>JAAGVU020000001.1:27002110-27054283 GCA_011763525.2 Mormyrus iriodes
GAATTGGATGGATTAATATTAGGCGAGTATAATTTTTTATAGAAATCCCTAAATATCTCATTTATCTCTTCTGGGACGTGGGTGGTTCTCCCATTGGAGTCTGTAACTGAGGCAGTTGTTACTTTTTCTTTATTCTGTTTTAGTTGGTTTGCTAAGAACTTACTTGATTTATTACTATGCTCGAAGTTCTCCAAGCGTAGTCTCTGTAGCTGAAATTGTGTTTTTATGTCTCTTAATTCTTTGAGTTTCATTTTACATTTCCTCAACTCGTTCAACAGGTGTTCCTCTTGCAAAGTGACATGGGCTGTTTCCAAGGCTTTCATTTTCTGTTCTAGTTCTGTTTCAAGTGCCTTATCCTTTTTTTTGTGTGATGAGTATGAAATTATTCTACCTCGTATAACAACCTTTGCCGCCTCCCAGAGTACACATGGAGAGATGCCAGGCAGGTCATTTGTTTCAGTAAATATTTCCCATTCTTTTTAAAAAAATTCTATAAACTTTGAATCTGTAAGTAATAATGTGTTTCATTTCCACCATCTAATAGGTAGAGCAGTTACTTTTACAGTGATGGTCATTGTGACCAGTGCATGGTCACTGATTGTGATAGGGTGAATTTGTGTGTCAGATATATCCTTCATGATTGAGTTGCTTATAAGGAAAAAATCTATTTGGTTGTCTTGATATATAAATATAACATTCATTCATTCATTCATACCACTCCATTTCTCCTATTAGCCTTATGCAAATTTTGCAGCTGATAATTTAAATCCTAAGGTTGGGTGGTAGTTAGTATAATCATGCACCGACACATGCCTGTAGGATTAATTTTGTCTAAAAACACCAGGTTAGGGGGAAAATGGAAACATTGTAATAAATTGTATATAGATCCTAAAGCATTAAAAAAAACTGAATCTTCTTCTTCCCTGCACCCCATGTTTATGTCACCTGATATAGTGTTCTATGCCTTTTTTATAATATTGTTGTATACATGAAAAAACTTCATCAGGAGGTAAAACAAGAATCACTTTATTTTAATTGTATCAAATAGTCTTTGTTGTACAAGCGCCATCATCGATAATGTTGACTAGCAATGTGACTTAGCTACAGTCATTATGAATGTGTAAACATCAGTGTTTTCCTAATTATTTTATATATATTTAACCTAGAAGCACATTTCTAATGAGCAAGATTAATACAGCAAAACGGGCAATTCAGTCAAGATTATGAATAGTAACTGGAATGTTTTAATGAATTTTGACAGTAGCCTCATAGCAAACGTGTGACATAAGACATTATACATGAAATACTGTTTATGTCACTTGATCATAACATTTTACTATATCATAAGGTCATGACAGTTGCCATAAGCTGTCCTAACCTGTTATGACACGTTTATAATAATGAAAGTGTCATCAAAGAAGCCTTCAAGTGGCTTAACAACTGCACCAGACCTCTTTTAAACAACAATTAACACCAACGGCTAATGATACTTCTCCAAAAACGAGAGAACATTTCAGACCAGAGAAGAAGCGTAAAACAAAATTCACAGTGTTTACCAGGTTATAATATTCAAGTTTAAGGTCAAAAGAAAAGACTGGCATTATTCTACTTCCAAAATGGAAAATAACAATTCTAGCAAGAAATTCTATTTGTGTAATGCTATATGAAGGCTATGCAGAATATTATCCTTTTACTCAACCCTTAAAAGGAATCTATTACATCCGAGGACAATTATAAGGAAAGTTAAAGAGCTCAATGAAGAGATGGGGCTAAATGTGAAGAAAATAGAGCTTATTACCACAGGAACTGCAGCTATATTTAGTGTTGATGGCATATAGGTTTTAGAAGATTTTTTTCTCCTTGGAACAAACCTCAACAACAATGACGAAGAGTCTAGAGAAAAATCTTCAAAAGTACTTAAGTATCTCTAATAAAAAAGATTAGAATTGTTCAGAATATACTATTTTCTGTGACTTTGTGGATGTGAAAGCTGTACAAAGAAGAAGCATGACAGCCTCTAAACTGTGGTTTGGGCAAAGACTTCTAACAAGAGGCCTTGCACCACAAGGAAAACAAACAAAAGGATTCTTCATAAAATTAAGTCCAAACTTTTACTTGAGAAGACACAGTGCATTGGAAAAGACCATAGTGCTTGCAATAGTGGAAGACAGGACACCAAGAAAAGGACACCCAGCAATAGGATGAATGAACTCAAAAGTCTGAAAGCCTGGATAGAAACAGAAGGTTCTGAAACAATGCTGTTTATATGGTCTCCATCCACATTGGTTTGATGGCATCTAATAATAACAATAATGCCTCTGTCCAGTCAGACATGCCTAAGAAAACTTCAAGAAGAAACCATTTTTATACTGAGCTTCGATTTGACGTTTAAAATCTTATGAGTGGTAAAACTGGTTTAAAAAAATGTAGCTGACATCTCAAATCAACAACTTGTTACTTGAAGTTTCAGCTCTGATTTTCATGCATTCACAAACTGTCCTCACTCCTTGAAAACACCTTTGACTGAGATAGGCTGTAAGTATAGAAAAGGTCAACATTAGCTATAAAACACATTTCATTATATTGAAATGGCATTTTCATGCTTTACCTAGATTAAAAAAGCAAAGTAAAATAAACACAATTGAACATCAATTAATAAAGGCTAATTTCAAATTCAACCTTTGGGTAAAATAAATTATTTTAAGCACTTTGAGACAGTGCTTTTTCCATTAAAAATATTGTGCTACTGCATTCTTAGATTTGCTACCCTATCCTCATTTGAAATGAACATTGATTGACACTCAATCCTAATTATTAAATTACATCTATGTGAAGCAATTTAACAAGGAATAGCAGAAGCTAAATCATGTGGAGACCCAAGAAGATGGAAACGGTCGATTAAGCTTTTTGAATAAAGTTAATTCCCAAAAACATGAAAGACCTTAGTATCCCAAGGCATAGAGAAGTTTGAAATGAAAAATAGAAACATACCATCAAATGGCCGTTTATACAAAAAGCATAAATTAAGAGCATATTAAAGCATAAATGTTTGGCAGTATATCAATACATTCTGACATAAATATCATGTGACAACAAATAGCATTCTTTATATTATGCATCACGGTATCCAACAAGGACGTCAATAATGTCTTCTTTACTGTTTATTGTGAATAAGCCCTCAAGGCCGAAAATTGTAAAACTATTACTCTATGTCTAAGCTATATTTGCCCATATGAGCATCACAGATCATCACAGATCTGTTTGTTCTTTCTTCCATTGACCCACGTCCTTCTTATTCACATTTTAGACAAAAAAAAACAAACAAGTGAAAATCAGGATACATTTTCTTTTTCTGACAAAGTTTAAAAGGGCCGACGGAATCATCAACATTAAAATAACAGTTTTGCACTGGATGAATGCTGGATTTATACATGAGAAGATCTTTCAGATAGTCGTGCGAATATTTTGCATTAAACATCTTAAAGATAAAAGGTGTCAATGGCTTGAACTGTACATTTGGCCTTGACACCCCTGGTGCTTCCAAACAAAAGGTAACCATTGAAAAAGATGTTTTAGGACACAAACTAGAAACTAATTAACAGAAATGTCATTTAAAGGTCAGAGATGATTCCTCTGTACAGTATTTTTGTTGTTTCTCTGCAACAGACAGTCACTGGAGCCTTCAAAGCAGACTTCTATGACACTTTCTGCTACACAAGATGGAATCCCAAGAGTTTGGAGAAAAACATGGAATCTTTTCTAAAATGTTCATTCCTGTTAACTCCGCTAGTGGACCTCAGCCTGTACAGCGGTGGTCAAGCCCAAGTATTCAAAGTTCTCCGTAGCTGGCAGGTAGTGCCCATTAAGTTGAGATTTATCCGAGGGGGAGAAGTTCTGTTGATAGTCGGGGTTGTCCAAGCTAGTCTGATAGTCACCAAGACGGGGCCGGGTGAAGGTGGCTCGGGGTAGGGTGGGTTGTGCTGTGTTCAGGTACTCAGGTCCCTCGGATATGTTGTTGAAGGATTTAAGGTGCTCAGCTTCAGGCTGCTCAATGTCGCCCCCAACAGGAAAGGATAGACTGAGGCAGGGAGGCCCAGGATCTTGGTAGTTTGGATTCATAACATCTGATAAAGCAGTTTCACTCTGGTTCACGTATTCTATAAAACAGAAAACATACACTCAGATGTACATATTAATGGATGGATGGATGAAATGGTAGCGATGAGTTGTTTTATTATTTAAAGGTAGTATTGTTCTCAAGGTTTAACTCACTATTGCTCACTAATTAGTAACATCAAGCATGAAATCTATTCAAGAAGAAGAGCACACATCTTAATTATAAGATCATTAGATCATTAGAGATCAACTTCCTCTACTTCGGAAAACACCATATGACTGTTTAATTTGCTACATTTAGAATTTCATTTAGAAAGTTGGAAGCATATACCTGGAATAGGCTGCAGGTCCTTCTCAAAGGACCCATCTGTAGGGTCTGTGATGTAACGGAGGATGAAATTGGGATACCCATTCTGTGAAAGAAAGAACAACAGAGGACAAATAATATTTACACATTAATGTGTTTCTTTCTACAGAAAAAAAGAACTATATGCAAGTTTTTCAAAAATACTAAAAAATACTTTAAAATTACTCTTTTACACTGGTCACTGTGAAGGACATGTTTATATTCAAAAGAAAGAGTCACCTTAAAACAAGGTGTGAAGGTGTAAAGTTTCTAAAATCTCAACATAAAATTTGAAAAATATAGTTTACATGTTCTTCCTGTGCTGTGTGGGTTACCTTCGGTTTCCTTCCACAGTAAAGAGACATGCAGTTAGGCGAACTGGCGTCTCTCAATTGTGTGTAGTGTGATTATAGTGTGATTGTCTATGTGTGTGCGCTGGGTAAACAGTTAGGAGATCTATGGATGAAAAATAGCTGGCAATTCCATGAAGCTGACATCGGAAATTATAATCATAGACCATATATGTAAGAAATGTTTCTTGCTATTGAATAAGCAATTTTTATTTGCTCCACTTCACCTATATATGAGAAAAAGAGGAAATCTCAACAATCTAAACATAAGACATCTGTCACACTTCACCAGCAGAGGGCTTAGATGGATCAAAAAACAGGTCTTGAAATCTCATTTTTTGAGACATTCAGATCCATTTATCAGCCTCAAATGGATTACTTCCCATTGGCTGATATTCAAAATTTCAAAACCTGTACTGATGCTGTTGTATCTGTTAATTTCCATTTTTTATTTTTTTTTATTTTGGATAAACTCTTCAGACAATAAAAATCCTTTGGATCTCTCCCAAGGACTGGGCATCTACCATGGAGTTCAGATGATGTGGTTGGGTGTGGGGGGTGTTGGGCCCGCTGAAGAAACCGCGGTATGGGACAAGGTATTCGTCGGCGTCCACCACGTCCTCCATGTCTTCACTGCTGATGAGTGTGCGGTAGAACTTTGTGTCGGTGGGTGTTGGAAGGTTCATGCACTCATCCCCCTGCGGCAAAATCGTGGTGCTTAAAAAGCCAAAATAGCTTTGATTTAACATGCCAACTGCTAATCTAACGTCAGAGTCGGCGCCACAAAGCGGCCGGTGGGGGCCAAACCTCTGCAATAAATTAAGGTTCCCCACATATTGAAAATCTTGGGCCAGGATATTATATTTGAACTGGCGCCCATACTACTTAATGTGAAAATGACTTTGCCAAATTGACATTTATTACTATACATTTTTTCAAGAAGATTGACAGTTACTGTTGCCTATGGATTCGTTCATTTAATGCAAAGATAATAAACACAAGATACAGTTTACTGATCTTGGGGAAAACATCTTAATTGTCTCTTATAAATCTTTCATAGTATGACATTACTGGGGCTGAAAATAAGTAAACCTTCTTTGATATCCAGAAATGAAATGAAGACATTAATTCTGCCCTTGTAACTTTAAATCTTAATACCATGATTAAACTATTACAATGAGTAATATTTTAACTTCTAATAAACAAACATGATTGGCTGAGCTTGTTATTTATGTGTCCTTTTACCTGCATCAATAATTACGATGTGTAATGTTTTAAATTCCAAGAAACCATCAAACCTGATTGGTAGACATGTTATATATTATTTACTTTATTTAATAATTACAATGTGTAATTGATTACCTTCCAATAAACAATCAAACTTGATTGGTTGAGCTGTTATTTATGTGTCCTTTTACCTGAATCACGAGGTACCGCTGTGGATCACGGGCCATCTTAGAGAACTCTGCCACAAGCTCCCGGAAATGAGGCCTGCTCTCTGCATCGATCATCCAGCCTGGCGGGAGCCCAGTGAGAAAAACAGGCAGTAAATCGCCATTCACAGGAATGTATCATGGATCATACTGTACAGGCAGTAAATCACCATTCACAGGAATGTATCATGGATCATACTGTACAATAAATCATGCCTCACGGATCCTATTATACAGTACATCAGCTCTCATGGGAATGCATCAAGTGTCATATTACAGCGTCAGTCAGGCCACAGGGGAATACTGGGCTTCACTCATTTGGCGTCTTGCCGTTCATCAAAGGAGCCATTTTTTATTAGGCATGACAGTATTTAAGGCACACATCATATATCTGGGTAATTTGAATGTGAGAATCCTTTTGGGATTAGACAAAGAGACGCTCACACAAGGCATTAAATAGTGTTTTTAGATTTTGCTATATTAAAAACTGAAAAAAAAGGTATAATGAAAATAGCCCATTGTCAATATTTTGAGTTTACAACTTTAGCATTATTTATGCATGTGACTCCGACTTTCAGAATAATACAAGTTATCGGGTTTAGCAAAAGTAAAAAAAAAAAACAAAGAGCCTGCTAGTTTCTGTATTAACAAAATCTAATAAACGTTTATATATATGTGATATTACCACAGAAACTATGGCATTAAGGGCAATATGCCATCTTCATACAGGAGGAAAATTAACATTTAATTAATGCACGAGCAGGAATGTGTATAGGATACAAGTTAGTCATCTGTTATTTTATTTTCTTTTTTTTAAAGCGGCATTCCCAAATGTCATATTTAACTGAATTTCCGTGAGACATTAAGCACATTCAGTGGTATAAAGATTTATGATGAAGTTTTTTGTTAGAAATATATATGAATAATGAGCTTACTTGTCTGTGCTGTGAGTTTATTCAAGAATTATCATGAAATGACTGCTACTGTTCCTTAAAAGAGTATTTCTGAAATATCTGAGTGCAAACACATGCTTATTTTACTGGCTTTATGTTGATGTGGCCGCAGTGTCTCAGGTGGGTCATTGATGTGTATAATGTAAAAGGATCAGCAGACTCACATTTAACCATGATCATATAGACGTCGATGGTGCATATGGGTGGCTGGGGCAGACGCTCGCCTTTCTCCAGGACCCCTGCGATCTCGCTGGCTGGGATGCCATCGTATGGCTTTGACCCGAAGGTCATCAGCTCCCACACTGTCACGCCTATCAAGCAGAACCAGAACCAGGCAGAGAGAAATTGCCTCAGGACTCAGGGCTTTTGCTGTCTCAGGCTGTTACAATAATTACAGTATGTGTGAAGAAAACAAGCATAAATGTAAAGGCTGCCTCAGGGCACAGTCAAAATCCCAGAGCTGCCCTGACTGGAGTACAGTATAGGAACCTGCGCACATGGTTTTATCCAATGATTGTGCAACGGCCAGGCTGGGGGGGGGGGCGCGCTTTTCATGTGAAGTTCCCACAAAAAAATGCACAGCAACCCATAAATTGATTTTGTTGTTCTTGAAAAATTCACATTGTGACATGCATTCACATTCATTGACATGTATGGTACATTTAAGTATTTCTGGTCCACAGAGTCTCAACCTTCAGGAAAACACAGAGCTGGGAGCATGTGCTAACCTCTCCGATTATGCTTTTTAGTAGGGAGCATTGTATATCACGTAATAAATCTGTCTCAGGATCGCCTGGGAGCACTGGCGGTTTATGAGAAGAACAGAGCTCCTGTCTGTAGTTGGACTTTCGTTCATGCTTGATAGAGGGTAGGGAACTATTGGGGTTTGGAAAAGAAGGAGGCTCATTTCCACTGGGTAAATTGGTGACCCACATCTCATGGAGAGAAGCAGAGGCTGATTAATGCTCTGAGCCCAGAGTGCAGCCTCAGAACGAAAGGGACCTACAGTGGTATACAGACTTGCTTTGTCACTCTCCAGAACTTTGAATCTTAAAAGCCTTTATGTGTGTGTTAAATACATGCAACTACTGCAACAAAGCAATTAGTCATACGCATGGTTTTGGACACAGACTGCATGTAAAAATTAAGTGCATTGTACATTGTCTGGATAGGTTTGTAATATTGAATTATTACTGGAGCTATATCATAAATCTAACACCAACAGTGCTGTGTTGCCAGTCAGGAGAACTGTTTACATTTTTGTTCTGGTCGTGAAAATTGCCTTAAGCTGAGTGCATTGTGCTAATGAGCTTTCATGGCACAGATTTCTCTTGGAAAAATAGATTTACATCAACATTAGGTTTTTTTCTGGGATTTAATGATACGTTACAGAGCTTCATCAGTCACGTTTTACCTACCAAAATAATGCTTGCATTTGTAAGATTTCCATTTGCAGTACATACCATAACTCCACACATCACTCTGGTGAGTGTAGGTCCTGTGCAGAATACACTCCAAGGCCATCCACTTGATTGGTACCTAATGAAAAAGGCCCTTAACGTTCAGATCTCATGCTTATGGACTTTTATTATAGGTCAGTGATCATGTTATTACTAAAGTGTTAATTTTCTGACCAGCTGTCTTGTTAAATATTTTCTGTAAAAGAAATATACAATGTATGGCTCACTTCAACTCAAGAAAGGTATACCTACACCCGTGTGCAAATTAATTGAAACAAATTGTTGCGTCTATATGCAGACAGACTGACCACAGTTAAGACGGACATCACAGTCACATTCATACTTATGGTCTTGGGTCCAGATTTAGGAACTGGTTGATTGATAAAAATTGTATAGGAATAATCCAGGATGAGGTGCCAATCCATCGCAGGGCACACACACCATTCATGCCCATGGGGAATTTGGCAACTCCAATTAACCTTAGCATGTTTTCGACTGTGGGGGTGAAAGCAGAGAACCCAGAGGAAACCCCACAGCAACACGGGGAGGCGCCCAAACCGCATTCATTTGAAATATTGATGACTGAAGCACAGTCATACCACCCAGCTCTAACCCCACCCGAGCAGGCCTGCCAGTCTGTGGGCACAGTGCCTCCTGTGTCCATCCACTCAGCGTACTCTCTGCCCTGTTGGCTGTGCAAACCAGCAGGTCCCAGGCCACTGCATGCATGTCTGTGTGAGAACGTGTTTCAATTAATTTGCACAAGGGTGTAGAAATGAATAAGAACAACCAATGTCTGTGATTGGAAGGTCGTTGGCTCCAATCCCATAGCCAATGTCACATTTGGGCCTATGAGCAAGGCCCTTAATCCCAGTTCCTCCAGGGACTGGCTGATTCTGCTTTCTGGTCCTCTCTTGTAAGTTGCTTGTACAAAACTCTCTAATAAATATGGGAATCCCACCTTCCCACCATCAGCATGGTACTCCTTCTCATCGGCATTGAGTAGCTTGGCCAGGCCAAAGTCAGTGATCTTGACATGCTGGGGGGTCTTCACCAAGACATTCCTGGCTGCCAGGTCACGATGGACCAGGTGACGCTCCTCCAGGTAACACATGCCCTGAGAACAAGATTCAGCTGCACATTTAAGCCATCAGATACTTGCAGTCCAAGGCATGGCGAAACTGGCATTTCATTTCAAAATGTACCTGTATTCTGTATAATACTACCTCAATTAAACATACATTAGATGGACAAAAGTACTGGGACACACCTCTTAATCAATGAATTTGGGTGTTTCATTCAAACCAATTGTAACAGGTGTATAAAATAAAGCACCAAGCCATGCAGTCAGGTTTACAAACATTTGTGTAAGAATGGGTCATTCTGAACAGCTCAGTGAATTTAAGCCTGGTACTGTCATAGGATGCCACGCAATAAGTCAGTTTGTAAAATCTCTTCCCTTCTAGATATTCCACGGTCTACTGTAAATCATAATGTTGCAAAGAGGAAGCCTTTAGGTATAACAGAAACTCTGCCATGAAGTGACAGACCATGTAAAGTAACAATGGGGTCGTTGGGTTCAGAGTGCTATGGCACATGGTGCATAAAAGTTGCCAATGCTTTGTTGACTGAATAACTGCAGAGTTCCTAACAACCTCTGGCATTAACCCTAGCACAAAAACTGTGCGTCGGGTGTTTCATGGAATGGGCTTCCGTGTCATTTAGACAAGTAATCATTTTTAAAAAGAATAAATAAAGAATAAAGAAATGATTCTTTTTTCTTTGCATGCTATATTCTCCCTAAAATCATAAGATTCGTACCTACAGAGAGCACAGAGTAGAGGTCAGGATACACAAGGCAGTCTGCTAAACACACTCCGCCAAAGACCGCCTCACCACGGTGTCAGGGGTCAGGCCTCACCTTGGCGATCTGCACACACCAGTTGAGCAGGTACTGGGAGCCCACGTTGTCCTTGTTCTCCTTGATGTAATCCAGCAGACAGCCGTAGGGCATTAGCTGCGTGATGAGTTGCACAGTGGAGGTCAGGCAGATGCCCAGCAGACGACAAACGTAGGGGCTGTCCACGCTGGCCATCACGTAGGCCTCCTGGAGCAGGGCATGATGGGAACATGGCTATGTATCAAACATGAGTTAACCTAATAACAATGATGAAAGACTGCTTGCCATTTTTACATTTTAAGCAATTTTAAAGCAGTAAAGATACAGTTTTACATGTAGCTGTTGAACTGATGATTTGGTAATTCATTAATCTCTATGGAAGTATGAAAATACACAGAATTATGATTTCCATTTTTAAGGAAAAGGTCAAAGAGCATGATTTGGAAACGACAGATTCATCTTGAAAACCACAACAAGCATTCTATTTGTATGTTAAGAACTATGGCGAGCTAAACGTAGAAAATGTACTCAAAGGATTATTAAAAGTCACTCGAATTAAGTAATTTTTCCAAATTCAGAACAATTGGGTCCCTTGTCATTACAGATAATATATATCCATCCAATCATCTTCCAACTTATTATATGCTACAGGGATCCAGGGAGCCTAAAGCCTATCCCAGGAAACACAGGGTACAAGGCACTCTACATGGGATGCCAGTTGCACTGCACACACACACTAGGTGAGGCAATGGTGATGTCACTGTGCCACCCTAAATAACACGCTCTGTATGTCAAAGTGACATTTTTAACAGTATCTACGTTCAGCCTAAAGCAAACCTCAGGCTGGAGGAGATGCCAGCACCACATTAAGGGCAATTTAGGTGCACCGATTTGCAAAGCTGCATGCTTTTGACTATGGGAGGAAACCCCCCCAAACACAGGGAGAGCAGGCAGGGAGACCTCCACACACAGAGAGCAGAGGCTGATCCCCAAGCCTACAGTGTCACCCAAAACAGCTCAGCAGAGGACGCACATCCAGGATCTCCTTATTGGCTTTGGGGGTTGTGGCCTCTCTCAGCACCTTGATGGCCACTGGTATCTTCACATCCTCTCCTTCTGGGACCCATAACCCCTGAATGCAGGATATGACCACAGCTGAAGCATTTCACTTACATAATCTTTATAATATATAGCCTCCATTTTTTTCAGTTTTACAGTAGAGTAATTCCCAATATAAAAAATGCACAATTATTATATCAATACACAGTTTTTGATTAATTTCAGTGTACAAAAGAATTGCATTTCAGTTTTCTATTTAACTGTAATCATGTTTTTCTATATTCCAAATCCATACATTTTTATTTTGTATTATTTGAATGATGGTGTTTAATATTATGAACTGGCCCTATGATGGACGCTGCGCTACATGTGTATTATATTACAGCCATCTAGGTGTTTATACTGTTTTATACATTGTGCTGATGACTTATAAGATGAAAAGTGTTATCACCTTATAAACAGTCCCAAAGGCTCCGGAGCCCAGCACCTTGACCTTCCGGAATTCCGTCTCCTTCAGGATCCGGAGCAGCGCCTGGTTGGGAGCCTCTCCACTCGGAGTCAGTGGCTCTACCAGCTGTTAGGTTTGATCAGAAGCACACTAGCACTTTTGAAGAAACATTTCAATGTGACATGTGCACAGCTCCCCCTCCATTGAAAGGGCCTGATTGGGCCAGTCCGTGTCACACTTATCTCACGTCTCCCTCCTATTTGACCATTTACCCATCATCTCTGACTTGTTGGCCTATCAGGACAGCCATTTAAAGGCCCCGTGATTTGCACCTTACATCTCTCTGTCACTGACACCTTAGGTTATTGTCTCTGATCTGTCTGTGACTCCACCCTCTCTTCCTTGAAAGGCCTTGGGATTGGTCTCTCACCTCTCTCTCTCACTGGACTCTTAACCTGTTGTTTCTGACTCGTTGGCCAATAAGGACAGCTGCTGAAAGGCCCCGGGATTGGCCTCTCATCTCTCTCTCTCTTATTGGACCCTTAACCTCTCGTTTCAGACTCATTGGCCAATCAAAATAATTTCTGAAAGGCCCTGGGATTGGCCTCTCACCTCTCGCTCTTGCAGCAGTCGCCGCAGTGTCCTCTTCCTCGCTATGTGTCGCCTCCGTAGCAGCACCAGGATGGCCAGGGAGAGGATGACGGAGGCCAGCATCCCCCCCACCACGCCGGCAGCGATCAGCGGCAGCCGAGAGCCACTGCATGCCCACCAGACATGCTCAGGTCACCATTAAATCACCATAACCCAGCTCACACACATTACACTCACATTGTATTTGTTGTAATAATGTCAGGCTCACTGCTGCAGTGATTCCTGCCAGAGCTACCAAAGACTTTCACAGTTCCTGAACTTCTTTTTTCACATTAAGCTACTTGTATTACATACTAAATGTTGTTAAGGTGCATTTTAAATTGTCTTATACTCAAAGACTGGTCATGGTAGAGGTCCTGAATTTCCAACACATTACTTCAGTGTCACAAAAGAAGTACTTTTTATTCCAGGTTTCGTGCAGAGGTTCTTAATGTTCCCCCAGGAACTGTAGGTCTGTTTTGGTACCTCTCTATTCATGTGTTATTACATTCCTTGATGAATGTGTTTTAACATGTTAATGTGATTTGCCGTATGTAATTTATCAAATCAACTGATAAAACTGAAACCGGCAGATTAAGAAAAAAACAATTGCTTTAAAGAGACTTTCTGTGAGAGTGTGCTTTATAAAGACTTTACAGGAATATATTTCTGGTGGACTAGCATCCTGTACAAGCTGTACTCCAGCCTTGTACACTTTCATTTCTGGGACAGAACCCCCGTGACCCTGACCAAAATTAGTGGTTGGAAGCTGGATGGATAGTTCTAGTTTGAATGCATGGTCCTGATCCTTACCTTTTGTTGTCACACCCTGCCAAACCTGGACCAGTACATCTGCAAAACAGATAAGAACGACATCGCTGCCACCACGGTTCACCTCAAAATGGCTGACATCTTCTGCGTGCCGCACTGAGGCTCACCCTTGAGTGCAGTTCTCATGGCATGGCTGGCAGACCTTCATCTTATCGGCGTACTTCCATATGTAGGTGTCCCTCTCCCCTGGCACACCAGAAGGGCACTTGGAGACACAGTGGGAGCCATCTTTGAAGTGAGCACACTCTAGACATTTATCTGGGCCCTGGAGGGAGAGAACATCACATTAGCGGGAAGAGAAACACCTGCTGGTTGTTTTTTTCACGTCTTGTATATATTATAAGTTATTTAGGTATAATCAATATCCTGCACTCTCCTCTTTCTGTCTGGTTTATTGTATTGCTGTTTTTATTGTTATTGTCACTGCTTCTCTTTTTGTTAAGCAGTGAGACAAAAACAAAAGGCATCTTGTTAAACTGTGAAGCATAATGACACTAAAGTTAATTCAATTCATCTCCATTCAATTCGATTCAACTGTCCTCACAAAGGAACAACAAAACTTTTTAGAGTGACATGAAAAGTACGAAAAATATGAGGAATATACAATGTCTACAGAGGACAAAAATAAACTTTTGCTTGTCAGATATACGGTGAAGGGCTTGATGCCAGCACTCAGCGTTGGGCTGGAACGTACCGGTCCGTAGCATGTCTTTGTCCCGTTCTGAAGCTTGCACTCGGGGTCACACTGCAGGCATGTTGTGTTCTCCACATACTCACGCGGCTCCCTGTAAGTTAGACGAAGACCACACTAGAAACTGCTCCTCCAGCATCTGTTATGCCAAATAACATATGCCATATTACTAGGTAATATATCTACTTGCCTGTCTGATGCCTGTATCTATAGGAACACACATATTTTATTCATAAATATGACTGGATTTCTTATAGGGGCAGGGGCTTCAAAATATAACCTACAGTAAAACCTCCAGCATGCTTTTGCTCTGCCACCAGGTGCAACATTACTACTAACTGAGACCACTGATGTACTGTAATTCAAACAAATGTACAATTATCATAGTGCTCTGCTCTTACAGGTGGTGCACCACAGGGCAGTTTGTTTCCCTGGGTGTGAGAGACGGGCCTTCAGAGGATGTCACAATGGATTGCTATGTTAGATAATGTGGAAAGCCACCCACATAGCACTACAGCCCAGGGAATGACTACAGAAGGAGCATCCAGATGTCAGACTATGTGGGATGAAATGTTTCAGATATTTACTCAATAATTTCATTATGTTTTACAGTATTATTTTGCCATGCACTTTATTTTGCAAGTGTACTTTTATGGACTGACTGCAGATGGCACTATTACGGTGGTTTTTGTGTAACGTTCAACAGTTGTAGCATTTATTTTAAATGCACTTAATCTTTTTCTTGCTGAAAACAAGGCATGTTTTAAATATTCCACTGAAATCACTACAGGGCTACTGTTCTGATGATAAGATGCTTCTTGGAAATACAACCTCATCTTATAGACAAATGTTCAGATTCACCATTAGTTGACCGGAGTAATCACTTGTTATGTTTTGTTTTGCTTAAGGTCTGTTTTGTTCTGGGTATTGTGATTCTCATCTGAGATTCAGATAAGCATCAAAAATGTAAATTAGCCTCTTCTTCACAGTGGTGAAATGACCTGCAATGTATTGGGCTTGAGTCCAACTGGAGCGTACGTTTAAACAGTGGCAGTATATGGACGTTTTTTGTAACGTACTCCTGGGAATTCCCACAGGGGTACAGTGAGGCAAGGCAAAGGTGTTGCAAGAATAGAAAAATAGCCAGGAAAATTGGGGGATGGAGGGCATTCCGGAAACTCAACACAAAGTACATCATGAAAAAGCCCCCACTTGGCTAGGGCCCTGCTTATGCTTATGACATCACCAGTGTGGTGGCATCCATAATCACTGCTATGTTGCTGTAGCATGAGTTTAAACAAAGCTTGGATTTAGCATAGACACAAAAAAATTATTCAATCACGGTGGTATGGAAAAACACGGGACAGGGTGTAGCCATCGTGAGAAGACCCTCAGATTTGCAGATATGCATTTTGAGAACACTTAATAGCCTCATTTGCAGATCTAAACTGAAACTGCAGTTGATAATATATTTGAACTCACTAATAAAATGGCAAAAATTGCTATATTTATATATATATATATATATATATATTGCTGATGCTCCAGACACTCAACTAATCTACAGAAGGGCAGTTTTATTGCTTCTTTAATCAGCACATCAGTTTTCAGCTGTGCTAACATAATTTCAAAAGGGATTTCTAATGATCAAATTTGTCTTATATAATGATGAACATGGATTAGCAAACACAACGTGCCTTTGGCACACAGGACTGATGGTTGCTGATAATGAGCCTCGGTATGCCAACGTAGATATTACATTAAAAACCAGCCGTTTCCTACAATACTCCTTCACAACATTAACAATGTCTATACAGTATTTCTGATAAACTTGATGTTATTTTAAATGGAAAAAAATGCTTCTTCTTGGAAAGAAAGAAATTTTATGTGACCACAAACTTTTGAATGGTAGTGTGTGTGTGCGTGTGTGTATATACATATATAAATTGGAGGAATTCCCTTTATCCTTTGTTAGATGAAAGTCTATCCTCATAGTAGGTTTGAGCCATGCATGGGGATGGTAACATAAGAATTCTAGATGCTGTGGGCATCTCCTCCTTGCTTACAGAGTATTTCTATGCTGGAGCCACCTGACCATCTGTACAAGGCCTTTGGCACTATTGGAACAACAGCCAGCCACACTCTGCCCCCTGAGAACAGAGGGCCCATGGAGGTTCGATGGGTCCCTTTGCAGGGAGGATCAGGAGGCTATTGATCTATTAATTTAAAGTACTAAAGCACGTTACGTTGTATTATGAACTGCTGAAAACAAAAGAACGCATATATCATTTACCTGGTTAGCAAATCCGTCTCACTCCAGTTTTTAATTGTTCTTCTTTTTTAGATGAGGCTATCAAGGTTCATATTTTATAAAGATACTTGGTACATCTGTAACATTTAACTATTTGTGTTACTGGACAAGTTTCCAGAAATGAGGATGGGGCCCCCTAGAAAATCTTGCACTGGGGCCCATTATAAGAAGCTTACACCACTGGCCTATGGTCCATGATTTAAACAAAGCAGATGTTCTGAATAGTTCTAATTTGTAATGTGCTACTGTAATGTTTTGTCTATCAAATTAAACGAGAACTGCATACTGAATTCACCAATAAAAATACATATGCTTATACAAGTAATACAAAAATTTGACAATTGTGGCTTCTTCCCCTGAAAACACCAGTCCATCTGATAAATCAGTATTTCTCAGTGCCATTTTTTGATATTATTAATTCATTGTATCATTCTAAGAATGGCATGACATTATTTGTCACTTGTGATTCAAAAACGCTTATGTGAGCGGTTCTGCTGGTTAGGAATCTGTGCCCACGTCTGGAAGGTCACTGGTCAAATCCCATGATTCGCAGACAATGAACCTAGAAATTAATGTCTGACCCTATGTTTTGCTAATACCTGTGTTTGTGTGCCTTATCGGAGAGCAAGACGGGATATGCAAAAACCAAAGCATTCTTATCTACTTGTACTTGTACAATGAATAAAACATTTTTATCATTCTTTCGGCAGCAATCCAGAAATCTGATGACAGTAGGTGAGAACTCAGAAAAAAAATCTGATTGGAAAGAATAGTAAAACATGATGGACTACTAGCATTACGATATAGCATCACAATTCATATTATTTGGGAGCGATCAATACACTTGAATTAATGAAAAGAAGTTCTACCCAACTGATTAACATAATCAAGTTCACAACACTAGTTAAGATGTTACACTGTTCTGTCCATCTATCCATCCATCCGCCCATCCATGCTAGGGCATAGGAACCTGGGGGACAGAGGGAACATGTACCTCCCGATAGTAAATTTGGCTTCATTCATCCTCCCAATAAACAGATCATTGTATTTAATTTATTAAATTCCCCCCCCCGCCCCCCAATATAAAAGTCTCTCCCACGTCACTGCATCCATCTTCTAACAACTGATACTGATTTGGCTCGTGAGAAGCCTGGAGTCTATCCCAGACAGCAGAGGGCAGAAGGCTGGGGTTTCACCCTGGGTGGGATGCCAGTCCATCACAGGACACATGGACATATATAACTATACACTATGGGCAATTTAGTGACACCAATTAGCCTGACTGCATGTGTTTGGACTGTGGGAGAAATCCCACACAGCATAGGCAGAACATGCAATTTACACACACAGAGTGGAGGCATGAACTGAGCCCCCATCAGAGACTACGCCACCCTATCAGTATAGCAGGATTTTAATATGGCAATACTGCGAGGTAGACGAAGACTGCATGAATCCACAGTCCTTATTGTAATAGGCAGCATTGCCTGTTTATTCTGCTGCAATTCTCATGTCTATGTGATCTTAACCAGACAAATTCATCTGCTATGTGAATAAATAAAAGATGAATACATGAAAAGTCCTGTCAAACGTATTTTTTCAATTACTGCTTCAAGTTCTGCATCTTTTGGCATCCAAATCTGTGCCTGCACAAAATGTGCCGTTATAGCAAAATATTAGGGTATCAGCTGGGCTACTTTCAATCAGACGGCCGAAGGCTGTGGAGAGAGCTGTCTCAGATTTCCGTGGGTTACTGAGCACAGCTACACAGAGTATAGTGAGTAAAAAACTATACTCAGCCGGGTTTACTACCAAACCATGCCCGTGTAGCGGATACTCAGTTATGAGACAAAGAATGAAGAATACAAAAATGTTATAAGGAAAGTTATAAGGAAGGAAGTTAAGTTTACAAGGCCTGTAAAAAAGTGTGAAATCGCCTCACTATGTGACGTTTCGGTCTGGAATTTCACCAGTCCCACCTTAAAAATCTCCACCACCCTGGAAGACATATAATTACGATACTTCTCTCTTACTGAAGCTCTTTCTTTGGTTGTCTTTAAGTAGTGATTATGGTGAATTCTTTCAAATAAAAGTCTGTCATATATATTATTATTGTTATTATTATTATTTATATTATATATATAATCAATACAAATATTGATTTAACTATTGACTTACTTTCTGAAATGAATTTTCATTAAAAAATTAACTAAAAATTAAGTAAACACTGAGCAAAAGCTTCAAGCCATTGTGTTGAGGAGAGTCAGGTGACTATAGGTATATTTGTGTTTATTAGCTACATTGACTCTAGTTCTTAGCTGTTATCTGGCACGATGTGTCAGTCCTGCATAGATCTATTAGCTTTGCGCGCCTAGCTCCTGGATGCGGTATTTACATTTGTCTTGTGTTGGCCACAACTATGCCCTGTCTTCATCTAACCCTGAAAATGGAAATATTGACAACAGACCTGTTCTCTGCTGATAAAGTCACATGGTTTTGTTTGCTGTACTTGTTGGGGAAATTCAGATAATTATATAACAATTAATTGATAAATATAGCAATTTTTATCATTGTACTTTTGAAGCAAGAATTAATTTGGTCTCCCTGTATTAGTTGGTGCATCTGCATAAGCAGTCTACATACTTTCAGTGCTTTCATTAATTACGATAACTTTTACGAGTGATCGCGTGAATTTACATCGTGTTCTCCACTTTAACGATATATTGTTTGCTGTAATAACACTGGCTGAACAAATATTGTGTTCGGTTTTTTTTTTCGTTAGTTTATGTGTGACCTAACAGGTGCAAAGGAGATCAACACAGATGGGGCCAGTGTATGTTTTGATTTTAAAGGCCTGTAAACCTTTGCGGCTACTTCATAGATGAACAACTGCAGTGAACAACTTATTATGCTTCTGCACAAGTCCAGCTTACTGGGCAGTTCTACATATGTGAAATTATCGCTCTGCTCTCAACATACTGTTCCCTGCCCTTTGCTGTCATTTTTGCACATGGGACCCTTATGCTTGTTTATCGCCTTATGATGTCTTGTACTGTGCATCTTGAAAATGTGTTATTCCCATTGTATTGTTTAGTATACATATATTGTACTGTGATATGTTTCTCCTATGTGCCTTATTATCGTATACTTTGTGCTTGGCACTGTACCATAATCGGGCTGGAATGTTTGTACATACTGGCAATACATTGTTCTGAGTTCTGAGATGCCCCCTAATAAAGAGAATCACTCTTACCCTTAGTCACCAATGCACAGTATGCAATGATGCCCAGTCTTTAAAGAACACGCTATATTTTACTCCCTCTAAATAACACAAGCCCAGACAAGATCCCTGTCTCTTGACATTTTCACTGAATACATACTGACAGAGCAATGGGGCATGGACGCCTTTATAAAAGCACTTCTTAAAGCTACAGTGCTGGCTTAAAGCCCAGTATGTCCATGTCAAGGTGCTGTCATGTTTACCCGTCTGAAACGTGGCAGCATCTTTAAATAATATCGCATTATGTCAGTGTCCCTGCACTAAATGACCCCCCCCAGGGGAGCTGTGCTGGTTCCATTTCCCTCTTTTGGGCCTGTTGTTCTCACACAGCATGTTCTTCCCAGCACGCTTGAGCAAATATTGCCAATACTTGTCATGCCTTGTGCATCTCCCTCCTGCAAACTAAATGTTCCCAATAAGAAATGAGAGCACAAACAAACAAAAAACATTTCACAAGATAGAAGGATAAAATTCTAGCTCATCTCATTTTTGAAGGGAAAGATCTATCATAGGAACAAGCTGTGAACTTAAAATGATAATGTAACCAAATGCATCTTCCCCACACGATCCTTGTTAAATGTATTCCTTTTTGTGGGGATATAAAAGCTGATTTTAAAATAATCCTACCAACTGAGTATTACTTTAGTAATATTACTTAAATACTGACTTGCCACCTACCCGTTTAGAAGGTTACAGGTGCCCACACAGCACCCGCTACGGATGAAGTGTAGGCAGCTGAAGCACATAGTGGGCCCCGGGCCCCAACATCCCTCCTCTGTGCACATGGTGTTACACGTGTTGTTGTGCAGCTCTGGGAGAAAGCACACAGAATTGTTCATTTCTCAGGGGCTCTGGAATCTCCAAAATAAATTTTACAATGCAATTATATCAATACATGTATTGTTCATAAACAAATTGCTTCATAGACAAAATCTGCAAAACGGACTTACTACACACTGCGGAGTCTGCATTTCCTTCCACTTTAGACCTCTGCTTGTCTGATTTGAACAGCTTCCTCCACTGCTGACCATTGGTGTAGCAGAGTTTGGAGTTGTTCCTGATGACCACGTCGCCATCGCTGATCTCCGTCAGGGAGCGCAGACCCAGGTGACTGATGGGAATATTGAGTGCAGCAAAACTGACCGTACCTCTGGAGGGGACAGATGACAGAAGTAAGAGCTCCTTTGAGAGAGCATTCAATGAGCACCACTTGTAGGATGATATGAGGACCTACAGCAATCATATGTAGTATGCACAATAGCATTTTTTGTATTGGAAATTGTATCAAAATCATACATTATACATGTTACCTTATTGTTAAGTCCAAGAAACTGATTATTTTATTGTTACTTGTACTGGTTAAGAATCTCTCGCATTGCTATTTTTTTCTATTTATGCAGCCCATAAATTTTAAAATTACACAGACAATAAGACAAGTGTGTTGATTATTCCAAAAGTAAGCTTACAGCTGCTTGGTTCTTCCACGAATTATTTCCAAATTTTCAAATGGACTGAGGGAGGATAGATGTTCTGGCCAAGACTGAATCAGCAGAAATCCTTTAAAAAGGAAGAGTAAGCATATTGAAAAGAGGGTGAAACTTATTCCACCTTTCCCTTCATCAGATAAAAGGATTTGATCTTACACATAAATATAATGGATGAATTAGTTAGAAATCGTGTTCGTTTTACCAGAAATTTCTCTCACTGTTTTGAAGATGTCAAGTTTGGAGGGATCCAGTTTCGGTGTTTTGGTGTAGGTGTCACTGAGGAAACACATTTTTACATGTTCAAATTATATTAATTCTTAATGTGTAAAACGTTTTGGAACAAAAGAACAGCTAGACAGTATTTTTTATTTTCACAGGAGTAAGTCAAGCCATTTTTGAAAAAAAAATGTCAAGACTTTGCGTTTTGGTTTTGACAAATATATATATAAAAAATCTACCGAAAGGTTTCAATAACCTACCCTTTAAATGTGGTTGAAATGATAGAAACATCTCCGTTAATCTTGGTGCAGTTTCTGAAAGAGTCTATATTTGATGCATTGATTGACAAGACGCCAGTCAGCGGTCCCATTCCCAGCCCGTTGCACACTGGGAAAGAAGCATAAAAATGAGAAAATAATTCATAATAAAATGCTTTCTTAGGCTTATCACATATGTTAGCTATTCTGTATAGGCTGATTGGTGCAGTTTTTCATTTTCTAGAAAATCAACACTTAGCATGCATAAATCTGTAAATTACTGTAAATGTGGATTTTTAAGATGGGTGATTATGCGTAATACAATGCAATCTATTTTCATATAAAATGACCATGGGAAAATAAGATGTGAATAAGAACCAAGTACATGTTAAAAGGAGAATTGGAAAGCAGGGCTGGGTCAAGGCTAGGACTCATCTCAGACTCAATAGTCTCGAGTCCATTGGTCAATGGAGTCAGACAAATTTTCTGGTGGTATTTCTGGGTGTGAAAGTTGAGTGAAAATGTGCTGAACCTTATTTTACTCATTTTTTTCCACAGTAGTTTCTTTTAATGTTAAATCATTATCCTAATCCCAAATTTACAATGCCAAACTCTAACTCTAAAATTCCAAACCCTAACCCTGGAACTCCAAACCCTAACCTTAACACGAACCCTACAATGCCAATCCCTAAGTGTAAGCCTACAATGCCAATCTCTAAACCTCACCCTATGTCTACAATGCTAAACAGTAACCCTGACACCAAATTTCAGCATCCATCCCTTGCTTTATTTTAGTCAAACGAAAAGCTGCATTTGTTTATTATAATACAATACTATAGCGCCAGAGCAGGCTGGGAATATTGTTAAAAGCCCCTTGTTCATATAATTGTAAATACTTGCTTAGTATTCCCTCTTGTTGTGTGTGCCCTTGCCTGTGTCATGCATGAATCCTGTCTGATCCTCGCGTGCCTCTAGTTATTGTGTAAACTACCCACCGTGTGTGTGCCTTACAATCCAGCGACAGACCTCCCTGTGTTTTCCCCTGCATGTGGGTTTCGTTGGTTGTTTGGATGTTTAGTTTAGTTCTTTTAAGGGCTTAATATAAGGGTGCTGTTTCCCCTGAAAGCCACCTCGTCTTTCACCGCCACTGCAATGCCTCAGTCTGCCAGATGCTATAATACAATCAGCTGCTTTCCATGCTTAATGGCAGTTAAAGAATGGTTTAAATGCAAAAAATAGCTTAATTACACTTGCCAACAGACTGGTTATGACACGTGGTCAATTTGCAGGAAAAAAAAGCCTCTATGTGGAAACATAGCTACCCATTTAAATGTTTCAAAGGATATATGTGTGTCTGACCCTCCTCCCCCCATTTCATTACATACTTTTTGCAATAAAATTGCACAAGGGACCAAGTTTAGCTGATTTTCAGCATTTTCTTGTTGCATCCTGTTATTTGGACCATATTAGGAATCCAAACATCTGGATGATTTTTGAAAAGTTGACCTTTAAGGCTACCTTTGGGACATGGCCCATCACATTTCTTGCACTTTCGGACCCCATTCTCATCCGCCTCGTACATGTCTGCGCTGCATGTTCGAACGCAGGCCCCATGATCCGTCACCACATAGTTATCTGGGTAAAAACAGAGAGACGAGCTTCATAAGGGTCACATTACACCATAACAGCCACGATCCAGCTGGGAAGAAGACGAGAAATGAGAAATTGACATTTCTTCTATCCAGTTTCCCTTTATACTTAGAACAGATTCATTCGGGTACAAAAATTATTACCCAATGATCCTGTACTGATAAGCAGTGGCAAGAATGGATGGATGGATGGATGGATGGACATTTATTTAAGGTAATTATTAGTACCTTATCAATAAGGTCCTGCAAAATGCAGCACAATGACATAAACACATAATTCTTTATTCATGTATTTATGTAACCACACAATTAATTAGTATATATTTTTGTTAATCTCAAAAAAATATATCAAAACAAAACTGCATCTTGTCCTAACATGTTATGGCATGAAGTTTACTGTCTTACGCGGACAGTCCTTAACGCAGGTGGCCCCGAAGCTGTACTTCCTGTCCGGATTGATGACCAGTTGGTGAGTGTTAGGGTTGTACAGCATGAGGGGAGGGCAGGTGTCCTTGCATGTGCTGTCATCCTGGAAGTCTCGGCAAGCCTGAGGGTCACATCACAAAAAAAAAAAAAACATTTTATTGAAAAATAAAATAATCGTGTATTGCTTAAATACCACAAATCACTAACTTGCATTCTCTAGACAGGGTAAGGGCTTTGAACTAAAATTCTGATAAAGGACTGAATCAGAAACTGTACCCTCATAACAAAAGACTACACATGATATGTAACCACTATTTACTGATTTACTGGATAATATTATCAAAAATGATCGTAGGAGTCCCTGGAGTAAATAGTCATGCTCAAGGGTTCAACTCTAAAATCAGTCTGCTGACCAAGGGATTTGTATCAGCAACCTTCCGATTATGGGAACAGTATCCTAACCTGCTGAACTTCACACACACTTCCCTGAGCTTAGTGTTTCTCAAACCAGTCCTCACAGCTCCCAACACACTTGAATCGGGGATTTGGTGTTCTTGATTGTTTGGTTTATTCTTGAACATTTGACTCAGGAGTGCTGGGAGCTGGGAGGGAGCAAAAATGTACGCTTGTCCCCTACAACTGGGTTAAAAACACTGCTATATCCGATCGCTGATGTTTCATATGTGATGTTTCTTACCAGGCAGTCTGTTGGTCTGGGCCCAGTGCATCCTGCAGCGCAGTGCTCGTTGCAGCAGTCACTGGGCTTGGGGCCCTTACACCTCCGGGAGCACTGTTCCGCGCAGTTTAGTTTGGTGACTGCAAACACACATGCTCCCTGGATTACTGTCAGCTACAGCCTTACCGTACTCATAATCCATTCAGTAATTACGCACTCTGTCATACTCATGTGGATTATTGCCACAAATATCTATCATTTCACTAATTACAAAACCCAAAGTTCATTTAGCTACAAATGTTTTTGTGTGATATTACACAATGGCTACTTTGTCATAAATGGGTTTATTGAACCAGGAGCCAGCAATGAGTGATGTGTAAAGTGATGTGCAATTACAGGTTTGACAGTTTTCTGGGCCTGCTGCCCAGCATGATCCATTGAAGCAGCCAGGGTCACACTTTTCACCTGTCAAAAAAAAAGGGAGTAACGTTTTGAAAGACATCAACGACTAGCACGAAACTACTTATTTGTAATATAAGAAGAAAAAAACCTACCATTCATAGAACAACAGTAAAACAGCTCAAAAATGTGTCATGAAAGCTGTCATTCTTCCATACCACTTTTAAGTTTGTTAAACTTCTGATTGACTAAATCTATATCTTTTTATTAATTCAAATATTTCGATTTCCCAGGACTGCCACCGCCAATATGCTAAGAAATAGGGTGAAGCCTGTATACGATACAGAAACTACATAAAGTAATGTGACAGATACCTTTCAATCAAAACAAAATAATATCAGAACATGTCTTCTTAACCCCTGTGTTATTTTTGGGGTTGAAGTTACCCCAGTCCATTTTCAAAATGAGGATAAACGCTATAGGATGTAGAATTTAGAACGGAAGAAATAAAATACACAAGTCACCATGCGCTAATATTATGGTTTAATTTATTCATTTATTAGTTCCAGTTTATTGACAAACATCAAACGCTGCTGATACTCACAGTGTTGGCCATTATTCTCTAATATTAACTCCATGGCTGGATTGCTGTTCTTGTCGACGATGTCATACCACTGAATTGTCTCCACATTACACAGCAAATGGTTGCGGGTCACTTTCACACCCCCTTTTAGAATCTCTGTATAAAACAAATGAGTTTGAAAGCCACTAATTCTACAGGGCAGTGTGTGGCTCTGCAGGTTAAGACTTTGTCCCCCTATATGGAAGGATGTTGGTTCTAATCCCCTTGCAGACAAAGTGGTTTAACTGTTGGGCCTAGTGCTGGGTGATAAAACAATCTCGATTTTTTGTCGATAAAAAAGGAGGACGATAACGATGATAAACGTGGGCCATAAAATTCGATCAAACCTGTTTGCTCCGTTTTAGACTGCGCGCTGAGACCGACAGCGCCGGAGGGCAGCACATAGGCTTGGCTGAACGCCAGCGCAAAAGCCAATCACCGATGACCCCGCAAATTTACCCATCCCCATTAAATAGACGATTTTGTAAACAACAGCAATATGGTCGTGTGTTTGGAAAAAAAAATGTCGGGGAGTGCGGATGCACCGCAAAGTGAAGCGGAGGAGGAGAATGTGATAATTGCACAGGAGAACATAATACCGAAAAAAGGGTATATGTCGTCCAAAGTATGTTAGTGGTTCGGCTATCTCCGAACGGACAAAACACAGATAAAGCCAGTGTGCAAAACTTGATAATAAATAACCTCTTATAATTTAAGGGAATTTTGCATTTATATAGCTTATTTTCGTTAAAAATAAATCTTATTTGTTAATAATACTGTTTGTTTATTTTAACTTGTTCATTCAGTTTATATTACGATACATACTCTTTGGAAACCGGAACAGCATTATAAAACTATATCGATAAGTATCGATATCGATCAATACAGGTTAAATTATCGTGATATATATATTTTTTCATATCGCCCAGCTCTAGTTGGGCCCTTAACCCCAACTGCTCAAGAGAAACTGACCCTGCTTTCTGATCTTCTAAGTAAATGTATGCTTTTCAGTGACATAGAGGCACTTATGCCCATAAATTTGCAGGTTTGAAAATGTAAAATGAGATCTGGCTAATTAAGTGTCCTTGCCAGTGGGTTGCAAAGTGGTTCCACATCTTAATTAGGAAATGAAACACTTGATGAGCCATATTAACATTGATACTGAAACTCTTCCATGTTTTGCATCATGCTAGATGTGTAGGTTTTGCATTTCCTAAGACAGTCTATGATAACATTGCTTTTGTCTGTATTTTATGTATGTTAGATTTTAAAAGCAAATACTGACCGGTGAGGCTCCTCAGTGACAACTCCCTCACACCCTTGGTGAAATTTTGTGTCTTTGTGGTGAACTTTTTGTCGTAGTTGGACATGACGGCCAGGGCGAACATGTCTTCGTAGAGGGTGTGGCCTCTTATGATCCGCAGGTTATCCAGGGGGATGGTGTCCGCCTTGTTGAGGGCGATCAGCACGTAGCCACCCACCTCCTGGATTGTCTGTTGTTGGAGGGGGGGATACTGTCTTGATTCTTCTCACTTTCTCTTGCATATGTTGGGTTAAACTTTATTGCACGGCTACATAAATACATTAATACTTTGATGCTGCAGGTATGATACTGATTAAATATGAAAAATAACAGGAAACTAGGGTTACCACCTAATCCATGTCAGGGGGGACACTATGAGCTAGGACAGGGTCTGTAAACTACCATTTCAATTAAAAAGACCTGTATTTCATATTAGCACCAAGTTCTTGCTGTGTGCTGATTGGTCAGTCTCCTATAATCATGCATGTGTCACTGATGTTAATGTAAAACAGCTGGATGCGTCTTTCTATCACGAAAATGAACCAGTAAAAGCACAAGAAGAATTGAACTAATTAGCCAAACACAGGAGCCTTTCAGTTACAAAGTAGTTAGTAAAACCTGAAGCAGATCATATTGTCCCCCCTGACATGGATCAGGTGGACACCCTATAGGAAACCTGTGCTCAAAATATATCAAATGTCAGAGGTCCAACACCCAGACTCAATGGCAGCATACACACATGCGTTTGAGCTCATGAAATGTTTCCTTTGGTAAATCTTTAAAATAACTTTAATGCTTTAAATTACCTTAATCTGCACTTGCTATAAAAATGTTGACTTTCAATAACATAGAAGCATTCCGACCTATTTAATTAAAGCCACCATAATCAGACTGGCTAACCTGGATTAGGCTGCCATGCCAGGTATAGTTCACAATGAGATATGGGAGGTACTCTTGATTTGTACTAAGCCTACTAGCAAAATAAGCAAGTTCAATTTAGACCATCTCTTCCAGCTTCTAGCCTTTGGCAGAAGACTCAGGGCCATCAAAGCCAAAACCACCAGACACAAGGATACTTTCTTTCCCTTAGCAGTGTCTCTTACCAATAATCAGTCTGCTAACAGACACTATGCATTTTTGCCAGCCGGGAACCTATAACTCTTCTTAGCGTCACCCATTTACTTATATTCACCATCCATCCATCCATCCATCCATCCATCCATCCATCCATCCATCTCATCCTTAATTCCATCCCATGCTGCTTCTGATTGTTGGTAGACAGTCCAGTGTTAAAGGTATGTGTCATGTGCAAGTACTTGTAAATTGTCTTGAAAGTGCATTTTATATGTTATACCGAGGCACACCCACAAAGACAAATTCCTGGTATGTTTAATATACTTGGCCAACACAAATCTTTCAGATTCTGATATTGATTATGCCTACTATAGTATAAAATATGGAACAATTTTGCCAGGGAAAATGGAAAATACATGCAGCTAGGATTGTTCCTACTTCACTGAAGTGACGGTGGGTCAGGATTAAAATACCACGGACTTCAGGTACCCAGGGTTATAAATTAATGTGTCTCTTAATGTCTCTCTGGTGATTTCAGCTAGTTAGGGCACTGGAATAAATCACTTTTTGGCCATGCTGAAAAAAAAAACAGGCTAACGATCTCAACCAACAGAGTGTGTAAGTAGAACTGGGGTTAAGAGCATTTCAAAGCAGCCCAGGATGCAATCTGCCAGTTAATGAGGGAAGGAAGGTTCCAGGAGCAAGATGGTAAACGGGGTGCAGGATACTATGGGAATCTCTGACAGTTACTTGCATAGAGACTGTAAAACTGTGGGATATGATGTGAATATACCAGAATATGAAAGTGATAATGTAATTAATTAATATAATTAATATATTTTTTTCTATTAACATGGTATGCAACAACATGGTATAACAGTAACAGAACTATTGGGTGAAAAATAATTTAACACCTGTGACACAATGGAGACAGGAAAAAATGGACAGGTGGCCAAAAACACCTGGTAACTCTAAAGCAGCAATATGATGGCATGACCAGATGTATAAGATTCTGCTCTGAAAAGGCACAATCCATAAATGTAATCTATGAAATCTTCATGATCGGCTGCTAAAATCAGTGGTAAAAATATATTGTTCTTGCACGAAGTTTCAGGCGGATATTCTTTGATTTAGAACTTTATTTTCTTTTGTGATTTTTTTGTGAATCTGATTTGAATTTTGTTGGGTTCCCTGGTTTATTCTGTTCTGCCAAAATAACAGAAACACCAGCCCTTGTGTTTGCTTATGCTAATTTTCAGTTGGACAGCTCAGAATCAACTTACTTTCCCACAATGATGAAGACTCGAGTAACGCAAACATGTTATTTTATAAATAAATTTCTGTGTATTTATCTATAAACACCAAATCCCCTTTAACCATCAAGCAAATAGTACGGAAACGGTTTTGCTAGCTGGCACAGCATATATCATTGTGTTGCTATGTAAAATTCATACTATTTTGACAGCACATACCTGGAGAAAAGACAGGTCATGGTAATCCTCAGTGTAGGTGATCTCCAGGTTCTCCAGCACTACAGTACAGTTGCTGTACATCCTCACAAGGTTCTTGTAGTGGTCATCTGGTGTCCCCAAAAGAGTCAGCTTGTTGTTTATTCCCTGGCAAACTGAATAAAACAAAACAATGGTGGAACACAAGGTGGCATTTTCCACTGCTGATGGTCTTTGTTCTGTGTTTTTAAGGGCATGCTATACATTCAAAACCATGTACTGATTAGCCAAACATAGTGTGCTAGTGGTCAAGTTAAAAAAACATGCATGGATGCATTGGACGGTTGCTGCAATACTGGGCTGAGTTTAGCAGAGGTTTTGAAATGGCTAAGCTGACACACTTTGACAGACATAACAACCTAGTTTTACACAAACATGCAGATCATTTAAAAATTATTTTCTTTGACTGCCTCAGACTTTTGCACAGTACTGTGTATATAAACAAAGCTAGCCCCAGTGTTCCTCATCCATCCATCCATCCATTCACATATGTCTTTGTTCAGTTTTTCTATTTATATTGTATTCTCAGTAGAAACTATTGGTAATAGTTTATATATATATAGTTATATTTATATATATAGTTTGGTAACAGGTAATAATATATAAACAGGAAGTAGAGGCCCTGTCTCGGTTCACTGAAGATCGTTTTTGAAAATTTATTGCATCCCTCCATCCCCACAGTTGCTGTCCCTGATTATGTGCGATGTCCCTTTCCAGGGCCCCGCAGTGCCTCCGTCTACACCTAGGGTGTCAATCCCAAATCCTGTCAGGCCATGTGTCTGCAAGTTCCCTTTCCAACCTATTAACCAGTACAATTAGTAGTTAATTATCTGTAGGTTTATGCTCTGTTTACACTGAGCCACTCTGGGCTGCTTTCCTCCCAGCCGAAACGCTGAAAAGTCACGACTGCTTTGCTCACTAACTGACCAGAGGAAAACAATTTTGTGTCTAATATAGAACCCAGTGCGTCATAGAAGGGTGAGAAATGCTACATATCCCAAATGAATTAGGAGACGGAAATCAAATGCTGTTTCATAGACATCTGTCATGGAATATAATTGAAGATCAAATTTCAAAATCTCAATCCGTTCTTGTTGTTTTTGAGATGAGATTGCCAAGGACCGACTGTCAGGCTTCCTCGTCGTATGTTACAGTATTAGGAACCAGCACTCACTCTGTCCCATGTAATCCAACACAGAGCTTTGATTATATTTCCAAAACTCACTTAGTCCACAGAAATTTTCTTGAAAACATATCCCCTGGACTGAGTGAGTTTGGGAAATGGACCTTACAAGCATGACATATGTGATCTATACCGGTTCATATCCCAGGACTGGCAGAGTGATTTCACCATTGGGCCCTTGAGTAAGGCCCTTAACCTCCAGTTACACCTGGTTCTGACTGACCCTGCTTTCTCAACACAATAAAGTATGTCACTCTGGATAAAAGTGCCCGCTAAATAAAGAAAAATGTAAAACGTAAAATACTTTAACTATTGCTGCTAGAGACCATGTTAAGCTTACCTGCTTACTTGAGGTGTTAAAGTTACTATGGCCAATCACAAAACCTCACAGGAGAGAACCTTTCAGAAAAAGGATAGCGGTCACGGTCATGGGCGTTATGGCTTGTTTGCTGGAATGAACTGAAAATAACAGAGGCACAAATATGCACGAACACCATGACTAACTGGCACGTGGATTAAAGAAAAGTGCAAGAGAGAAAAAAAATTAAAAACTGCTGAAATAATCAGAGAGGGAAATGTTGTGGCAGGTGAACTCAAGAGCACTTGCCCTGTGTGTGAAATAGCGCTGAGATTCTGCTCGCTGTGAATCCGACAGGGAGTTCAGCCTCTCGCCAGGGGCGACGGCATAATTTTAAAAAGCAGGCCAGCAGGTTTGCTCAATTTTAAAGCTTTGCTTTGGAGCGGCTGAATACCAGCAGGTCTCACACATGCCAGAACAAAGTGTTCAAGGCAAGTCCTGAGCCAAGTTATACAGCGAATTTAATAACCCGAAATATTCTAACATTACTACTGTGAGCCATTCAGCATAATAAATACAAGGACACTTTTTAAAATATTTTAAGCTGAAGAATATCATTGATCATTGTATATAATGTATTAGAAATGATACATATAGTAAAAAAAATTGAAAAAATATTGAAATAACAAGACTTAGTAGATTTTGGGCATAGATGGCTTCCAGATATGTGCAAGATGTGTTACACAACAGCAAGGCTGTTGCGGCATCTATATCACACATCCATTGATTCACCTTCAACAGTATTACACTGTTACCGCATATCCTTCTGCAGGCAGATGACAAATCACTTTTCCCTCATTTAACGCAGCCATACTTCACTTCCTCTCCGTTATCATGAGACGCCCATTAAGGCTGAATAGGATATAAATTTCATCTGGTGTGGCACCTTAAATACCTGCTCATTTACACAATGATGGATGCAGACCATGCGGTGGGAACGGATGCCGTTAAATCCCAGTTTGCTGGGAGTCAGGACATCCTGAAAAGGACATTGTTACTGAGACAGGCGGGCCAGGATAATTTCTAGAGCTCTGACTGCAGGATCGCGCGTTGACACGTCGACAGCCGTTGTAGCCACGTTTGTTGGTTCTGCTGTATGATCAGCAAAGGTCAAACTGTCCCAAATAAAAAGGTACACAATGCATTAGTGTGGAGCTGCCAGTCTGCCTCTGAATGCTGCCATATGGAAGGCTGGGCCACACAGTCATTAAAAAGGGATTCCACTCCATCTGCCTGTCAAAGACCACCGCACCCCTGTAGCCAAAACACACCCCTGCGGCACCTCGCAGGCCCTCGGAGCTTGGCACAGGCCCTCGGAGTGGGCATGGGCAATGGGGCCGCCCACTGGGGGCTGGCGTCGCTAGCTCAGCATACTCCACTTGTTTGTCTCGCGGGCTTCTCAACCCGGCCCGCTGGGCCCGTCTGCGGACCCGCTACGCTCCGCTCTGCTGTGAGCCGCGTGCCCTGGTCGGCCGCCGCGATTCTGTCTGGATCTGCGTCTGCTCAGGATGCACACAGGAAAACATTTAAATACATCTTGGAGCTATAAATACAGCCATCAATGGGAAGGGGGGACCTAAAGCTGATTTAGGCATCCAAATCAGTGCCCACACGAAAAGATTTTAGGCATGTTCTGTGTTGAGCTGTCAGATCCTGAGATGAGGAAGGTGTCTGAGTCTATGAACGGCGTGACTAACTGTGCTACCTTCCAATAACTAATGCACAAACTGTTGGCATGGTGAAGTGCATGGCATTTATAGACATACTAACGCATTTCAGCGTGAGGTAGTGAATACATGATGAAATGCCCAACAGACACTAAAGCATCATTCATTGCATATCTGGCATATAGAGAATTACTGCATTTACTACCAGGTAAAATAATTAAACTAACACTATTAAAATTAGGGTACAACATGCACAATGTTTGTTCATTTTATTGAATTATAATCACTTTACCCTGCACATTCTGAATATTGAATCAGTATTCATATATATAATTAATATTTTTTTCTATATTTTATGTGTGTATTATTTTTACATTGTTTGCTACCTTTTTTCTTAAATCTTTTTTTTACTTCTATATTCACATCTAGGGTGGATATGTGTGCTTTGCATCTTTATCTACTGTGCAGTATGAATTTCATTGTGTAACAAATGACAGTAAATTGTTTGAATCTTGAATAAATTTACTGTTACTCATAACTTCCTAAAGTTATGAATGAAGGGCTATGTCTTAAAATGAGGACTGGCAGGAATTCCTTAAAACACACAAAGGTGTTAAGGGATGGGGTTAGTATGAAGTTTTTGAATTTCAGAATAGCTTAAATAACACAACAAACAAACAAACAAACACATTTAAGCAGACTTTCTCATATGGTTTGCCATTTCTAACACTGGGAGTGCAGTTTTATAATATCAGGAACATTAAATTAATGGAAAAAAATAGGTAATATTGAAAGTGAAATGTGTTTATGCACACAAATACACAGAATCAGCCTTGTATACTTTCCCAAAATATGGCTGTTTCCAGCACTGGAAAAGCCTGATCTCCAATTTCAACCACATCAAACCGCACCATTTCATCCATTTTCCACAGGGAAGAGTGGTGAGTAGCCAAAAGAAGCTTTTGCTCATTATGTTGCTCACTGATAGACAGAAAGATGTTGTGCATGAGTGTACACATTTCAGGAAGGCACTTTTAAACCCTAAGTCTGCACTGAGTGCTTGTGAGTGAACTGTAAACATGGCTAGGACTTGGAGTTGGCTGGATGGATGCATGGCGTCCGTCTGTCAAAACAGGTTGTTGATCCTCCCCATCTGGACGCGATAAAAAGGGGAAATCAGTGTATACCATAGGGTAGGGATAAGATGCTGTGAGTAGCTTTCAGGGGGCCGTAATTATTTACTAATTATAAATATGGGTCTTTACACATGCTATAAGTGCGTCAGTGCAAATTTGTAGATGAAAAGGGACATCCTGAAATTTCACTTACATCTGAAATGCTCTTAGGTAGTTACTTAATTTGAGTATTTATAAATCAAGTATTCATAAATCCCAATAGTCTAAGCAGGGTCTATGAGATTCAGAGCATATGCAAGGTATATAAAACACAAGGAAGCACCATGTATGGGATACCAGGTTACCACAAAAGCCACACACATTCATAAGAGCAATTCAAAGTAACAATCTTTCAGCAGAATGTTTGGATAGTGGGAAGATTCCCATGGAAACCAATCCAGGCAAGAGAAGCTGAAAAGTCTGCATGAATAGTGCTGAAGTCACAGCTGAACCCACAACCCAGGAGGAGTGAGATAACACTGCAGCTTTATGAACATCAGAGCGCCTGATTCAGGTTAATGAACAGTCAATGCTCATAACGTTCCTCAGAGCTTACATTCTAGATTATTCTGCGCTACTGTTGGTCAAACAACAGTGAGAACAACACAAGTTGTAGCAGGAAATGGTCTTGATGTTTTGGCTCAACGTTCATGTACTCTGTGTGAGTGGAGAACCACAATACCATGAAAATCTTCCAGTTCTCACTCTGTGCCTACTGTAATATTTTCCCCCCAGTCTTAATTTATCACCAAAACTGGATATGTCATTGCGGCCGGTGCAAGCTTCCCAAAACATGTTTGCTTGGCGTGTCTCGGTCGTATGGGCAGATGCCGCTGCCAGTGGGGAGTTCATGGAGGGGGGGGTGGAGGTGGAGAGCAGAAGGCGGGGGACGACCACGTCCGCCTCATTTAACACGGCTCTCAGGGAAAGGCTGACTGCCACCAGCAAGTCTCTGTGTTCACACTCACACATGCATCTGGTGACTAACAAAAGAAATAGGCTTTTCATATGAGGCTCGCAAATACTGTTCTGAGCAAGGACTTCATATCAAATTAATATATGTACACTGCGGCTGATAACTTTTATGTTTAGTAAACATTTTAGATATCAGGCATAGGCAATTTTAGACACAAATAAGGGGCTTCAGCCACCCCCCTGAATAATTATGGCTAAATCCATTTTGAGATTTCATCTTGTATTTCTTGGGGTTATATCATGGAATTGCTCCTGATATCAGGTAAAAATCTGAGAGTCCTGAAATAAAGGTATCAGAAAGCAAATGTCAAGTATCATTCCAGTTTAGAAGTTTTTTTTTTTTTACATTTTATTGGAACATTCTATGATAAATTTTTTAAGGAGTGCCCATATATCAATTGCTTTGTTTTGTCCCCCTCCCGCTTTTTAATTAACCTTTTGCCTGATTACATTCCTGATTAGCACTGAGTGAACACGCACCGTGTGATCTGTGATGTGTTATTTCCTATGCCATAAACAGATCCACTTACATGATGGAGCAAACGAAATTCTGTGCTCCCTACATAGTCTCAGGGGACATCTTAGGTAAACTTATCTCATTTACTCCTGGGGCCCTGTTTGTCATTGCTGATGATTTTTTGCTGATAATCGCAGCTTTCTTTATGGTAAAGTCACACATCTCATGAGGACACAGAGCCAAAACAAATGAATTTGCAGAGGATTACGACCTATACTCTAACCCCTAGGTACATGTAAACACCCATAACTGTCATCAGCTATGTAAAATTAACTATGACAGTGTAAAAAAAGCAATAAGTAATGGAACAAAAATAATTCCCTTTTATCCCTTGTTTTACCACCAAAACAGAGCCATTAGATAAACTTCAAAATTTTTGTTCCATCCATCCATCCATCCATCCTCAATAACTACTTATCCAGTACAGTCAAAGAGAATTTTAGTTAAAGCTTATTGTTAAGTCGCATTAAATGTCTTGTTACTAAAAGCTTCATGTTTTATCTCAGATTTTTTGTGCGTTTTGCAAGGCACTGACATATTCTTTTTTTTAAACTTTATTTCCTTATTTTTGTGATTTTTAATATTCGTATAAATAGTGTAATGTTTGGCTTTAATGCTCAAAAATTGTTTCGAATGGTCACACTCCTGAAGTCGAACTGGAATATGGAAGACCGTATTTAAAATGGTGTAAAAGTACACAGGAATAATTATTTATCTATTTAAAGCACATAAGTAGAATATGAAGGTATCCCTCCTAAAAGTGATGTTTTAATACAACAAAGTAAAACTCCATTGAGTGATGACTGCTCTGTCCCTTGGTAGGGACAGAATTCACAATTCATACAAACAAGGTGGTTGCTGGGGAGACTGATGAAAATTTTGTCGTTAATTCTCAAGTTACAATTCAACGGTCTGAACCTTAATCCACTTTAGCTGGGACAGGTTCATGACAGGTGGTACCCCCCAATAATTTAACATGGCAACTTAATTCACAGAGCAAATGATTGCAGTTTGATAACATGTATATAAGGGTTTCTCTAACCATCTTCTGTGCATTTCCTGTGGCCTGAAAAGGGGTAACTCTAGAGATTTTGGTTCCATGAAAGCATATCATATTGGGCCCCCAAACCAGACCAAATTATTTTCCAAACTGTCCTTGGCCTGAGCACTGTGAAAAAGGATCTGTCCCTTGTGTGAAATTCAGAATGCTTGCATATTTTGATAGTGAACATTATCATGTATTCAACTGAAACTAGACATTGGATAGAGGAGACTGATTAAAAAAGATTTATTTTCATCTAATTTGTTTAGTAAGAAATATTCAGTGCTCTTTGGAAATTAGGAATTCCCACCCCCCCACCACACACTCATTGGCTAGCTGTTTTTTTGCAGCAATGACGGCCACCAAATGCTTCCTGTACTTATTGTTCAGAATGTTGGCCTGCTCCAACACACAGATCAGCTTGTTTTGGGTCTTGCCACAACATCTCAATGGTGTTTTTGTGCAGACTTTGACTAAGTCATCCGCAAACTTATCCAGATTCCTGGATGTTGTTCTATAATTCTTTGTGACTTCCTGGATGATTTTACACTCCTGGAGAGATTTTGGCAGGACACCTACTCCTGGGAAGATTCACCGTTGTCCTATTTATACAATAAGGGTCTTATTTTGATTCAATGGACCTTGGGGCCTTTGAAATGGCTTTATAACCTTTTCATAGGCATCAACAATTTTGAGATTTCTTTTCATCCCAGCACGATGGGCCTGTGCAACCTGAGTATATTCTGCTTGTAAGGGCCAGAAGCTTGATGTCTACTGATTTATATTGACAGGCTGCCCCAAATCAGGCCTGATCATTTACCAAACAGCTGATCCGAAATACATCATTATTCAGGTAGAATTACTTGGAGGAAAAACATTTTTTTCATAATTACAGACAGCATGTTGTTACCTTGCAAACCAAACAAATATAGGAAACACTAAACTGTGGTGTATTGCTCATCATTCAGTCTCTGTAGATGCACTTCTGCAGCCCACATAAAGATAAAAACGTAGAACAATTGTACAAATTCTGAAAATTATACAAAATATACAGTATAATATAGTATATGTCTTTACAGTGCATCATTGGTTTTCCCTGACAGCCGAAAAATCTCTAAATCATATTAGAATTAGATTCAAGTTTGAAACTGTCAAAGGTCTAAACATTTCTGTAAATGTGCTTTGAAAGTGCCTTTTTGGGGAAGATAAATTAATAGAACCAGTTATTTCCTATTGTGAGATGGGGAGAGGCTATCGATGTTCCAAAGCAGGGGTTAGGTCAGGTTAAAAATCCCACAACAGATTTACAATCGCTTCTTAATTATTTAGGATATTAAGGGATGTTATTGCAAGGAGGACATGAAACTTTCAGCTTTCTTAGCTTTCGTCTGTCTCCAAGGCCAAAGTCTTCAACATCCTGAGATGGTAACGATCTCTCTTTTCTGTCCTCCACTTGTTGTGTTTTGTGGATCTATTCCTAGTGGATGCAAAAACTACATATTTATAATTCAGGTTTATAGTCATGAGTTTTGCTTTGATGGGGTAAATGCACAATGGAAACCTTATATCCCATTATGCTGCCGTTCCTTGTACCAGCAGTATTTGAGAAAGAGCTCCTTGGTGTAAATGCTGTAACGTTATCTTTGGATTGAAGCTCACTGAACAGACACATGTGGCCATTGGAGTTAACTGTATGAGAGGGGTAAGAAGAGATATCAAAAAGGCCACACAAAAGTGTGGGGTACTTTGTAACCTTGGGTAAATATTTAATTATTAAATAATGATTAAATAATTTAGTTAGCTTAGTGTTTTGGATAATAAGCTCACACATGTTTTTGTTTTTGACTTTACGATGGTGCAGTAGTGACGCACATTCAGTCGTCAGCTTTACAAGTTGATCTCCTCCCAAGTCAGCGACATGCCATACGATACTCTCTACTGATGCTGTCTCTGTAGCAATCATAAGTGGAAACATCTCATACAGTGTTTAACAATGTATCATGTGGAGTTTTTTTTTTTTTTTTTAACTGTTTAACCAAATAAACTTGCATTCATTTACTTTTCAATTGCAGTTATTTTGTTACAGCAACTATTTACTTATTCAGTGAATGTAATTATTTATTTACTTATTTATTTATTTATCATATTATATTCATATTTGATATGATATTTTCCGATAATGATGGATTCATCAGAATGTAACCCCATCATAAGTCAAGGAGCACCCTGCCAATTACGTAAGCTGTCTTATTCCCTATCTTGGTTTGTATTTAATACTGACAGTGGATTACAGACTTATTTGCCTATGAATAACAGTGCTCTCTTTTAGTGTATATAGCTCAGCCATCTTCACTTTGCACATATAAGGGGAGGACAGACAGACGTATGCTTCAAAATGACCTGTCCACTGTAGAGACGTCTGTAAAGCAGGCATATAGCCTGTGCTGGTGTTTACCACCACTCAAACCGCGTATTTACATTATTGGCCACAACAGTCATTACACTAGGGGGGGCAGAGGGACCTGAAGTGACTTTTTGAGTGGGGCCCCAGAAACAGCAAACACACCCCTGGGTATAGCCTCAAAATTATTCACTGTTCAGCCACACAGAACATAGACGGTTTTTTCACTGTTCTGAAACAGCTTCTCTTAGCCCTGTGGAATGCCATGGGCACGCAGTACATGGAACACATTTTCCCAGGCATCAGCCCTCCATCAGGGCAGTGGAAAATGGGCTAGGCCCACCATAACCTCAGGAAAGCAGCCATTATTGTTTGATTATCTCTTAGAAAGTTCTGGACACGCACGCTCATACGCCCATACGTCCCATAAACAGATGCTCTGTGCCTGTAGTTTTCTCCCGCATCAGCAAACAGGACCCATAACGTAACGGATCGAGGCCAGCCCTGTTATTTCAGGATGCCTATCGGGTATACCGAGGGAAGGATTAGGAATAACCCACACAGTTCACATACTGCTCTGACTCTCCCACTGTATTCCCACCCAGATTGATGTATTCCTGCAGTTTCCCAACCCTGCTGAACACAGAAAGTAAACTATATTTCAAAGAGTGTTACAAACATGTCAGAAGCATTAAGTGACAAATGACTATATGAGAGACATGTGATACCATCCTATGTAATATAAAACATACATCCAAACTAAATTGCTCATACTTCTCAGTGTCATATTACTTTGCTGTAAGAGAGAGAGAGAAAAAAATACATAAATATAAAAGAAAGTTACTATGGAGGTAAAATCTGCAGGTAGGAACGGGGTGGCAATGGTAAAATTTGACGAGCTTTGTGTCAGCATATTTTTCCACCACTGACTGGTAGAACATTACATTATTTTTATTTCTCTCTGAACAGCAATTGATCAGTCCACAAGCCAGATTTAATAACAATTAAAAAACACATCACGGGCCTTGATAGAACCATCTCATAGGCTGGATCTGGCCAGTGGGCCGGTACTAAGAGACCCCAGATATATTATGTGTTATATTAGCTTATTATGCTAATGTTTAGCTAATTCCTCAAAAAGCAGCTACCCTACCACTTCATGTTTTCTTGTTATTTGCAATATACATGCGAGTAATTCATATGGGCAGCTCGTTCTAACAGAATACCACAGATTTGGTAGGTGGACAGCGTTTCTCCATCATCAGATTAAAGAAACTAGGGCTTAAACCTGGAGCTCTGCTTCTTAAAGGCTACCTTTGGCAGGAGATCTCCATGCCGCCCAGGACTGGCAACATTTACGCCGGTCCCATCGGTGCAACACATTCACAGTGCATCAGGTCCCAAGTGGTCAAGCTACAAGGTCAAATGCAATGCATCCTGGGAAGATGGCATATTTAAGTCATAAACAGAGGGCCAGGGTCTAAGGAAACCTGGCTGGCAAGGATGGCCAGTGCATTTATACTAAAAAACTCCTTACTGTTATCTCACGCTGCTGGGTCTCTCCCCTCAACACTGTATATCACCAGCCAGACCTACAGGTCCAGGTAAGGGAGGACGTTTAACAGACTGCCACATGGCCTCTAAATTCACATCTCTGAACTTTAATCTCCTTAATCCCCATCCTCACACACTGCTCCCTGAGGGCTAAAGAACAAATCAGCTTATTGGGAACCTCGTCAAACTCACAATACCCTACATTTAACCTCATGCCTTTGTCAGTGTAATGGTGTAGGCTTTCCTGTGACACAACACAGACAGAAGTGGTTCTGGAGGTGTGGCTGTGGTTAAGGGGGGTGGGGCTATGGCTTGGGGGTGGGGCTGTGTCAGAGACTCTTTCCTCAGAGATACTCCGTTTCACTCTTTCACTGTGTTCAAATGCACCTCAGCTGTGAGCTCAAACAAAAACTAATTGGTAGCATGTGTGCACTTTGGAGGTCACAGATGAGGAGCTGGGAGATCCAGCGGCAGGGCAGAAGATCAAGAAACACGGAATTTCACTTCCCAAATGACAGAGGACATCAGAAGTGGGACGCTACAAGGATTATACTGAAGAATACTGGGAAACAAATCTCAAAAAAATACAAAAATATTAATTAAGGTCCCATAAGGGGTCTAGGAAATAAGTCTTATAAAAATGTAAGCAACAGATGACACACAAAAAATCTGAGATTAGAATAAAAATAGCTGAGAGAATGCACTTCATTTTTATATGGTGTTGCTTTATTGAAATACGATGTTTGTATAAACATGCAAAATTTGAAATATCTTAGAAAAAGAATTCTGATTAAACCCTGCGGGGGGTGGTAATTTGTCTTTGTACTCTAAATTTCATTTGAAAACTTTCCTCTGTTTCCCCAAGTTCTTCACAATTTATTAACTTACCAGCTAAAAAGCCAGTCAGTCTCTATCATCAGTGATGATCTATGCGGCCATTGTGTTCCAACTCAACAGCTGAATTAGGCATCTACTCTCAGGCATCTACTCTAATCCGACTCAGCGACATTAAACGCGAAAGAACATCCTCCATTTGTTTTCCATTCTGTTGTGACTGTCACATGACTGTCCCTGGCACAGAGCCAGGGCGCTGGTGTCGCGAGTGCACTGCCCATGATGCCAACCATGTTTCAGTTATTGGCGCTCGATTGGCATGTCTGTCTAGCAGAAATGTCGACATCTGTGCCAAAGACTCCTTATCTCTAGTAACGACCAAGCGCACAGATGCTTAACAAATGTAGTATAAATTCAGCATGAGTTTACTAGTTTCTCCACCATTTTCAACTAAGTAAAAAGCCTATATGTGATGAACACGAGGTTACTTTATCTACATTTTAAGTTTCTCAGTTTCTCTAATTGATTGAATAGAATACAAAATTATACTAATTAAACAAATAAGTAAGTAAATAAATAAATTTAAACATATATTTATAATGGTGCTGTGTTCTTCTGTTTTGTGCCCTGTGCTACATGGGAGAGGCTCCCGGTTCCCCATAAAGCAGCATAGATTGGAACATGGATGGATAGGTAGATGGGTTTCTGAATATCATTTGAATTTTATCATAGTACCCTTTCAATAATTTCAAAAATTCAATGTTAAACTTTATGCATTTCATTGTGCTTTCACTGTGATCAGTAGGTAATTAGCTAACGTTTAACAAGGGGGCTGGCCCGAATAATTAATCATTTAATTAGCCAATTAATCAATTGGTTAAATGAATGCTGAATAGACACCGAACACTCCAAATCCAAGTTAATTTCTCACCTCCTCTTTCTTTTTAAAATATAAAAGAAGGTCAAGCTGAAGGTCAAGCCTCTCTTCCCGTCTTGTGTTAGGTCTCTCCAACGCCAGTCTCGCGGGAGCAGGCGGTTTTAAAATCGCTGCAGATAGGGGAGCGCAGACGAAATATAAACAACAGGCCCGGGGATTTATCTAGCGCTATCCAAAAGGATGCTCACAGCTCACGCAGCACTCTCTCTGCTGGGGGATGGAGGGGGTGCCAGGATAACAAGGGGGATGCATTTTTTTAATGTTGCTAACACTGGGGATGGCATCCCCCACCCCCCTCAAACCACCCACTGCTTATGATGCTCCATAAATGCTCTTCACTGGTCAGAGCGATACTTTGCCACATTTCTATTTCAGCCATTCCTTTCATTTACCTTATATTTCTTTCTTTCATCAATTTATGTTAAAATGCGTAGTTCTACAGCACCTAGTCATATGTCTACTTTGATGTTTTGCGAGTGCCTTTGTCTTTTATTGTGCTGTCTACTCCTGTTGGATGCTATATGTTGCTGACTTCCTTTAGCTCTGAGCATGGATTTGAGGAATATTATCTTGGCTTCCCCAATATGAGATAATAAAATATATAACCTAAACTTTTTACTTTTGTCTGTAGATTTTCTGCATGTTTTGCTATTTGTAGTGCTGCTGCCATATATTAAGGCAACACACACATTAATTTTGGGTGTAGGTTGTGCTCTGAATAGGTATATCAATGTCGAGTATTGAAACTTTGCGCAATGAACGATACTCTGAACCTGGTCCAATAATGCATTATAACCGAATAAAGAAGCTAAAATTAAAGCTGGCAGTTATCAGAAAATCCTACGCGCCTATTACAACAGCGTCGATACACTCCATTGCTAAGGCAGGCTGTAGCACAGAAACATAAAATAAATGAAATACACAGAGGGCTGAAAGGATGATCTTAGCAAGAATTTCCAAATTGACAGTTTTAAAATGCAAAGCTCAAGACTTTTGAGAAAGAATGTCATCTTCCCCTAGCAACAGCCTGCAGTTTACTGGCACCAACTCAAGGTGGTGTTACCGCTCTCGCATCTGTCTTGGGGTCCTACAGGTCGAATGCTTGTAATTTATGGCATTGAGATATCAAGGTCAGATTAAAGGTGGGGTATAATGGTGTAATAAAAATTTTCTTCATCATATGATCTGGGAAATGAGACTGTTAACCTTGCTAGTGTTCCAATTCATCTTTTATTTGGTCGGCAACTCTTAATCAGATCGCCCATCTTTTCCATCCTCTCGGATCCGAGCCACGAATGGTCTCACACAAAGAAGAACAAAAGAATCTCTTTATCTTGCTCGCCCAGCGGGTCTCTGTTAGACTGTATTATTATGGCTTCTTTGCAAACATCCAGCTGAGAAAATAGGTCAGTTGGTTAGAGCAAAGTGAATCTCCTGGAATGAAAGCTCGACATTTCTGGAACTGCCATGGTTTTGTTTCTTGGTGTGATTTCCCATCGTTTCATTCAAAGGGCCATGAAATGGTAATTGATGTCTAAGTAAATAGGAATCTAATCGAATAACATGCTATGTTAAACCCAGCATTCTCCCACGATTGTTGGATCGGCTCTGAAACAAGCAGCTATTTAATTTTTATGATACTGAACTCTACAGTGTTCAGCAGAATGTTTTTATTTTTATTTCTAAGGTTAGGAAATTACATAAATACTACTGAGTTTCCTTTATCAAGCTTAACTTCTTAACTAACTTGTAATGCAGCATTACAATGTACACAATACATTTAAATAACACACAGAAGTAAAAGCATTAAATTTGAAAGGAGACATCTAACTTAAGAGAAGATCTTTAGAGACCTCATTAGGACTGGAGAATTACCTTTAAACAAAAGTCCTGCAGAAACACAGTCCCTTGTGGAAAGCATTTCTTAATTAGATAGAATATTAAACGTGTGGAACAATTTTGTTCAGTGTTTTGCTAAGCAATTAGAATACAAAGCACCCCTGTGGTCCAATAAGAAATAACAAATTAAATAATAAATGAAAAATGCATTAAAGCGACATTTAAAACTTTCTTATCACCATTGATTACTGCAGCTTTTAAAATAGACCAGAGACATTATCACTAAATGTTATATTTCCACCTAAAGGAGAGGAATGATAATTACAAATGAGAATACTTTGATTAGATGGCATTTATTATGGATGAGGACATTCATTATTAACAGTGATAACACTGAGTGATTTTATCCATAAAAGGCAGTCTTTTTATGTGATAGCACCATGGGTGCTCCTACTCTGGGTTCTTTATGCAGAAGGTTTTATGTTGTCATCTGTCAAATTTCACCAATACTGTCCCTTTGTTAGAAAAGCCATTCAAAATAACAGTCACACTCTCATGTGTATAGGGCACTTTCTATTTTTTGCACTTGGTAACCAGGGAAACCAAGGAGTTATTAGGCAGGCTAAAATCAAATCCCAAAACTTTGCACTGTTTCCTAAATGCCATTAAGAGCCTAGGATGGACCGAGCCAAAGATAAATCAGAAAATCTCTGAAACAAACCCTAACCATAGTATGTTTCGGATGGAACAGCACACTGATGCAGCTTTCACGCAGTGTGGAAAGTGTAAATTTGAGAGATAACTGCACGCTGGAACTTTGGTGCAAGTTTAAATTTAAACGATAAGAGTATAAAAAGATTAAGAGCTCTAGCTAATCTGAAGATTTCAATTTTTATTTTTGAATCTTAGAAAAAAAAAAACTTAATAAGGACAGTGTCAGGATTAACATACAGAAGTCAAACACATTTTCTCCTTCTCAGGAAATAAACCGGCTGAAACATTCTGTCACCCCTCTATCAGAAATTATTTTCATTGAAAGTTGCCCTGGGCTGCACAACATCAAGTCTATACCTGCACAGAAAGTGCTGTGGAGCTGGCAGGCAGTAAATGTGCACAATGCCCATTTTTCAGATGCTGTGGAATTTCCCTCTGGCTGCAACCCATTTGAATTAACCTTATAGCTGCATTGTACAAATAAATCTAGTTAATTATGGCCTGCTCTTTGAGGGCTGTGTAATTTTTAAAAACAATACTTTGAAAGCCTTTTTGGTCCGGATGATTTAATTATCTATATTTAATACTTTAATTGCATAAAGTAAAGATGCATAATGTGATATTAATTGATGACTACGTAAATGACTTATTTTTAATTGTGGATGTTTAGAATGTGGGGTAACGTGGTTTCTCAGTGGGCAGCACTGTACCCCCCAACCTCCAGGGTTGTGGGTTCACATTACACCTCTATTTCTCCCTGTATCACATGGGTTCCACCCACACAAATACATGCAATTAGGCTTATTAGTATAACTCTTTTATACTTATTTCATTTCAGCTGTGTTACACCTACATCATTAATCATGGTAACAACATTTTTGGAATTAGCTGTCAAAGCAAAACAAGCTACAATCAGGAGAGGAGATACCTGAACCAGCCAATGAGGCTACATTTACACCTAGAAACTCATAAATATATAAGTGAGCCTGAGGATATGAGCAAACTGGTTTCTCCAAATGCATCACATTATGATTGTTATGATTTACAAATAAACAGAAAAAAACTGCACAAATTTCATGAGTTCGTTTATTAAATTAAAATTTAAAAACGGCATGAAATGTGATCGTACATACATTATTGTAATGTAATAATCTAAATCCAGCATCCAAATAATTGCATATCATTTTTACTGCCTAGTGCTGAGAGTACTCTATCCAACGTATAGGAGAGGGTCACACTGAATTAATGAAATTACTTTTTTGAATTTGTTTCTGCAAATTTTTGAATGATTCTGCAAATACAAATATGGGAAATAAGCTACAACTTCAAAGTAAGATACGACTTCAAAAATCAACATAATTGACAGTCATGCAAACAAATTCACAGAAGTCAAATGGAATCAAATGATGATGAAAATTCTTCTGCCCCAGGAACAACTGCAAAACCCAGGCTATCATAAAACAGGTTGTGAGGGAATTCTGAAATATTTTGTTTAATAGAGGGGAGTCTCAAAGTATAATGATGGGTGAGAAGAGGGCTTATATTTATTTTTGTTTTTAAAAGCACATACAGCATGCTATTTATAATTCATCATTGCACGTATGTTTTCGTTAAACTGAACAAATCGATGTGTCATGCTTTTTAAAGTCTTCAGTTGGAAAATATGAGAGAGTTAGTAGAATGTTTTCATATCTATACTGTTAGCACCCAACAATATCATTCAATTTATAATTTACATTTAAGAATCAGTTTCTACTGTGTTAATCCACACTTAACAGTAAAGAAATAATTCTATGCATCCCTCTTATCCAGGAGGGTCCATTTCCTGCTCACATGAATGAATCTTCAATAGACTTCCCTGACGACAACCATGTGACGTATATTCTCCAGATGAACATAAACATTATTCATTAAATACAGCATGCATGCTCGTATCAGAGAAGCAGTAGCTGCACGTAGCTTAATCAGGTTTTAACAAGTGCCTCTGAATTTACTCCCCAACAAGAAATTGGAACCGCCTCAAACGGCAAAAGGAGCTCAGCGGGCTTGCCTGGTAAGTGCTACTCACAAGCCAGGTACAATTAGCTGCTTTCCTTTTGTATTACAGAGGGCATTTTGCACCTTCTTATCACCCAAAAAAACCAAACATGCACACACAACTGACAACTGAAGAAGCTCACAACCAACAAGCTAGCATTACCTCAGTTCACGGATGAAATTCACATGCTTTCAAAATTCCTAAATATTTACAGTTTCTAGCTTTCAAAGTGACTATATCATTTAACCATATAAAGTATACCTATTATTAACTCAAGCCTCAAACCTTAATGATTATGTGGACCTTGTTTGAGTCTTATGAAAAAAGTTCTTCTTCAGAGGTTGGGTCAAAGTTTCGATCCAGGTGTCAGTGAACTCTAGAGTACTGAACTTTCTGCTCTGCGAAACAATAGAAATTTTAGAGTAGAAGAAGTGAAGTGGTCAGACGTGTCAGAAATTGCAATCCGTCTCACAGCATGGTTGTAATGAATAAGTCTATTCATGTATTATTACACACTGACCTTGTGTACTGATCATACATCAGATTTCCCCTCTGGCAATTCAAATTCATTCTTAACAAAAGGGACAGGCTTTTTAATAAAGGCGCATTTATGTACTGTATATCTTGAAGTATCCTTTGTGCGGTTTAAATTTTAACTAAATGATGGTAAATTCCCTTGAAACCCAAAGACTATTTCATTGCATATTGTAAAGGGTACCCAGAATGTAGCCCTGTCTTGTGCCCTACGATTCCTAGGATTGCCCCCCCCCAACCCCCCCGCCCTTGTGACCTTGGCCATGATAAGCAGTTGGAAGATGCTTGGATGAATATATAAATGGCAAATTGATATTACTTTGGAATATATGTAATCAGAATTTCATCAAAGCTTACTCTCATGTTTTCTAGCAAAAGTCCACAGGTAATAATTTCTACCTTGGTAGACAGGCATATTTAATTTGGCAACCACTGTACCATAAAACAGGCCAGTGTTTCTAATAATCTGTGATTGCTCAATACGTCGCAAGTCTCTATTCAGACAAGTTTACATGTCTACAGCATTTCAGCATCATTTCTCTATTATTGTGTCGATATTTCCTTGAACTTTAGCCTCAAGCTTTGATCAGTGTTCACATCACAGCTGAGTATAGACAATGTATGAGTCAGTTAATTTGATTACAAGGATGGTTGGTTGTAAACAAAAAATAATGACTTTACACTCGTGAAATTCTGCATATTTTCCAGGAAAAGTCTATTGACCCTAAAAGCCACAACAGTAGTTGGCTAACACAAGATCGATACTATTTATCATGTTTTGTCAATTCAGTGTTTGAACTTTGCTTTCAAGTGAAGCCACAGCTAATACTGCTATCAGAGATTTCTAAGAACATTTGTAACATAGTTATTGATTACTTTCACAGGCCAAATACAAAATTACTGTATCCACACAAACATCTGAATCTCTGAGACAGAATGTCAACAAAAGTTTAAACAGATACAACATTCAGTGTTACATTTTTATTTTGTCATATTAATTACACAGTAAAATAGTTTGATAATCAAGTCTAAATGGACATTTGTGATGTTGCCAAGAAACACCCAGCATTGCAATATCTGGGCAATCAAACATGGATGTAACACTATTCAGCAGCATCAATAAAAATAAAACGTTAAATATACTTTGACTAAGAACAACATTGCCTTTATGGCTAACAAAACCACTTAAATTGTAGGTAAAACATGGACTGTAACACAGTTCCCATGACGCTAGTTTAGGGGATCCCATGTGTGGGCTACTTAATTTCTCGATTATGCCACTGGTCTATTTTAAGCTTCTGTTAGATTTGTTTGTAAAAGAAGCATCCCACCCAGGCGTCCCCCTGCCTTGTGCCCTCAGATGGACAGGCATCCCATTCAGGGCATCACCCTGCCCCATTCTCTGTGTTTCCTGACGGGGCTGGAGCATGGAAGAGTGAAACACATCATTTGTAAATTGACAATACAATACTTAAATAAAATAAAGTTTACTGGCCACAGGTCATACTTTCTTTAATATCTGACATGGATCACATATATGTATAATGTTTTATAGTGTTAATATTGAACAGAGGTGGAAAGTTCAGGTCCAAAAAGTACAAATCCAGACCAAGAATTTGTTTTAGCCAACCAGTTGAGTACTCTGTGACTCTTTATATTCAACTGGTTGGCTGAAACAAAACCTTGGTATGAATTTTTACTTTCTGGACCTGAACTTTCCACTTCTGATATTGAATACAGAGTTTGCAAGAACAACTAAACCCAATGCTTACGTAGCCCTTCTTACTCCTTATGAGACAGAGAAAGATGCACAAAAACACATATACAAGTGAAAGTGAGGTTTGGGGTCAGATCACAGGGTCAGCCATGTTTCCTGCGTCCCTGGAGCAGTTCTTTGGGGTTAAGGGCCGAGTTAGAGGACCTGACAGTGATATGATTACTCTGCCAGTCATGAGACTGTAACTGGCGAGCTTCCAGATCCAGGCAGAGATCCTTTAACCCATAATGCCACACCCAGCCCCAAACAAATCACAACATACAAACACGCACGCTGGAGTGTCACATGGAGTGACATACCAAGTGTAACAGAAGGACGGCGAGGAGATTAAAAAAGCAGAACCACAATCCCAGAGCTGCCAAGAGATACCAAGGGAAGGCTGCTGTAAACGACTGCGATCCGTTCAGAAAAACATGCTGCCATTTGATGAGAGCAAGCATATCGAAAATATCAGTTATTTACAGAATTCAAGACAAAGGGGAATACACCATATGGCTGAAAAGCCGGAGACAAGATGCTGTGCAGTTCTGCCTTATTAAGATGCAGAAAACAGCCTTCTCTTTTCAGGCCGAATGCTTATGTCTTTCCAGCATAGAATATGAGGAACTAGCCTCGAGGAAACTGCGTTTCTAAACGCCCAACCGTTTTGTTTCTGAAATTTTATCAAATTTACAGCACTTTTTATAGGTTTTCACAGCAAAACTGAGCATGCAATTGCGTTAGAGCTATGTCTGGCTGGTTAAAAAATCATCCAGGGCGCTGGTACTGAGACTTGTCTTCATTAGCTGCGGGGGGGTTAGGACAGTGTCATGTGATGGAACTCATAAATGCATGTACAACTTCATTGGTGGATTTCATAACTGATCTTTCAATAATTTCTTACTTGCAGTTTTGGGCTGATTGAGTCTTGGAAATTTGCCCTTCAGTTATAACACACCTGATTTTATATGATGGATTCAGCACCTAAAAACATGCCTTTAGGAGAGCTGGTATCTCTAATTTGGTGTGATCTTGTTCACAAATATGTGCCCGTGCTTTGTGATTATCACTGAAACTATCATCCCTTCCAGAAGTATCCCCAGCCTACAGCCTCACTGTGACCCAGTACTAGGTTATGGAAGATGGATTAATATAGCAAGACATAAATATGGGTCAGTGCCATTATAATGCATTATGAAGGTATCATAGTGCATTGCAGATAAGAGCTTCACAGAGCATTCAAAATGCATAATAAACATGGCTATAATGTGTTACGCCTTTTTATGAATTCAGTTCATAATGAATAGTTTAAGCCATGTTTATTATACTTTATGAATGCATTATAATGCATTATGAATGTATCTATAATGCATTATGATGACTACTTTAAGTAAAGTGTTACCAAAATATGTTCTTTCCATATATTTTTAGAACACAAGCCATTAATGATCAGTTTGTTGTAGCTGTTTTAATATATTGGGACTGCTTATCATTCACAAATATTCTTGTAAAAGCCTAATGGCTAATAAAGTAATTCAACAAAAGAATTTTAGTACTTTGTTATTTACGTGATATTAATAATGAGATTGTTAAACTGACCTAAGTCTTCATCATCATTTGGCTTAAAGTAAATTGGGAAGTGTAAAGTAATGATTATCAGATACCAGAGAAAAGACCAGTGCTCGTGAAATGTTGCGCGGTTAAGGAAAGTAGATACCGTTATTTTTTGGTGCATGTTAAATATTAAAGAAAACATTACCTGTGGCCAATAATAATCTAGGTTTTTAAAAGCCCAAACATCCTGTTAGTGATGATTACCATTTCCATTGCACTATCCTGCTTTTTTGCTCTCCCCAATTAAAATGACTTACGAGTAAAATAATTAAATTTCGTTGCATAAATTTCTTACCACAGTGTTTACAAGTCTTCCCCTCTTCCTTCTTGCATTTTCTGACTATCCTTAACTACAGGTTTGGTATACAATTAACTTGGATATTAAATAAGTTTAGCTACACTTACGCAAACCTACAATTTTTTAAATGGACTGCACATACTGTATTTTAGCATGATCTTTACCAGGGCATGACTCAGATTAAAAATTGGCCCTGGACTTTGGGTTCCCCCATGGTCAATTTTGCTGGGCGATAAATTTTGCCGACCTGGGCGGGGTGTGGGGGTGGGTAGCACTTGCCCATCACCCAACTAGGGAAATGCCCGATATGCCAGATGGCCAGACCAGCCCTGACTTTTACTAAATTTTGAGTCTGTAAATCATGGGTACTTGTGCTAATGCTACCTGTAGTGTTCTCGAATCACTTATTAAGCCTATCATTGCATTCCTCCTAGATTGCCTCCACTTTGCTGGTCGGGGTTGACAAGGAGAGCAAGGCATGAAGATGAGCACACGTTTACTTTCGGAACAGCTGCTTCGTATTTCTATGTTTGCTTGAGTCAGTGGCAGACAACAAAGACTTTGGATTTTGCTGATGGGACGGACACATTTGCAAAGCTATTTGTACAGGCAAGGTATACGTCATTTTTTATATATTCCATATTCTGATCACTGTTAAAATAGATACACAAAACTCTGTATATATGCCAACCACAAATTTACAAGATAAGTGTCATGACTAAAGTTGTTACTGATGTGTAATGGAACAGTTGGTCATTGTTTGTCCACCTTCATTGATATCCTCCGTTTAGTACAACAGCAACCGCTAGTCTGGAAGGTGCTGGAAAGTTGTGCTCTGAAATGGACATGCATGATTAGTTGCTTTTGAGATTGACAAATTCAGATACAAATTAAACTAAGAAGCCTGTTCAGCCATTTTCAATAACAGCGACCAATGGAAACATTGCTAAAAAAAACACAGTGGAGAAAAAAAATGTTTTTATTGTCAATTCCCATGGATCTCACTCAGCACAGGCGGCTCCATTCAATTACTTCCACATCACTGGAGGGGAAAGATGGCAAAATACTGTCGTGATTGACCCCTTTGTTAAGAGGGATTATGAAGACTGCTTTGTAGTTCTGAGATTTAAGCATTTATATTATTTATAAACTGCCCGAGGCTCAAAATGATTGATGATCCTGAGAATAACATCTAAAAATGTAGTTCCTAGTGAGAAACTGCCACAAAAGGAAACCACTATCATTACACAGAGGAATATATATATATATATATATATATATATATATATATATATATATATATATATATATA
>JAAGVU020000001.1:27054383-27081384 GCA_011763525.2 Mormyrus iriodes
AAAACATGTACGGAGGAACATGATGTTACTTATTCTTCTTTCATATATGTTTATTTTTCTCATATAATAATAACAACAATTATTAATTAATTATTAATAATTTCTGATTTCATGCTAAATACTTTATGTATTCAAGTCCAGGAAGTTACGGCATTCAACTACATCCTAGACCACCTTTTTGTCAGGCAACAATTAAAAAAATGGTCAGCATTTGCCAATAAAAGAATTTTAGATTGATCCAGATCATCCGGAAATTATTTTGTATGCAGTGATGCTGAATAAATCTGGCAACGTCGCAAACAATTGCATGAAAAGAACACAAAAATACTTCTAGGAACAGCAATTCTACAGTATTTCTGGGATAAAATTATTGTTATTATTACTGTTATTGTTACAGACGTACACAGCTTGTCTCTGAGTGAAAACCTAAATTTCATTAAGTGGAATGAACACAAATTGTAACAATTTGCTGTCCAGGCAGAACAGGAAGATTTCTTCTGAGAATGTGTGATTCTTTCTTTCGTTTATAATAATAATGCAGTGCAAGGTCACAGTATATTTTAGAATACCTAAAAATATATTTAGCATAAATCACATTCAGCCCTGGAGTACATGGCCTGGTGCTCCTCAACCTTACAGGCTCAAATCCTCTCCTCGACTGAGTGAGCTTCCTCCATTTCTTTACTCAAAAAATCCAAACACATACACTTTGGACAGACTTCTGCCTCTATATTGATCATAGTGTGAGCCTGTGCATCCTGGTACAGCTTCTACGTTCATAACAACCTTGCATGGCGTAAGTGGTTATAGAAGGTAAGTGGAAAACTCACAGACAAGGTCATCATGAGTATCTTAGCAGTGGAGATTTTGCCTAATGATTACAGATTAAAAAAAAGATATACTAATGCAACAATTAGAGGAGGTTAGATGTGAACATTATTACCATGAAGTCTTCATACTCTGTATTAATTTGTCAGAGCAAAAGAACAACTATGTGTTATTAAACTCTGAAGAGTAAAAATGAAACTGTGATAAAATGTTTCTTTTTCTATGTACTATATGCCTCATATATATATCATATACAAACATGTCTCCTAAATATAATAAATGTGAATGTAATTTGGGGCCAAGGGTGAGTTGGTCTTACAGGTATGTTAGTAATTCATTTTCTCAGAAGCTTTTCTTACTCAGATCTAGAGATATGCAGGGATTTTATAATCGAGGTGTGTGAAATCGTGAAACTGCAAGTACTTCAAAAAGCAACAAGATGTATCACGCCGGTCTTTGGCTAATGTGCCAGTAATGTTTGTATATTTCTAGGAAGGACCTACGTAATCACAGCAAACTGGCAACCTACAGCTATTGCACAACCCCAATCAGGAATGACAGAAGCTGTAGTGTTAGTGGAGACAGGAATACTGTCCAAAAAACTTTGGTGTTGAGAGACCTTTAAAGGGCACCACATAATTGATGGTATCTGTTGAGAGAAAAGTGTTTTTCATAAAAATGTGATTCTTGGATTCCATTTTTAATATGTTGCATCAATGGTGGGTGGTGTGTGACCCAGTGGGTCAGGACACTGATTGTGATGGGCAGGTTGTTGGTTTAGATCCCAAGGTCAGCAGAGTTATTTCACCACTGGGCCCTTGAGCAAGGCCCTTAACCTCCATTTGCTCCCAGGAATGACTGACCCTGCTTTCTCAAAAAAAATAAAAAAATTGCCTTCTAAATAAATAAAATGTATAATATGTTCTGTATTTCACTTTGGATGGTTAAGTAAATGCAGTTTATATTAAATCTTGTTAAGGACACCTGAAAAGAAAACCTGTTGTATTGGTATCCTTAATGTGACAGACGATATAAACACAAAATGGATGAATTTCCTTTTCAGAAAGAAAAAAAGTGTTATAATAAACTTTCAGTACCTACGGATAGGTGATATTCTGAAATTACATTCATTCATTCATTCATTCATTCATTCATTCTTCCAAACTGCTTATCAAAATACTCCAGTGAAATATATTCAACACAATTCAAATGACAGGGGTCTTATATGAAAGGCATTCTCCCTCCATTACTAAAGGCGGAAGGCAGGCCTCATGGATGCTCTCCTTAAACTGAGATGTTACTTCCATGTCCACTCAGTTGCCAGTTTACTAGGTACACCTGAACAAACAGCCTACTCCTCCAAACTGCCACCCATGTGGCTGAACCCAAATTCACACAGCTCCCAGACAGGGTGGGGGCTTACTTATTGTTTGGCTAAGCATTAGAACCGCGAGATGGCTGAAATAAGTGATATTGAATGTGATGTGAGTGTTGGTACCAGATGTGATGGTTCTGGCATCTCAGAAACAGTCACCTTCCTGCTACGTTACAGTGTGTAAAGCGAGAATATGCTTAATATCTTAACATGAAAATATTCATGTATTTTTAAATGCGTGTATATAGAGTATCTGTTTCCTCATTCTCAGATGTGACTATGCATATGAGCGTCTACTTTATTAAGTTAGGGGTAGTCAGCCAATGATCATCATGAGAAAAAAGCATAATTAGAGCAGTAGAATCCACTGCTGAATACTGAAAATTATATAAAATTATACGATATAAGATTTTACACAGTCATAAGTACTGTTGAAGGTACCGCACACCCCTCGCTGAGTCCTTTTCATCATTCAGTACACCCTGCAATGGCCTGGCATCCCATCCAGGGTAACCCCCGCCTTTGTGTACTATGCTGCCTGAGGTTCCAGCCCCCCCTCCCCCCAGACCCTGAAAAGCTTAAGAGGCTTGAGGAAGGATGGATAATATATTAGTAAGCTGACCAAAAAGGTATCCTGTTTTTTCCTATTGTTCTTATGCTCAGGCACAATGTGCTGACCAATCAATGAAAGAAAGGATAGTTATAAAAAGAAAATATTCACCTGTAAATGTATTATCTACATAATACCAAATTATCAGCATGAATCTTATTTGCTCATATTACATACAACTGAAATCCTATAGATTCTTGTACTAAAAAACTTTGAAAACTCAACAAATTAATTGCTAATGTCATATTTATCTCAATATATCGCTATATAATAATAATAATAATAATAATAATAATAATAATAATAATAATAAAATCTCTTTCAACACAAATTGGAGACATCCTGTCCCCTTGGCAGAAAATCATGCAACATGTAACTCTGGAGAACTGCTGATACAGTCCCAGGAATTCCAGTTATTTGTAAAACGGGATTACAGGCTTAAAGAATAAAGAATTTTAGGAGTACTATTAAAGTTCACAGTAACAGTAGTTCAACAGACTGCAGCTTGGGGTCTCTTTAGAAAGGTAGTTCACTGCATTTATTCAAGACGGGTGGATAAATATTGTTTTATTATAGGAAATGGCACCAATGTGCAATTAGAGGCATTCATTAGATAAATTTGGCTTAACACTATTTTAAAAGCTATTTTCTTTAACTAATACATCTGTGTTAATCTACAACAAATTATATATTTAAACTGACTATATATAAACTATATTACTTATTGTTTACATGCAAACACATAGCACTATATATATGTGAGGGAGCAAACAGTAAGGCATTGCAAACACAGGAGCTTGACTAAAGAAAATAGGGCTTTATTGACCCCCCAAAATATAAACAATTAAACTCAAAACCTTAATAACAGGACCCATAAAAGATGTCAAAAGAAAGAAACAAAACTTAACATCACAAAGCAAGATATTAACTAAAACAAACTGACCTTTCTATAAGGAGACATGAGGGAACATATATAGCGGTTTGGTCAAACCAATTAACACACAAGGGGTAAACCCAATGTACACTACATACAACTAAACAAAGCAAAACACAGCTAAACCCCAACTCCACCCTCTTGCCATGGCAGCACATGGTTCAATCCTGCTTCAGGGGTTGTCCTTTTAGGAGTCCTCTACCCTCAGCCACACCTCCATAACTAGGAAAGACCATCCCCCACAACCCAAGTAACTGCAAAATCAAAAGATTAATTAAGCAAACACTGCACAACACAAAAGGCAAAACACAACTACGAACTATGCATTGCTATTGTAAAGAAAGCAGTTTGACTAAAGAAAGCCTACAAATAACTAAGGATGTGAGAATGTCTGGCAACTTACTGTGTGGCTGTAGCCATCACATATATAAACCCTTGTGTCCAGCCCCCGTTTTGCACTGTCCTGTGTTTTTGCACTTGTATTGTGAAAACTCTGTCCCTATCACTGCTGTTGTGTGTTGCACTGCGGTGCAGGAGAAATGCTATTTCATGCTATGTGATTCCTGTATATGGATGGTATTACAGTAAAGCCCACTTGATTAAATTCAGAAAAATGTATTGAGGGCTACATTGGGAAGAAAATGAGAGATGCAGTCGAGGGCACACAACGCTGACCCCTGGTCTGGCTGAAATTTAAAGGGATCCTCTTACTACATTATTGCAAAGGTTCTATGTTAGTCATTATAAAACGAATCTGTCCTTTACCACCCAAGCTCTGCTGACTTGCTCTGACTGTGCAGATCTTTCCAATGACAGCAGAGTATGGTTTGTGGTATGACCACTGGTTGATGCCTAAGGGACCATACTGAAGTGAGTCAGGGAAAAACAAGACCATAACATTCATCATATTCCCATAAGAAAGTTTCTGTTGGGTGAACAATCATCATAGACCTTCATGCTTGCATGATGGAAAACTGTACGCCTATCACAGAGCTAATTCCTCCCATCAGGAAGTGTAGGACTCGTGTCATAGATCTATGCACTAACATCATGCGGCGATCAGCCATAGTAAGACCACTGAGCAGGGAAGTAAATAACATTGACTATCTTGTTACAATGACATCTTTCAAAAAGTTCCTTTATATATTAGGCACGTGAACAGTCAGTTCTTGGAGCTGATTGTTGGAAGCGGGAAAAATGAGTGAAAGGAGCTGAGCGACTTTGACAAGGGCCAAATTGTGAGGGCTAGATGACTGAGTCAGAGCATCTCCAAAATAACTGGTCTTGTGGGATGTTCCCAGTATGCAGTGGTCAGTACCTACCAGAAGTGGTCCAGGGAAGGCCAACTGGTAAACTAAAGACAGGGTTATAGGCTCCCAAAGCTCAGTGATGTACATATAGAGCGAAGGCTAGCCCCACTGGTCTGATCCCACAGAAGAGATACTGTAGCACAAATTGCTGAAAATTTTAATGCTGGCTATGATACAAAGGTGTCAGAACACACAGTGCATCACAGCTTTCTGAGAATGGGGCTGCATAGCTGCAGACTGGTCAGAGCACCCATGCTGACCCCTGTCCACAGCCGAAAGCACCTACAATGGGCACGTGAGCATCAGAACAGGACCATGGAGCAATGGGAGAATGTGGCCTGGTCTGACGAGTCATGTTTTCTGATATATCATGGGGATGGCTGGGTGGATGGTACCAGGATGCACTACGAGAAGAAAGCAAGCTGGTGGAGGTAGTGTGATGCTTTGGGAAATGTTCTGCTGGGAAATTCTGGGTCCTGGCATTCATGTGGATGTTACTTTAATACATACCACCTACCTAAACATTGTTACAGACCAAGTACATCCCCTACTTAGCAACAGTATTCCCCGATGACACTGGTATCTTTCAGCAGGATAATGTGCCCTATGTTGTACAGGAATGGTTTGAGGAACAGGGAAAAATTCTACAGATCTCCATCTGATCGAGCATCTGTGGAATGTGCTGGACAAACAAACCCAATCCATAGAGGCCTTGCAACTTATAGGACTTACAGAGCTGAAAATGTCTTGGTGCCAGATACCACAGAACACCTTCAGAGGTCTTGTGAAGTCTCGACAAGTCTGAGCTGTTTTGGTGTCACGAGAGGGGCCTACACAATATTAGGCAGGTGGTTTTAATGCTATGGCTGATTGGTGTAGATCTCCGCATTTATATAATCTTGACAAATGTGTTATCCATTCTGATGACTGTTAAGATTTATACCAGATAGCAATACAAATTAGAGTGGGTCATGACTCACAACCAAATTTATATCACAGAAGTTAATATATTAAAGCAACTGGCCTGCTGCTGTTGTGACTCTAGTTTCCACAAGATATTTTTATTTGAAATAAGAGTTCTGTTGGGTTGTTTCTTTTATGTTAAATTTATAAACCCTTTCACATTTCAGACCAAGTACCATATACTAGGATTTGACTATTTCATAGTGTCCTGAGAATATAGTACTGTTTTGTTTACAAATCCTGCTAGAGTTAGCACTCTGATACTTTATTCTTCAGCGTATACCTTCAATGCATCTGTTGCCCATGTAAATTTCACATGTTGTTTTATATTATGTCTTGTTAATTATTTTTTATCATGCAGGAAGCATGTATAATTTAATGGTAATTTGTACACACCCATTATCCATCTTCCAGCTAATTATTTAGTTTACTAAGGGGCCTGGGTCCTATCCCAAGCCAGCACAGGACACACGGTAGATCTAATAATAATAATATTATGAATATTAATAATAATAATAATTATTAGTAGTAGTAGTAGTATAACTTGAACCTTGCACCTACTTTGGATATATTTATTTGGTATCTACATTCAGGTATCAGATGACAATCGACAGATCAGAAGAGTGTTACAACATTCTGCTACATAGATTTTTAATACATCATAAAGAATCATTTAGGATTTCCTTTAATACTGGGGAAAACAAAGAAAGCTTCTATAATGAAGATCAACAGCACAATTGCACATTTTAAGATCACAACGTGAGGGATTATTTTACTGATGGTTGCATTCACCTTTTCATAGAGTCCAGATTTACAACAGAAGGTAAAACAGGCTTGGCTATTCAAACATCACCTTTTCTGTGGTGACAGTTTTCACACCTGCATCCAGCCAGGTTTCAGCTCTGCCACGCCCAATCTGGCCACATACTGCCTCATTGGAATATTAAACACCTGATGAGCTCATTTGCTGAATATGTATAGTACGGTGCAAAAGCCTTAGGCAGTCAAAGAAAATGATATTTTAATGATCTTCATGTCGGTGTAAAACTGTGATATCATGTGTGTCAAAGTGTGTCAGCTTAGCCATTTCAAACCTTTCCTTAACAGCTTTAATATACATTAATAACAAAGATTATACGATTATAAATATTGTTGATAATGTGTATAATTAATGTATATTAAAGTTGCTAAGATATGTTAGGATGTTTAGGTCTAGTGACATGCTGCTTATGAATGTTCTATGAATGCATTACGAAGGTGCAATGAATCTTCCACAAATGAATTATAAAGGCAATATGAAGGTACAGTTTATGTAAAGCCTCACCGTTTTGGAGAATGGAAGAAATTCTAGCTAATTTATATTGTGCTACTGTTTATTCACGTGTATTCTAATGTCAAATTGTGTTTCTTGGCTAATGTACACTTACTACCCACTTTTGCCCCTAAACGTATGTTAGGACCTTTCATTTATTTTCCTCATGAGGTATTATGTATTCCATGGTACTGAGCAGTTGTTACTTGTAGTTCTGTTCTTTTATACAAGTCTTTTCTGATTTGCTCTTGTCTTTCATTTTTGAATTTGGTTATTCTCTTCTTCCTCCTGATATACGAGCTAAAGCCTATGTTTTGACTATGGTTAAATTTAATTTAGTCTGTATTCCCCCAATGCCTGTGTATTGACTACAGTTGTTCTTGACAAATATAAACCTGTTTCTTGAACATTTGAATCCTCTTTTGCTGTTTTGTGACAGAAAACTTCACCACTGCATGGATCCAGTGAAATCTGAGGAAAAACTAGTACAGGAAGGACAAGCTCAGTGAGCAACAACTAGTATCAGCAAGCTAGTTTTGTTGCCGTCACCTAACATCTCACCAGGACTAAGTGCAATAATTCCTTTACCTAGCCTATTGCCTTCCGCTGGTTTCATTGCTGCTCCTGAGAGGTATGACTGTAATCCAGACAAATGCTGAGATTTTATTATACAGAGACAGATAAGACCCACTTTGTCATGTTACGATTGATGACATTGGCTCTGGATTGGGCGAGGGCTCTGTCATATTAGCACAATGCTGAGCTATGAAGCACAAATGTGCACTTTAATTAAGAAAGAGTTTAATTACCTGGTAGCTGAATCTTAAATATGCCACAAAATTCATTATTGGAATAAGCGATAGAATTATGAATTTTGGCAACAGGAAGTGGGTGTAGTGAGCCTGTTTCGTTAACCCTGTGATGTTGCAGTTTAAATTAAGACTAGAAAATGGACCTGGCTTGTCATAGGGGCATGTGTAACCACAATATATGTAAATATCAATTTCCTTTGAGGAAGGATGGAAATTTATTGCATGATAGAAGTCATATTCGGCCCTGTAGTTCATCCTTCTGTGTAAGTCCAATCACTTGGTATGCTGCCAAAATTTCATCACCAGATTTTTACCCCATGCAACTAGGAGAAGCTCAATTATTAAGGAAGGAATATCAGAGACGCCTTCAGCATAATTTTTGCATGGTGGGGAAGCTGGACCAAGGACTGCAACGTTTGGTTTGCCCACAAGGAGAAGGCAAATTCGAGGGAACCACAATGACAGCATCTGTACTGTTAAACATCCCTCATAAACAATTCTGCTTGCTAGTGCTGATATTGCATGGTCACCTGTCCCTGTAAACTCTAGTGTAGCTTTTAATTTTATTAGAGCAAGTTCATTCTGCCACCATCTCTACAAAGTCAGACCTCTGAAGCACATACAACCTCACCCAGAATCAGGCGGCTTTTTTACTTTAGCAGTATGGCCAACTAAAAGGTTCATGCAATCTAAACATCCCAGAGACTCAGGGTATCAAATTTATATACTGAAAAGTGTGAGTTTCGTCAGACTATAATCTCCTTCCTGGGACCTGAGGGAGCCCAAATGAATGAAAATAAGATAATAAGATAAAAACTTTCAAGGACGAAGAACCATTGAAGATCGGCAGGCTTATCAAACTCCTACATAAGATTTATCTGCAAATCCAATACAGTCGCAAGCATTTTACATGGCACTTCATTGGTGGGTTTTTCTGGATTGCTATGCTTCATTAATTTTCTCCTTTAGGTCATCAGGATAGGTGCATCGAGTTCGATATATAGCTGCGAAGGGGAGTCATTTGTCTTCTGATTGAAACACCCAGTCCAATCAGTGCTCACCTGCACCTATAAAAGTAGTGGAGGTCTCCTTGTCAGTGGCAGACCTACGTTTGCCCTTTGTGTTCACTCTGTTTTGGTATAGGTCCTGTGCTGTGTCCTGTGCTGTGCTGTAATTGAGGCTTAGCCTTATTAGTTGGTTTATGTTTGCTCATATGTGTGAGGCTTTGCTTCCCCACCTCCGAATATTTGGATTTGCTTAGTCTTGGTTTTAATCATATTTCATGCTCAAGGCAACCAGAACGATCCTCTGAAATGACTCTGCTCGTGCAGCTTTTCAGCAACTCAAGATGCTACTTGCATCAGCTCTAGAACTCAAACAACCAGACCCAAACCCTTTATTGTTGCGGAGGTTTGTGCTGAACTCATACAGCGTCATGACATATACCGCCAAAACTATTTCTCAAAACTATTACACTTTCTCTAGAACATATCCATAATGGCAGGAATAGAGAACTGCTGATTATTTGGCTGGAAGGGGCAAGTCATCCATTTGCAGTCCTGATAGACTATGGGAATCTAGATTATATTTGAGAAACCAAGACACTGAACCCTATTCACTGTTATGTTTTGCCTTGGCAAAAAGAACAACAAGGCAGACGCTCTCTAGGCAGTATGAACCTCCTCATACTTTTTCAGTTCCATAGACTACAGTATATTGCCTTCCTCTTGCATTGAGTCTCCTGTCAGATGGGACATCATGGATGCTCTCCAGGTGGCTCTCTGCATAGATCCCAATCACCCACACAGTCCCTCCAGTAAAATCTATGTTTCAGCCAGCAATCATCACCGGCTTCTGCAATTGGCTCATACTTCCCACTGTGTAGGGCACCCAATATAACCGAGACGTTGTGATGGTCATACCTTGCTGGTGATATCAAGGAGCTTCCTGTCCTGTTGTGCTCAGTCAAAGACTCCACAATCATTACCAGCAAATATGCTCACACCATTATTCATTTCACAAAAAACGTGGTCACACAAGGTAAATGAATTTTACCATTGACAGATTGGCTGTGTCAGTTGATACCTTGTCCTGGTCTGTCTTGTGCTATGAGTGCCAATTTAACCAATATTTAGGTTCTTTGATATCTCAGAGAACAGAGTATCAAACAGAGGACCATAATTTACATCTGAAGTGTTGAAGGCGTTCTGAATGCACCTGGGTGTCAGCATTCTCAAACTAACAGCCAGATAGTATTTAAATCAAGATATTGGAAGGTGCTTTCCTCAATGCTGCACCATCAACCAGATTGATTAGAGCTGGTATCTGGCCAATGCCAAGTATGCTCAGAATCCATTGTTCATGCTTTAACCCCTTTTAAATGTGTTCTACAATATCAGCCTCTGTTCCCGTGGGAACTCCAGGTTAGAGAAGTCCTGGCCATTGATGAGTGGTTCAGAAAAAGTGGTCAAATGTGAAGATACGCTCATCTTCCACTCTAGAGGACTATAGGGACTCAGAAAAGGATTGTAGACTATCACCGCCATTCCACTCCCTTGTTGCATTCAGGTCAGTGAGTCTGATTGTCCACTTGAGACATCAAATTTCATCTCCCCTCCAAGAAACTCTTTCCCAGATATATTGTCCCTTTTAAGACCATGAAACTGATTAATCCTGCGACCTGTGATTTACAGTTACCTCCTAGATAACAGATCCCAAAAACTATCCAGGTCTCCATGCTGGAACCAGTGTACTACAGCCCAATGCAGCCACTGTCCACCCCAGCAGAACCTCCTCCCCTCTGGATGTTGGTGGGAGCCCTCACACTCAAGCCATGCCCTGTTGGATTCTAAGCGTGGTCCTGAGGAGCAGTCCTGGGCCCCTGTTGTACTCCCTGTAGATATGCAGTACTGTCACACCTGCATACAGCCAGGTCTCAGTTCAGCCATGCACAGTCTGGCCACGTTCCACCTCACCAGATTATTCATGCCCATTTACTAGATACATACATTACGACCTTATTTCAGTTTAGAGGTATTGTGTATTCCACCATACTGAACAAATGTTATATGTTACTAATTGTTACTTGTGTAGGACTTGTTCCAAATTAATCAGTTTTTGGTCTTAATGTCTTGCAAAATTCAAAAATGAAACCTAACTTAATTTACTGGCTTTGTCTTCGCTATGGTTTGAATATAGATTGCAATTTGGATTTTGTTTTACTTTTTTATTTTTACTGTATTGTGTGTGTGCTTTGCCTGGCTCACTGCAGGTGTTTTGGACTACAGTTGTTTTTAGGAAAAAATAAGCCTGTCGCTTCTGCAATCCTCGCTCATCATTGCATTCAATAAAATAATTAGTTTTTATCATTTACATAAAACACCTTTTAATAGATACTAGATTCTATGAAACTGAAAATTTCACAAAAGAAAAGGTTACATCAGGAAAAAGATTAATAATTACATTAGGTATAAGATTAATAAATCAGAAACATAGATTGTATATTTTAAAGAAAGTAAAATGGCTTTTTTCTGCACGGTCGCTCGGTTTAAAAAAAGTCTGACGTATCAGTGACATACTCAGCCATGTCAGGTGGACCTCAGCCAGCCTTATGGAATCAGAGTGCATCGTGTAGAAACAAACTAATAATTACTGATGGCAGCAACCTTTTAAGAAAATCTAAGGAAACCCATGGATTCAAACCAGTGGCCACCCAGACAGGCACAGATCTGTAGCCACACACCACCCCCTTCTCGGTTAGCTGTTACCATGTGTAATGTTCACCAGTCAGTGTTAAAAGTAAAGTTAAAAGAGGAGGCAAGCTGGCTGTGCAGTGCGCACGACACCGGTAACCAGCACCTCACAACAGGAACAGAGATGAAAGCAACTGATCAACTGGTCTTGCGTTTTACACAGAAAAATGTCTGCAAAACCATCAATAGAAACACATCCTCGTACGTCCCGTTTAAGAAACTTACCATGATGTAAACAGATCACTGATAACTGTTTGCCTAAACAGGAAATAAGTTGACTAATCAAATGCTTACATGCATCAGAATTGCATTATCTTCAAGAGTGTAACACTGACACTGTCTGGAGATAAAACAACGTTTCATCTTTAGCAGAAAAGTGTAACATACTAGTGCAGAAAGGGAATGTGCTGGTTTATTTGATACGTTGACTGAGAGATGCGAGTTCTTAATTGAACAGCCTTAATTCTTGGTTAATTCTTTAGGGGTAATGTGTGCCAGATTGACATTTTCTAATTGATCTTTACCAACAAGAAACCATATAATGTCATGAGACCGGGATTCAATAATGACTCGAAAATATCTGGAATGCAGCAGGCATTATCTACAACAAGGAACAGGCAGAAAGCAATGAAACAGTCCTGCCTTAAGACAGTATCCATGAGTGATGCTCATAACAGGTTGATAGCCTTCAGGCTATTGGACGCCCACATATTACAAACAACGAAGAAGAAATGTTTGGTAAATTGCACACAGGAACTGTTTGTTGTAAAGCAAGGCAAATATATTTATATAGCACCATTCATACACAAGGCAATTCAAAGTGCTTTACAAAGGCAGAAGGAACGCATTTAAATAAAAGACATTAAAATCACATTTAAGAAATTGTAAAACCTGTTGCCAGAAATAATCAGTATTTGTTTAGCAATTTGTTATGCAAAAGACAAGTGAGACGCTTGAAGCGACCATTAAACGTAATAATTAATCCTAATTTGTAACAGTGCGTTTAAGTGATGCTCTTTAGTACATAAACCGCGTTCCAGGTTTAAGTTTGGCTTCGCTGATTCAGCGTGACACCTAATACTACACATACCAATTAAACACCCTTGTAAAGCAGTAATTTACAAGCAGACATGCACCTTGGGCTATACCATCGCGTGTGTCAAGTTACGATCAAAAGCCAAGCAACTGCAGAAAATACCATAAACAAGCACAGAAGGACAAAATGTATACACATACACACAAATATAGGCCTATCAGAAACCGAAGTTTACACGTTTCTCAGAAACAAATAATGAAATCGTAATTCAGTCTGTCATTTCTGTCTGGCCATCTCATTAAAACGGAAATCTCCAAAGTTTCAATGCCACCATGACTAAATGCTTGGCAAACGTGGCAAAAGCTATGTTAAAATAGTATCAGATACTTGTAAAACCTATTCAATTGCATTTGATTTACTCCTGTCACCGATTCCTTAAATGATTCTGCATGTTATATCGCGGCGATTTTAAATGTTAGTAAGTAAACATTTTGTTTTTCAAATAAATCATCATTTTGAAAATTAAGCTAGTTAGGCTACCACGTTACTCGGAAGCATTTTTCCGTGGGTTTAAATGCGCTTCTTCAAAGTCGTACTACCACTAAATTCTTTTGTCACGCTGCCTGCATTTTTAAGAAAACCCCGTCAATGGCAGGACGGCTTTTAAGCACCATGTCGCTTAGTCGGTAACTATTTAAGGCAGCTATTATGCCATAGCAAGTCTACATGAAGTAAAAATGCATAATTCTGCATAGTGAAGCTTCTTGTAAAATAATAATAATGATGAATAACTTACCCTTTTTGTCCGGTAGTGCGGAGGAACCAGCGGCAAGAATCACAACGAGTATTATCTCAATTTCGAAACGCATCGCGGCGGCTTTTCCCAGCATCTTCATTCCTTTTTTCCAGTTGGGAAAATATTTATCTGGGAAAAGTCTTCTAGTAATGTGTGAGCAGAGTCGCTTCTCCCCAGGAGGTGTCTCCTGGAAATGAGAGGGATTTCAGGGTGCGGTCTGAGATGTGACTTTCTTCCTTAAAGTTTGACAGCTCGTTGCGATCTACTGAATCTGACCACGCAAAAGATCCCCTCAGCCGTATAATTTTCCGACGTCAGGGTGGGGGCAGGACGATTTCCAGGTGATCGTCGCCAGTTTAAAACTCCGTAACCACCCCAAGTACGTAACCGACTGTTGGGAAAATATTTATTTAGCAAGAGTTCCTGTTTACGCTCAGAATTGCATGGTTTTGTGCATGAGTGTCCTGGATTGCTGCCCTGGACACTTTCTGCCCAATATCACATTTACTCTAATTGTTAAGGGGTAGTTTTAGCAGGCAAAGGCTTTATTATGCATCACACTTTAGAAATATTGATGCAGCATGCAGGTGTGTACATGAAATGCTTAGTTATACTACATGTAAGACAATAAGAGTTTGGCAGTTTTCATTGTCTTCATATCTACCCAAAGATTATGATTTAGAGCAACTTGTGATACCACCGGTATTCTGCAATACAGGTGTACCAGTTCTGCCTTATTTCTCAAAATCTGCGCAGTTGCTCTGTCAATTATAGATAATTAGGGGGTATACAGTAGCTCAGCTTATCAGACACAGTTCACTTCGCATTCATTTTGTATTCATGGTGTATTTGGCATAAGTTGGGTTGGTTCACAGAACTTTAATTTTCAAGCTGTCTGAGTGTCTGTTTTATTGTTTTTTGAATTTTTTTTGATTGATTGATTATTTGGCTAACCTCACTTGTTTCTTAGTAGAATAATGGACCCCTACTAGAATATTTGGAATCACTGACTGTCTGAAAGGCTGTGACAGATTCAAAATCAATACTTACTCACAAATCTAGTCCAGTTGGAAATGTCTGGTTCTGGTGGATCATACGACCAGACACACATTTTTTATAGCAAAACTTTGTTCACCGTCTATCCATTTGTTGCCTTTTTATGTTATGTAAGTATGTATCACTATGTTAATAATATAATAAGTTCAAAATTACATATTATAAGGCCAAAGCAAACCAAACAGCTGTGTCCAGAGGAAGTACATATTACAGTAGGGCATGAGCAGAAAGCCTAATGACACAACAATTTTTGGGAAGGAATGTGACTGTGTGCGGGACATTTGATGAACTGCCATCCCATCCAGAATGTTTCCTGGCACGTGACCTGTGCTTCCTGGAGCAGAAGCTCTTTACTGGTGATGGACAGACAGAAGGATGGATGATGGATGGATGGATGGATGGATGGACAGACGGATGCAAAACCTTAAAAAAGCGACTATGTTTTGGAATTTTTTCAATTATATTATAGCACTGTATCCGAGCAGCTGTTTTGAATGTGTCTACAGTCAAGATCTGTGCCTTTGTACTCAAAATGTCCCATTAGTGCTGAGAAGAGTACTCATTTGTGTGAAATCAGTTATCAGATCTGGGTTTCTGAGGCACCTGAAAAGGTACAGAATGGATGCTGTGAAGAACTTGCAGGGGTGAGACAAGAACAGAGTGTCGTACTGGTAATGAGTCCGAAAACAGGCAGTATAAACAGGAAGAGCAAAGAAGAGCCTCACCGACACTGATATTTTCAAGACTTTCTGATGCTTCTGCGGCTTTTTGTTTTGTGTTCACCATTTAAATGCTCTTAATGGCCTAGTTTTACACAAAGGGCAGCAAACAGTAATGGTTGGACACAAGTACAGCACAAAGGTTTTATGTTGACTTCAAGTCTTTAGTTGATTTTATTTGATTTATTTAAGATCTATTTTTGCAGCAGAGGATCAGTGAATAGCACATTGCAACCATTTTTACATTTTTTTAATTTTTCCTGCTTGATAACATTCACTCAAATATGTCTGAGATTGAACCAAGAAAATCTATTATCAGTATATATTTGCCTTCGCCATTATGTGAATTCTGAACAATAATGCTAAGGCCACATGCTTACCATCTGCTGTGCTAGTTGTCACGTCCTGCTCACCACATCTGCCTGACCCTCCTGTCTCCTCCCTCAGGTGGCCTTGATGATTCTCACCTGATACTTGTTGCCCCACATTAATTTATGTTTTTAAGTGCTTGTTTGTCTCATCCTTGTTAGTCCAGTCGTGAACGCTGCTCCTACTGTCAGCCTGTGTTCATCTACATTCTAGCCCTCTTGTTTTGATCCCTCACAATTTTGTTAGTTTCCGGTCCTTGTTTGTTTCAGTCCAATAACACTCCCTTTTAGTTTCACCAAACGCCAGCCCTCGAGTCATTCATCCTGTGTGTCAGGACAGAATGACTGGACTCTCCAAATTGCCTTGTGGCTATCTCCAGGGCCTCTCGTGCCACAGATCTCTTCGTACCCACTTTCTCCTGTGCCCAGCCACTAAGTTCAGCCTGAGCCTCCAGTCCGCACACCTTGCTGGTTAGAGGACAACCCAGTTATTGACCCGTTCAGTGACAGCGACTTGGAGGAGCCCAATGACCTCGATGAGTCTCCTGCCATGCAGATTGCCCCACCAGTGCCAACACCATACTGGTTATGGCACTGGGGAAGGCGGCTGATGATCCAGGGGCTAATCCTGGTGCAAAGGGCAGAGTCTTGTGGACCTGTGACCCGAACGAGTTCCCAAGCCTCAGTGAGAAAGGCTCACCTTGAGTCTGAGGAGTCCATTCCAGAGCTGATTCCGTCCGAGACTACGAGTTCGGCAGAGATTGCTGTGGTCTCGCTGCACACTACTTCTCCAGGGTCCACCGCTTCCTTGCGAGGTAAGGCTGCCCTGCTCACTGGCTCTCCGCAGCCGCCTTTGACGAACTGCAGTTCGTCTCGGCTCTACCTCTCATCTCTTACTGCAGGAAGAGGAGACAAAAGAAATGGGCTGAACCCATTCCAAAGCCAAACCCAGGTGAGGCTGCCGCCATGCCTCCAGTGCTAAGCCCAAGTGAGGTAGCTGCCACACCTCCGGTCCCAGGTCCAGAGCCCGGCTTCACCTCTGCCGCACCTTCAGAGTCTGTCTTTGCCTCTGCTGCACCTCCAGAGCTCATCTTTCCCTCTGCCGCCCCCCCTGGAGGCCAAGTACTAGGCTCCCGGCCCAGAGAGAGCCACTTTGCCTGCCCTCCAGGTTCAAGGCTCAAAGAGTCCACTCCACCCGAGTCCCAGGCTCCAAGCCTAGAGAGGGTCACTCCACCTGTGCCCCAGACTCCTGGCCCAAGAAGGGCTACCTTGCCCACACCTGATCCTGCAGCAGCCATGCTGCCCCAACCAGACCCAGGTATCCCAGCCTCACCTTGCTTGCCTCCTTGTGCCCCAGCCTTGCTTTGTTTGCCTCCAGGTGTCCCGACCTTGCCTTGCTCACCTGCAGCTATCTCGGCCTTGCCCTGCTTGCTTCCAGGTGTCTTGGCTTTGCCCTGATTCCTGGTGTCTCGCCAGCTCCAGCCTAGTCTCCTGGTGTCTTGCCGGCTCCAGCCCAGTCGCCTGGTGTCCCGCCAGCTCCAGCCGCCGCCAGGCCGACACCTGACTTCTTAGCTAACACCAGGCCAGGTTGGGTTCGACCCAAATGATACCCAACTGAAGGACTTGGAGTGGGACACTCCAGGCCTTGCCCTAAGTCCCACTCCATGGGCCCCCATCTCAGCCCAACACTCGCACCAACCCGGTCCCAAGTCCCAGTGCAGTCAACGGTGCAAGCTGGGTCCCAGATGAGGGGCAGGCCGAGTCTGTTTTCAGGAAGGGGAGATGGGGACATACGGTTTGGGCCTGCTGCCCAGACCCTGGTCTGCCCAGTGATGTCTAGCTGGACACCTCTGCTCCTGTCCTGCAGTCCCGTCGGCGCCCTCCGGCCCCACTGGCCATTCAAGACCCTCAGGTTCTGCAGTCTGGATGGGCTCCAACCTTGCCGGTGAACAGGACTAGGAGGGTCCACGTCCCAGGGACATCGCCGAGCTTTCTAGGGTCCGGAAGACTACTCAGATGCCCCCTGTTTTCATTCGTCATGCCTCAGTTCCTGTCCTGGTGCCCTGTCCTGCCTTTGTTATCACCCACTTTGAGTCCCCAGCAGTTCCCTGTTCTGTTCCCACTCCTGTCTCTGTTGCCTCTCTACTTGTCCACCCTGTCATGGTATGGTCTGTTCTGTTTGTCCTTGTCTCAATTCCCTCTGCTACCAGGTCCCTGCTGATGTATGGTATCTGTTCCTGGTACCTAGTCATGTATGTATTTATTTATCTATGTATTAAAGTACCTGTTTGTCTTGTCCTCACTAGTCCGGTCATTAACGTTGCTTCTCCTGTCAGCCTGTGTCCATCCCTGTTCTAGCCCTCTTGTTTAGATCCCTCGTAATCTTATCAGCCCTTGTTTGTTTCAGTCCAATAAAATCCCATTTTTACTTCACCAAACGCTAGCCCACAAGTCATTTGTCCTGTGTTTCGTGACATTAGTATCCATAAATTTACTGACAAATAATAAACGATCTGGGTGTCAATATTTTTCAATAGAATTTTTGTCAGTGTTAGTTTGGTTAATGCAAACAGACATGCCAGTTGATGAATACACTGGTGAACTGACCTTACTTAGCTGGAAAGAAAAAAAATACACTAAACACAATTAATGAGTTAATGTAGGCCATGCAGAGGCTGTGTAGGTAGCACTGTGGCTTCACACCTTCAGGGGTGTGGGTTTGATCCCTTCCCAGGCTCCGTGTTATGTGCAGTTTGCTTGTTCTTCCTGTAGTTGTATGGATTTCCTCTGCTGTGTCCAGGAATTGGCTCCAGACTTGGCATGACCTTGTGTTAGATGAGTGGTTTTGTAAGATAGTCCAATGACTGTGAGGTAAATGCTAAATTCCATTTATTTTAAACAGTATTTTTTTTTAACATCTCTGGATGTTGACATTAACAGTCTTTGCTTCTTTGCCAGTAATCCCTTGATCTCTAAGCAGATAAAGTGTATGCTTGTTTTGGGAATCCGCATGTAAAACGGTAGATATGTGGTAGTGCCATGAGCGTGAAGCACATTCCTGAGGTGCTAATGTGTGTTCCATCTGTGCTCTCCTTTCGAAAGCTGTGAAGATCAGCATGCTTGGCTGCTATTGTGAAATCAGCCAGCAAGACTGAATACTTTGCTCTTTTACTATTTGTTGCTCAATGGAAACGCCCCTTTTGTAGGGGTGGTTTGTGTCTAAGTGAATTAGGACATTATGCCTGTTATCAGGTGGTTGCTGGTTCAAATCCCATGACCCATAATGTAATTTCACCATTAGGCCCTTAAGCAAAGCCCCTAACTACCATTTACTCCAGGGACTAGCCAACCCTGCTTCCTCAATTGAGCATTGTTTTGGGTAAAAGTATATGCTGAATAATTGAAAATTCCAGTGCACAAGTTAGGAAGCTCTCAAAACTGCTCTTATTAGTCTCTCTCAGGTAACACCACAGTAGCCCTTCATCAAATGTCTTCATGACAAAAACTGCATGAATTTTCAAGTTTGGCTGATTTTTTTTTTGGATATTGTAGCATTGGACATTTTTGGAAACGTAATGAAATATGGTTTTAAATAACTTATAATGAAGATTTTAATATATGCACATTCTGCTAATCAGCTATAATTATTATCCTTTAAAGAACACGAAAAATACTCTAAAGTGACTTGAATTAATATTTTGCATGATTTTCCGTCCAAGGAAAAAAAATTAATGCAACATTTATTTAACGAAAACGTGGAAGAAAATCCAATCTTTAAAGCTCCATGCAGCAATTCTGTGGTTTGAAGCCAATCTTTAGAAGTCCAGGGCACACGCTGGGTTTCACACTGAATGCGATGTGAAGACATTCTCACACCCGGACTCACACTGAAGGCGATTGAGAGTCGCGATTCACTTAAACAGCAGGCCTTTGGAATGTGGATGGGCACCAGGACACCCTGAGGATCTGACAGAAGGATGAGGAGAACATGCAAAGTCCACACACACAGAGGCAGGGCCACATTCAGGCACTCGGAGGCACCTGGCTGCCCATTGAGGGACAAACCAAATAACAACAACAACAATAATTCTAATAATAATAATGTTAATCGTACAGGACAAAAGCCGTGTCTTACTTGTCTACCTTGTCTTACTAAACTACAGGAAGCCTATGACAGGATTAATTTGTTCTCTTTTTACGTCATAGAAAAATTGCTAGAAAGATAGTGCTGATTATTAAAAGTCTATATCTAGCATAACTATCTCTTTCCATTTCAAGATTCAAGTTCCCATTGTCACATTCACAAACATACATTGGACATGTGTGTAATAAAATGCTTTTACACCTACGTTTAGAATTGTGCTCGAAAGGAATTATATAATACAAAGTAGATATTACATGAAAAGATGGAAGAGAACAAATGAGATGAAAATAAAATAACTAAAACAGTAAAATAAGAAAAAAGCAATGATATGAGTAAATGTACAATGAAGAGAATTTGAGAATAATGCTAAACTGTACATAGTTTGCAGCAGTCAAATAGTTATACTGTATATACACTATACGGACAAAAGTATTGGGACACAACTCTTAATCATTCAATTTAGGTGTTTCATTCAGACCCATTGCCACAGGTGTATAAAATCAAGCACCTGGCCATGCAGTCAGGTTTATAAACATTTGTGAAGGAATGGGTCATTCTGAAGAGCTCAGTGAATTCAAACGTGATACTGTCATAGGATGCCACCTTTGCAATAAGTCAGTTTGTGAAATTTCTTCCCTGCTAGATATTCCACGGTCAACTGTAAGTGCTCTTATTGAAAAATGGAAGTGTTTTGGAACAATAGAAACTCAGCCACAAAGCAGCAGACCATGTAAAGTAACAGAGCGGGGTTGCTGATTGCTGTAGCGCAAAGTGCGTAAAAGCTGCCAACGTTCTGTTACTCAATAACTGCAGAGTTTCAACCTTCCTCTGGTATTAATTCCAGCACAAAAACTGTGTGCTGGGAATTTCATGGAATGGGCTTCCATGGCTGAGCAGCTGCATGCAAGCCTCACATCACCAAGCGCAATGCCAAGTGTCAGATGGAGTGGTGTAAAGCACGTTGTCACTGGACCCTGGAGCAGTGGAAACGTGTTCTGTGGAGTGAAGAGTCATGCTTCTCTGTCTGGCAGTCTGGGTTTGGCGAACGCCAGAAGAACGCTACGTACCTGACTGCATTGTGCCAATTGTAAAGTTAGGTGGAGGAGGGATAATGGTATGGGGTTGTTTTTCAAGGGTTGGGCTAGGCATCTTATTTCCAGAGAAAGGAACTCTTAATGCTTCGGCATTTTGGACAATTCTCTGATTCCAACTTTGTGGGAACATTTTGGGAAGACCTCTTTGTCTGTTCCAGCATGACTGTACCCTAGTGCACAAAGCAAGGTCCATAAAGACCTGGTTGGGTGCATTTGGCGTAGAAGAACTTGACTAGCCCATACAGAGGCCTGACCTCACCCTCATCAAACACCTTTGGGATGAACTAGAATTGAGATCGCAAGCCAGGCCTTCATGTCCAGCATCAGTGCCTGACCTCAGAAATGCTCTTCTGGATGAATGGACAAAAATTCCACACTCCAAAATCTTGTGGTCAGCCTTCCCAGAAGAGTGGCAGTTACTATAGCTGCAAAGAGGGGACCAACTCCAAATTATGGTCTATGGCTGTAGAATGTAATGTCATAACAGTTCCCGTAAGCGTAATGGCCAGGTGCTTTTGTCCATATAATGCATGTTCCATCACCAGACATGACAAGAGGCAAGAATCACCAGTTGTGTATATATTTTGGTACTGTGAATTTACATATTAACTAATAAAACAACTGAGGGATGTATCAATCATTGAGCGGAATGTAGATGAACATGGGATGTTTATAGCTACACAGAGAATAAAAGAAATGTGGGAATGCGTTACTTAGCATTTTGTTGTATGTTAACACTTCAGTGTTTCAACATGACAGGTTTCCACAGATTGCCTGAGCGGCTGAACAACTACAAATAAATAAAGAATAAATATATTAAATAAATAAATAGCAGAATAAATCTTTCCCTTCAACTCCACTTAACAGCCCCCCACTAAATTTAAATGCTGAAAAGCTTCAGCTCTTTTTAGATTAAACATGAAATTGACTTTCAATGAATCAAATTAACTACAGATGTGTAGCTCTTATAATAGCTCAAAAGAACTATTAGACAAGAAAGGAGGGAAAAAAAATCTTGTATTTTCGGGATTTTTTGTTCTAATACTAATCTAGAGTGCAAATTGACTGCCAGAGCAAGCATGGTTCATTTAGTTTAAAACATGCGGAATAATATTTAAAGCAAATGAACGCGAAAAAGTGAATGAAGATTATTTTAACATGAGGGTCAGTCACTATAGATACTGGTACAGATAGAAATAGTGAAACCCGCTTATAAGTTTTCACTTGCAAGAAATCCTTTTTTTTTTTATTAAAATAATGATATGGGGTTTCACTTGATAGGTTACTTTTACTAACACCCAGTTATTCCCAAGCCCTAATTTTTCTTTACATTGAGTATGTCATGGTTGACGGAATCTTCGTGATTGCTGAAGTACCCAGTATGGCTCTGGGATACTTATGTCAAGCATTTGCTATTTTCTTGAATCCATCCACTGAAGCAATAGCTGCCATGTTTCCACAAAGTGTGAGAGATCCATCCCCATGCCTGACAGTTATTCATGTGCTCTTTCTTCAAATCATTCACCCTTCATAGCCCCACCTATATCAGGGGTCCACAAACTCTTTATCGTGACGTTACTCCTGTAATCATCACCAAAAAAATATTCGGTGATTATGGCCATTTTCATTTCATCGGTTCAACATACTTTATTTAAAAATTTCATTCATTTATTTATTTATGTATTTATTTATTTTGAGATTCAAGGTTTTCTTTTTTTTTACTTTTCAGTAGTTATGAGCTTTCAGAGAACACTTTATACTGGAAACTCCATGAAAACCATTGTTATATCAGGCATGTTATATTGCAGACCCTTGAAACACGACTTCAGGGTAAGCCAAACCTATAAATCCCTGGGGCCCTGTTTTGCATAACTGACCAGTTTTTCAAGCAAATCATTTTTTTTTTCTATAGATCTTGGATTGCAGTGAATTGTTCCATTTAACTACCTTTTTCAAACAATGTTTCTGACAGCTGCTAACTCAAAGTATTTTAAGAATAAAAGCCGTGATACGCGAATCGAATCAAACCATATTTTCAAATCAGCCAAAGTAATAGGGAATTTTCCAGGAAGCTGTCAGGCTTGCATACTCCATATTCACTTATAAGTTTTCACTTGCAAGAAATGCAAATAGTGTAATTATGTAGTAAAGTCTGGTGAAAGCTGTCTCTTCTATGTAAACTGTTCTGTGTGCCTTAAATTGCCCCTCGGTGACAAATAAAGTTTTTTTTAATTTGAATTTGAATTAAACTTCTGAATTCTAGATTTATTGAAACTTACACTTTGTAAGGTCAGACCCAAAGTTTTTAATATAATGTATGCCTTTGTAACATAAGCAGTTCCATCCACCCATCTTTTATGCCTGCTTGTCCTATGCAGGGTCACAAGTAGCAGTAGCCTATCCCAGCCACTAGAGTGCAAGCAAGGATGGGGAGCCTACCTATCATGGCCTGTTTGTACATTCTACTCATTTAGTAGATGCTTTTATTAAAAGATATGTAAATCTTTGAATAAGGTCAGTACTGTGCCACGACACACAGGCCATCGAGCCCTGTCACATATGGGGCTGTGTAGCTATAGGCCAGTCAGAGTGTCCATGCTGACCCCAGTCCACCATCAAAAGCACCTACAATGGGAACACAAGCATCGCAACTGAACTCTGAAGCAATGGAAGAAGGCGATCTGTTCCAATGAATCCCATTTTCTGTTGGATCATGTGGACTATGGGGTATGTGTTGAGCATCTGTGCGACACATTGGACCGACAAGCCTGATCCACGGCTACGTAACCCCATATGTACCGTGTGTCCAGACACATTACTTCCGTAATCATCAAACTTATCTGTCATTTGTGCCACGGGAACCCATCTTTTCGTTAGTGCCAGATGGGATAGTCTACATTCACATTTCACATTGACAAGTCTTGGCCGCCCAACACCCTGTCAGCAGTTCCTGGCTTTTCACTCCTCTGTCCACTCTCAGTTTTATTAATTATTATTTTATTAACTTTCATATTTATTAAAAAAAGCAAAGCTAATGTATAAAGTACCGGTAAAGCAAATGATTCATGTGGAACCAGCCTCCACTATTCAACTGAGTAAATCCAATGAATATTTTTTTCAGTGCATAAAAAAAGGAGGGGCATCATTCCAACATCTTCAGAGCTGTCGACTGGCAGGGAAATCTCAGCCAGCATGTCTCTCATGTGGCTGTCAGGAACCTGTTCTCTCATCTTACCGCTAAAGGTGAAACATTTATGAAAAAGAAATTTCATGTTGCAAGTTTAATCAAGCCCTCACATGCAAAATACACAGTTTATATGGCTGTTAGCCATTGATCAATCATTTCTTTTCCTAGCAGATAATGGCAAATGTATTTTAAATCCTCTCATCGGCTCATCTCACCTTAAATAACAGAATGTAATACAGATGCTTTAATCATAGAAAAAAAATGATGATTGTAAATATTTCAAGATGCATGCCAGCCTTTTATTTCCATGGATGTGCACATGTTCATTAAAATAACATTGTGTCTATGACTTCTATTTACAAGGTGCCATTTTCATTTCAGATAGCTAAATTATCTAACATTGGATTCTAGGATCTCACCAACTAACCTACCCCACTTCACACCCCCTGAATGCTCTTAATTTTGCACTTTCTGCTCAGTTGAATAGCTGTCTTCTTAGGTTCTTCTTTTTTTGTAAGATGTTGTGTAGCTCTTGCTCCGATGCTACATACACTTCACTGGAAGGGCGGCCTAGCCACAATTATGCCTAGTTGAGTCTTGGACAGCTGTGTTCTTCTCAGTATCAGCTGATGTGCACCCATCGATCTGCAGTGCCCACATCGCAAGAGCTATGCAACAGGTCAGGCCCGAACAAGCACTGTAGATGTCACGCTTCATCATAACCGACACAACCTTGGAACTGGTTCCAAAGGGCAAATCTATTCCTGTTTAGCCTTAAGACCCTTGTGAGGACAAACAAAGGGCTTTTCCATGCCAGGTGGAATACCAAGCTCTTCACAGCCCTTGTTTTGCCACTGACCTTTATTATGTAGTCTGACCTTTGACCCTCAGGAATAACCAACTGAATAATCATTAAGTTTAGTCTTTGTTGATTTTTTTAAAATAGGTTTTTATTATTAAACAAGTAATTATTTATACAATAAGGGATTTCAGTCATTACTATCATCTTCTAACACATCTAATTTGAGGGAAAAACCTTTGTAATGAATTCACAACTATTATAATGTTTATGATCTGTTAATGAAAGCATGATTTTGGAAGACATTAATGTCCTTACTCAGAATGATAATATAGTCAAATATGCCTATTTTCTGTTATAAAAATAAAACATTCATTATAAACACAAGATACATAATGTTTAAGTACCTTGAAGAGTAAGAAGGCTCGTTTTAGTTGTGAAACATTGGGTTCTTGTGCATATTCCTTAATGATTGGGAGACATAAACAAAGATCTTTAAAATATGTAACCGCCTAATTACAGTAAAATATGATGTTTTTTTTTAAACCACACAGACTTAGTGTCATGTCCAGCCCTGCCCTACCAGTCTTTTCCTGGTGTTTCCCACAGGCAGAGCTGCTAGTCAGCCACGCCTGTTGCTCGTTGTTGTTACCTCATGTTCTTACCCCTTGTTAATCAGCCACAGGTGCCCCTCGTTCATTCCTATGTGTTCCTCTGTATAAGAGTTCCTGAGTCCTGTTTCCTTGTTGGTCACTGTAGCCTGGTGTCTTGTTTGAGTACACTGCTGGGCATGGCAAAGTCCCCACATGGGGGTTTCCCTTGACAAAACCGTCCTAGTTTTCGGTTGAGTCTTTTCCACCCGCGCCATGCCTCACCATCAGCCCAGAAGTCGCGACACTTAGTATGAGCATGTTGGATGACCCAAGTGTGTTAATGGGTTGACTATGAGTTCTGTCAGCTGTAAATGGTGTGGTGTAGTTAAGAAAATATTTAACTTGCGGGAAAAATAGCTACCGGATTCTAGTATATTTTTTGATTTTCATAAAATTCAAAATTAAGGCACAGATAGTATGTAACAGTTACTGCATTAATTACAATGTAATATTAATTTTCCTACATTTCTACTAGCCTGATGCCTCTTTACCTTCTCTAGATGTTCTTATGTTGCCCCATTGAATAGTCTTATTAGGTTCAAGCTTTGTTAGAAGTTGCTGTGTAGCTCCTGCTCCAATACTGCACACTGCATAGACTTTGTAACGGGGCTTTCACTTATTAGTTGACTCCATGACAGCATGTATGTTTGTGATGTGTAATCTGCCTCACTTGTTTGTCATTTTCTATAAAGCCGTCTGTATAATTTGTAAATGTGAATGTATTAATATATTGCAATATTAATTACATTGATAATTAAAGATGTATAGTGCAATGGAATGGCATTCCATTCAGAGAATGCCCCCCCCTCGGAAACCTATCCCAGGCAGCACGGGGCACAAGGCTGGGGTACACTCTGTAGGTACCCTGTGGATACCAGTCTATCTCAAGTTTGGAAGTGTAAGGCTTGACTCAGGGACAAAACATAGACATCCAGCATGAGAAGTAGCCCCTATATTTTAACCTACTTAGGTGCTATTCAGCACACTGAGTAACAAGTCACAAGAGTATTTGAGATCTTTAAGGTATTTAAGAGAATGTGAATACGGTCTCTCAGAATGTTTCTAAAACAATAGCACAATCAACAGACAGCAGAAAGGACAGTTATATCAGCACTTGTGCCTTATGAAGAAATATTTCAAGTCACAGCAAAGACAAACTAGCACTCTTCCCATTAATGTAATATCCATCCATCCATTTTCCAGAACCGCTTATTCCATTTCGGGTCGCGGGGGGTCCGGAGCCTATCCCGGAG
>JAAGVU020000001.1:27081484-27115720 GCA_011763525.2 Mormyrus iriodes
CCTGGGCGCAGACGTGAACCCCGATCCCAGAGGTGTGAGGCAACAGTGCTAACCACTGCACCACCGTGCCGCCCCATTAATGTAATATGCTTACAATAAAACTATTAGGCAAAGAAAATCAACATCAGAACAGAGATACTTTATTCATCCTTGTGTGGAATCGGTGTTTCCACAGATCCTGTCTTGTTTTCTGTGGCAAACATACGGATGAGAGCAAGTTCGGCAGTGACAAACAGAGGTGACATCACTCTGCCAACCACAGGATTCATTCCTGCAACCTTCGGATCACAGCCACTGAGTTCTAACCTATACAGCCACACACAACCACATTAGTTGAAGAGCTTCTTTTGCATGAATGTAAAATAATTCAACATTTCATCAGGCTCAGTCTGAGTCATCTCACTAAGACATATGGTTTAAAAGAATGAATCTATTGTGCGTGCTGTTAACCTGGTTTGATACCCATTGAAAACCTAACTTAAAATACAAAGGCAGTTAGATGTTGTGTTTTTAAGCAGAAGTATATTCTTTATTACCACTAATGAATTCAATTCCTCTGTCAGTGTCATTTAAATAATTTAGCCAGACAGCTTCAGTCAGCGTTCTAAATATATTGTTTCATTTTGTATCTTCTTCTACCTTTAACACAGATCAGATCACTAAACATTTGCTTTCTTGTTCTGGGAAGGAAACTGACTGATATTTCAGGGAGATTACCATTGTCTTCATTGCATTTGAGTATGGAATTAATCTTATTTTTCAGTTTGCTGTGTAGGTTACATACTGTATTTTGACAAGAGCCATAATGTTCGCTGATGAGGAAACCAACATATTTAGGAATTGCTTTGCACTGTTCTCCCGCAAAACAAGTACAACCAGATGCAGAACAGGGCAGACATGAGTGAAAGTAATATTTCAATAAATTAGTGAGTGTGAATTGTTACAAGTAGAAACAGGATTTCAACTGACATCCCTGGAGGTGTGTGGCAACAGTACTACCTCTTATCAGTCCATCTGCCTGAAAGGTTGCAGGTTTAACTCCTGTGACTAGCCCTGTAGGCCTAATAATACCATTTTTTGTATCTTGTGCGGGTCCTTAATCTCCAAAAGCTCCAGGGCCTGACTGACCAGCTCTCTGATCCTCATGTTGCCCTAGACAAGCATCTGGTAGGTACATAAGTGTAAAGATATTTAACAATGAGGTGATGTAACTAAGATTTCACCACTGGAGATGCTTTTCCTGGCAGATATTTTACCTTTACCATCTCAGTGCTAAGCTGTTGTTTCCAGTCAAAATGACTTCTGATATTTACAGCTGGGTATTTATTCGAAGGAATTCCAGTCGAGCATCCTACCCACAGACCTTAAAGTTCAATTCTTTCCAGGACACGAGACAGCAACCTCCTAACTTGGAGCCGACATGCTTACCCAGGATGCCAAATGCTGCCTTTGCCAGCTGACAGCTACTTTGGAGGAACAGGAAAGCTGAGGAGTAGCGATAGTGCCACTAAGCTGTTTTACGAGGCTGCCGGCATAAGCGGCATTGGCACCCTTACACACAAAAAGACACACAGACACCCTGAGCCCTGCTGCTCTTTTAATCATATCTGCATGTCCTTTCTTGTGAGAGACAAGACCGGCTTCTTCTCTAACTCTGCAAATGTTTCACCTGTGATGGTAATGATGTCTTCATTCCAGGTGCTCTTGCTTGCTCTCTCTTTTTGTTCAAAGACACCCGAAACTGAATTGCAATTGCAGGTTACTGTACCTGCACTAAATCCTGTCTACAGTAGGGTGACTATACTTTGCTTTGCAAAAAAAAGAAGACAGCAGGGGCATCAAAGCAATGCAAATATGCACACAGAAAGTATTCTGACTGCAGAAAGCAAATGTCATAATGAAACAAAGACATTTCAGACATTTTTTGGTCCCAAAAAAGAGGGCAAGTCAGGGAAAAAGAGGACCCTAGCCTGAAGAGATTGTTTGGTGAGAGTGGGAACCAGTGAACACTGGTAATTATGTTTCATTTATTGAGCAGATGCTTTTATCCAAAGCTACGTACATCTTTTGAGGGAGCAGGCCTAACAGCGAAATCACTGCCAACTTTGGCTCACTGGCACAGTGTTCTAACCTACTGGCAAGCTGTACAGAAGAGTTCCATATAAAAAAAAAAAATCTTTTTATTCCCAATTAGACTAATGTCTTATTTCTAATAAAAAATAACAATGCATCTACTTTCAAACATCAAAAAGTCAAAAATAAAAATAGCTTCATTATGCCTGCTGCATTAACTACCACTGCGGATCAAATCAAGGTATGGCCTCCTGCTTTGTACAGTGGTCGTCTCTGCATGTGTATAAGCCTGCATTTCTGCATTTGCAGGTTTGTGTGTGCGTGTGTGTGTGGACATATGTGTGTACATGTGTGTGTGTGTCCGTGTGGACAGATGCCAGCTCAGCAAACCTGCAGAAAAGGCAGAGGGAGGCCAGTAAAAAAGAAAAAAAATATAACAGCAAAATTGCTGACAGAACAGAAAGTTGAGTGCAATACAGGACGATGGCAGTGGGGAGCCTGAGCTTTCTCCACCCTTCATCCACCTTCTCTGCCCACCTTCCTTGGTCTGTTGCACAGCTAGCTGTTATATAGAAAGAGAAAAGCAACAGAAGCTCTGCAATCAGGCCCCGACCGACCCGCTAAAAGCAGATCAGCGCACCGACTGGAGAGAAGCGTAAAAACTGGCCTAAAATGCTTCAGATCCAACTTTCCGTATGGAGATGTCAAATAAATTAAAATGTTTTTCTTAGTCTTTTTGCCAACCTAAGCCTTGCCTACCTTGGCATTATTTCTTTCAGAAATCAGACTCAAATTATCCATTGAAAGGCAACATTCTCAGTACAACAATCAACAGTAAAACTTCATGAAAATGAAATGAAAATGAGGTCCCCACTCATCAGGTCAGGGGGTCCCCCAATAAGCATATCTCAAAAACCATTCAACGTAATGGTGTTTTTGTGTCTTCATTTGGTATCACAATAAAACATTCTGACTCATTAAACCTAACTTGGGCCAATTTTCAATTTTTACCTATTAACATTTTCAGCCTTTTGATTGACAACTGGCTAAACAATCATACATTTGCCCTTTATTCCAAATAAAGTGTAACACTATAAATCCAATTTTACAAACATACATCAAAAATTTCACTTACCTGAACCTGAAGAGTTAATACACAAACTTAGATATTCCAGTACATTTTATTAAAATGTGTGCTTCAGTTGCAATTAAATGCAGGAACCACCACATTTGGCCCTGATAATCACACCATGTTCAAATGACTTTCTACTATTTTGTCTAACAGTAACTGTACCTGTCTATAGGCTGTACATATTCAGCCACATCATTCAATAGGAGGTTGCATTATCTTGCATTACACCTGGCCACTAAGGGTATATAATGTTCTGTTTCCCTTCATGGACTTTACAATATCTGTGGGCCATAATACATGGTGGTGCAGCAAAATAAATTGTATTTCCTGTATCATACCATTCATTTCCCACCCTTTGGTCAATTATGTGCTTAAACCAAGACTAACAGTAAAAATTCACATGCTCTTGTGGGGCAAAATGAGTTAACAACATCTAAAAAACTCAGGTAACACATTCCTATTTTGCCGCTGTTTAATTAGCAGTAGCCCAACTAATTAGGCACTCACAGATGACTCAACTAAAGCAATCTGAAACAAAGCCAGGTCAGGTTAGGTTTGGGAACATGCACTGGTACAGAGCATTGCCGCACTCACCACATAATGAAAGACCCCCCCAGGCCGACACACAGTCCAGTCCCACCGTTCAAAAATATCCATGTATCTGTTACAGCCAAGTATTACTTGGGCGTTTCCTTAGCTTGGTCCAGCCATTCAGGTCCTCAGCAATCAGGATCCTGTGAGCTGGATCACCATCACGGAAACATGTTGTACGTTGCTCCGGAAAAGAGCGTCTGCTAAATGTCGTAAATGTAAATGTAAATGTCACTGTCTGGGTCAGTGCCCGTCTGACCCTGTCCTTTTGGCCAGTAGGTGTCGCTAGTCATCCTGCTTCCCTCCCTCTGTCTTGTAGCCCTTCAGTCCCAAATTTTGCGTCTCCCCAGGCTGCCGTGTAGCTCACTCATTGGAGTTGCCATCAAGCCATGTATTTGCTTGAAGAATCTCTACAAAAGTGTATAACCAATGTAGGTTACTGGCTTTCAACAAGATTGTGTTTGTCTTTTCTAGGTAGATACGCAGACTCCAAAAAAACCCAAATTGTATTTGCCTGCCTAAAAATAATGCCCAGTTAAAGGTGCCCGGTGGGTTATGACTATTGTAGGGAATGGGCTTTAAATGTTTTTATATTATCTTTCTTGTGTAAACCAATGGCCATGTCAGTCTATTTATGTTCATATGACTAACACTCCTGCTCCAATGGTATGTGCTGACTTAGGTAGGTCAGGGGGAGGATGATATACTGTAAAGGTTTAATATCTGTTTTGAAAGAGGGGAGTCTGATGAAGAAAGTTTTTTGCTGTGGTTTTTACGTATAGTCTTCATATTATTTTGTGAATATGGAATTTTTCTTTTTCATTTTTGAATTTCCCCACTGCTCTGCACTGTATGTGATAATTCAGCCTATCATCATTTATTTTAATATTGTTGTCTACCTTTAGTGACTCATACACCTCCCCCCAACCACATATTTGGGTTTGTGACGTCTGGGATGTATGTTAAATAAATTAGGTTCAAATAAATTTGCTTTAATTGGAAAAAATGACTTGAAAATTTGTATACTTCTATACTTGTCCTTAGCATTCATTTGCAATTGAATCAATTAAAAACCAATTTACTAAGAAGAGTAGAGGCCATTGCTCTGGTAATGTGGACATGGATCGCTACATCTATCGATTTCTCCTCAGTCTATTTTATCACCAACTTGTTGTTTACCCATGATTTAGAATTCAAAGTGAAAAGGAACAAATGCTTTTGAAACCTGTCAGCAGTTAAAGCAAGACCTGAATTTTCTGAAAATAAGTTGGGAGGGAAATAGACAACACTGGGGGTCCAAGGGTCTGCTGGCCAACCACACCCCCTGCCCCCCAAAAATGAAAAGCATGATTACTACAGTTTGCTGAAGCATATGCAGAGAGGTTCAGTCCGAGGACGTCTCAAGATCGCTGAGGCATCTGGTGTCGCGCCTGTCCAGGGGGTACTGCGTTCTCCGTCTGCTACAAGCCGCTCCTGCTGATTGACTTGATGGCAGATGCTGGACATTGGGGGTGGGGATAGGGGGTGGTTGGATGGGGCCAGGAAACTGTGCCAAAGGGCCGGACTGAGTTTAGACAGCATGTTTGTCTCAGTGTCATGCTTGAGTGCAACAAATCCGGTAGCTTCAGGAGCTCAGCTCTCACCAGAATGAAAGAAGCAAGCCCTCACCTCAGATTTAAGGGGGGAAAAGTGAGCAGGAATCTTCTATGTTGGCTTGGAAATCTTTCCCTAGTGTGGGGTCCTACTAGAGCTCTCTCCTGCAGCCTGTGAACTGTGAAATGTCCAGTGTACTGGGACCGTGGTGTCTGTTTCAGTTTGCCAGTGTGCTCAGATTGTGAAACAAAGAATGCTTCATAAGTGAGAAGAAACTGGCTGGAGCCTTCATACTGTAAGCGAATGACGTGACATGATGATAGTGTCTGATAATGTATTCTCATTTTAGACTAGTTTGAGTCCCATCTGCTTAAGGTATGTTCCCCTTTCTTGATTTTAAAGCGTATAAATTTATACAATTTTATGTTTATGTTTTCAGGGTGTTGCTTCATTTCAAAGATGTATTAATATAATTACTAAGTAACAAATCGATAGATCAGACACAGCTTCTAAGTTCTATGTCAGTGTAGTTCAATTAAAATCAAGACCAGCTTTCTGCACACTGTAAATTGTAATTGTTAAGTGAGAGACAAAGAGGTACAGGCCCTGGTAAGCCCATGAAGATCTCTACCATATACATGAAGCCAAGGGGTTTTACTTCAGCTTAGTATAAGAACATTAGCAGTATTACAAATGAATGCAGGTGACTGGGTTCAATATTTACAGTTTAATGCAGTGCTGACTCCATCTTTCTGAAGACTGTGTCTCTACTATTAGGAATAGCTTTGGAAGCCTCGGGCATCGTTATTGTTAAAAGCTGTTTTCCCTGCTGTGAACTGGTCCCCAGTTAGCTTGAATGTGTGGTTTGTTGTTAACTAAGCTTTTCCGGGTCTTATCTATGGACTAGTTGAGTAAACATTATTACTGTGGCTTAGCTTATAACTTATTAATGTAATAAAAAAAATGTGTCATGTTGGGGAAAAGGTGTACTGTTAAAGCATATCGCTTTATCATTATTATTGTCAATAACAACAAAAACAACAACAATAATAGTAATAATAATAAACATGCTTATATGTTCATCTTGGAAAGAGGAATTTAGTTATGATCACCAAATATCGGTATCATGTTTTGTTTGATTTTTTAATAGCTAATATGTTCTTTGTTTTTCCATGGATGTTTTAGTTTAATCAAGTAACCTAAAAATCATGGCGTTATGATAGTGAAATCGGTAAATTCATTTCAGATTGAGGATGAGTCCTAAAGACCTCCAGATGGAGAGCTGATTCCCACTGTGCCTTGCACAGATATACATCTGTTGGACAAATGTCCATGTTCAGGGCAGACAGAGCCCAATAGGTCACTACTGAAGGATTAACTTGATCATTTTTGAAAAAACAAAAAAATGCATTCTTAACACGATCGATTCACTGATCCGGGAATAGTGGACATGTACATATGCTATAGTAGCCTTTCAAAAAGATAGGCCTATGTATCATGTTAATAAGTGAACCCCCAAGAGCTCTGTTAATATTGCTTGGATAATTTTTAATCATTTTCGTTCTTTCTTTTTCTTTACCATGCCAGAGGGGTTGGATAATCAGTTGGAAGATGGATGGATGGATGGATTCTTTTGTATATACTTTTTAAAATGTTATTTATAATAATACTCCTATCATTTCCAGAAATATTAATTTCTTTTTTGCTTGAAAATTTGCAGTGTTTTCCTCAATGAAACAGAGAGGTAAAAACAACAGCCATTGTGAGAGTAGCTATGTTTAAAAAAAAAAAAGAAAAAAAGCAGTAACAACATATCAAATTAGCTGCAATCAGGGGAATTAGCTTCAGACAAAGAGTCATAGTGACTTTAATCTCTATTTTCTGGGTGAAGCAAAACAACAAATTAACAGCAGATGATAAATATACAATTGCATGCAATTAAAGACAAACATCACATAAGTATCCCCTTGACGAAACCGCAGAATTACATTCATTCATCCGTGGAGGAGGAGGAGGGAACCAAAATGTGAATCCTGGTTTTATGGACCAAGTGGCTCGTTCTGGTTTTCCAAGTGAACCAAAGATAGCAAGTTACAGATCCAGGGCGTGATAGGTTGGCTGAGTTACCCTGGACAGTGGTAGCCATCTGACTCTCCTCCTTTCAATATATATTTTTACATTCCAAATTTAATTTTTTTAACTTTTTTTAGTTTACTAATTTAATTTTTTAATTATCTGGCCCCCCCCCCCCCCCCCCCGCAACCCTGCATAGGATAAGCAGTATAGAAGAAGAATGAATGAATGATCTGTCAGAATGTAACATAAACATGGTATTGGAATAAATTATCATGTCTAATGATTGATTAATTTGAAGTCATTTTAAAAATCATTAAAATCCTCTATTTATTAGTATGAGGAAGAGACTGGGAATAGTTTTTGCATTTTTCTGAGATTACTTATACATGAATTTATTTCAGAAGCTAAAGTAATAGTGTGAATTATGAAGTGCAGATGTAAAATTGCAGCTGCTTCTCATCCACAGAGACGGAGAAGCCCATCAGGGTTGAGCGAGAGGCGGATGGTGCAAATCTTACCTGCTTTCACGGAGAATTTTCCTTTCAGCAGGATAATGGGCCAAAGCACCACGGTAAAGCTACTCTATGATGGGTCTGCGAGAAGATAGCGGCTCTTTCAGTCCAACTTATGACTTCAGTTTGGTGTGGAAATCCATAGCAGAGCTTCAGTGCTGCTGTCCGGCTTGCCAGAGCTTGAGCAACTATTTAGGATGGATGTGCAAAAATTGCATCATACTGGTACGCAAACGTAGAACAGGTTTATTTAAAATGTGCTTAGAAGTACTGATGTAGGACAAAATTTTAACTTCTCAGGTTTATTTGCTTGCATTTAAATTCTTTTGCTTTGAATTAAATAAACTAATGAAGATATACACATATTTCGAGTGAATACCTAGAACTGGATGAATGCATCAATAAAAGTATATAATTCTTACATTACCCTTGTTTTATACAACATAACATATGCAATCATGTCGTATAATTTACAGCACTTTCCACATCACCTTAGGGTAGTCTGGTGGCTGAGTAGTTAGCACTGTTTTCTAACGCCTGTTCCTGTGGGTTCTATCCTTTCCCTCTGTGATTTTGAAGTATTCTTCTTATGTTTATGTGGGTTTTTTCTAGGTGCTTCTGTTTTCCTTCCGCAGTCCTGAAGTTAGGTAAATTGGTGCCTCTAAAATACCCCTAGGGTGTCCCCTGTTATGGGCTGGAATCCTACTCGGAGTGTTGCTTTGCTGCTCTGGGCTGGTGCCAAGCTCATCAGAATAGGATGTATAGGATAAGTGCTTATCAGGGGCGAATTAATGCAGGGGTTTACCTGGGTTGAAGCCCAGGAGCCTCTGTTAAGAAGGGGCCTCAAATAAGCGTGTTTAATAAATTTTTAAACTATACTGTTGTAAGGCAATGCGAGGCAAGTTTATTTATAGAGCAGATTTCATATGCTGTGGTCATTCCTAAGTGTTTTGCACATAAGAAAAATACAGAATACAAAAAAATTAAATTAAAATTAGAAAGACAAGAAAATAGAAATTCAAAACATGATTAAACAATAGATTTAAAAGAGAAAAAAATAAACATGAAAATAAAAAGCAAGACAATATTGGGGGGCTCTGACAAGTCAAATAGTTTTGAGCATGTTGAGATAAATATCACACATAAGTAGAACTTCATTCTCCAGATTTCAGACAGAAAGCTATAGGAAGGCAGTTTGGAGCTTTCGTTCACATCTTGAGAAGGTGCTGTAAGGGCCAAGGTGTCATTATTACCAAAGCCATGCTTAAGAGAACAAACAAGGAAACACTTGCACTCATGAATGTTCCTGGCATCTACATATGAACTGCGGATTTTCACAGTGATAATGTGAGAATGATAGGGCAAGAGGCTGCATTACATCTTGGGACAGTGAATGTATTTGACCGTCATTGTTCTCATTAATTGGTTCCAAATGTGGACTTTTATTCAGACAGTAACCCCAGACCACACCTCATTATTGTTGGACTAGAAACATCTGGTTTGAAAGTTTGAGTCTTTTAGTTTCTTATACACCCCTGACCTGTCCACCTAGCTGCCTGTGCTTTCCCACCAGTAGATGACCAGTCATTGGTCAAAATGACACAGAGCAAAAACAATCAAACCATTTTTCTCAGTTTAATAATGTTCCAGTACTGCCAATAGGAAATCCAGAGAGGCTATGAGAAACCAAGCAAAAATCTTGAAAAAAATGAAAAATAATGTATGACAGGCAGATAATGTGCACAGTGCTAAGTGGTTTTAAGGCAAAGAAAAATCATTGATTTCAAACAAACAGTTGAGAACATTTTCAAGGCTGGCTGATCTACACAAATTGGCTGTTCAACTCCAAAGATGAGCCATGCACACCTTGAGGATTATGTTAGATCTGGCAATTGATAGAGTCTGAACGCATAAAAATTTTCTGCTCCACAAAAATGAAATCCTTGAGAGTGCCTTTCTCTACACTTTTTATGGCTCAGGCACTATCTAATTTTGCATGCTTAAGGTGTGGATGGGGATCAAAATATTAAGTATCTCCACAAATCATTTCTAATTCTGATTCAGTGTATTGTGAATTATGCTCTACCTCAGCAAAACCCTTTGGCTCCCAGGATCAATTATTTATGCAAGGGAAAGACTTAAGCATACTGCCACCCTAAGTATATAAACATCATGACCCCTGGTATTTGCACCAGTGGGTCCACATACCCCCAAATTCCAATGTAGCTAGTTTAAGGAGTAACTGTATTTGTTATACACATTTTTGCGACATAATTATTCCACATATTTTTCCAGAAGATATGTTACAGCCTTATTTCAAGCCTGTTCATATAAAATTTCATAAACCTGGATACATTAATGTTACTAAATTGATGATTAACCATATCAGATATTCCGATGTCATGCATCATCGCCCGGGAAACTATAATGTTCTTGTTCAGGATCTCTGTCCATCATGATTCACTTGACTTACTCTTCCATTTGATATGACCTTGGATCATTCATTAAACTTCATTGGTAGATTGATTCAATAGTAATTAACATTGAGTACTTTATGTGGAAATGCCCATGCAATATCCACCTTGAAGCAGCAAAGAGACAATGTTTTTTGGATAAAACTGTTTCCTTTTTATTAAACTTTTTAAAGGTAAAAAATTATCATAGCTGAACTTTTCAGTAGAGCCCCTGCAGAGACCGTGGAATAAGCAAGCGTTGTATATCACACCGGATCTAGAGATACCACTTTTTAAGTGGGTTTCAGTCATGAAAGAGGCACAGGAAACTTTATTTGGACCTTGGCTCCATGAGAGTTGCAGTGCCAAACACAGAACAAATGGCAGCAAGTGGCAGGATAGCAATCTGGAAAGAAAAAGGTGCCAGTAAATATCAGAAGACTCCATGATCCTTCCTTGTAAAACATCATCAAAAGGTAATTAAAGGATAATAAATAATGGATCCTTAATAAGTGGGTGCTTAAGAAGGCATACTTAAGGAGACAAAGGCTTCACTTAAGAACAGAGAAACTCCAGTTCTGTACATCCTAATGTTTAGTGCCAAAATTACACTGATAAAAATGTAACATGTAACAAATGGTATGTTTTGTGTGTGTGTGTGTGTGTGTGTGTGTGTGTGTGTGTGTGTGTGTGGGTGGATAGGGGGTTAAGTGGATGAGAGAAAATAAAGCACAGTGTGAGCAGTGCAAAGGCCATTGATAGAAGAAAATAAGTGGTTGTGAAGCTGAGGTTGGAGAGATATTACGGGTCCATTTGTTAATTTAATGAGGTTCTTTGGAAGTATTAGTAAGCTACAGTTGGATGTATGTATGTATGTATGGATGGAAGGGGTGATGGTTATGGCTGAGGTGAGCTATGCTGCCCCACAAAGCCAAAACACAGTAGCTATGCCAACACTGCAACTGAAAACGGTGTTTTTCCTTGGTTTTAGTGTGGATTTTGTTTTTACTGTCATTTTCACATTTTTATTCTAAGATATTCTGAGCTATTCTGTCACAAGGTAAAACAGAGCCCAAGAAACCCGGTTCCAGTGTCAACAGGTAGTATGGGTGGATGCAGATGTGTATCTTTTTCTCTGTTTTCTTTCTTTACGTTTTGGAACAAGAGCTAATGCGGCAGCATAATCAGTTTACAATAAGTACAATCCTGCCATCTAGTGGTGAAAATTTGACACTGTACTTTGGTCCATTACAGGGCACACACATACACAATAAAACACTGTGGGCAATTTAGAGATGCCAGGTAGCCTAACTGCATGTCTTTGGACTGCAGGAGAAAAGTAGAATGTCCGCAAGGAACTAACAACAAACGGGGAGAACAAGCAAACTCAACACACACACACACACGCATACACACACACACACACACACACAGAGGAGGCAGTATATGGATAGACATAAGGTAATGGTGATAGCCACTGTGCCATCCCATATTATGCGTGCAAAATAGCTTATAATAATAATAATAATAATAATAATAATAATAATAATAATAATAATAATAAACAGTTTGCCCCAAAACAGTAGGGTACCCTCCAACACCATCTCCTACCTATAGTTAGAATTAACATACAAAAATCTTTAATATTAAGCATAAAAAGCTATATTATTGACAATAACAATAATAATAATAATAGAATAGTAACAATAATAAGGCAATAACCATATCATAAATTTGATTTGTGAAGGAATTTCAGTAATATGCTTTAAGAAAACTGAAATGCAGCCACCAAGATTAAACTGGGGAATCGAGCACAAATTCACAGACCAGCAGAGGACTGGACAACTGAAGGTGCAAATCTGCTTGGAGTCCTGGAATCCCAAGGAGAAATATTAGATATTTCTTTGCTGAAACACCGAGGCAGCTGCCAGAGAATGGGCTTGCTTGAGCTTTGTTTGTATTGTCTAAACGTGTTCAGAGTGTTTACCTACTGTGGTGACTACCCAGAAAACTCCTGCTGTCTAATCACTGCCGCTTAACCCTGTCATTTCAGACCTGTCGCAATTTAGGAGATAAAGGTGGTTTTAAGAAGTATGTTTGTTTTAGCTGTCACAAGTTTTTTGTCACATGTTCATCTTAAATTGCCCTGAAATTGCAATTGTCTCATACCAATTGCAATTTTGTTTGCTAAACATACATTTTCATTTGGCCGTATTCCCAACATTCCCAGTAACTCCCAAGTAAAATTTTCTTCAACACAACATAGTCGATTTCTGTTTGTACTGTAATAACCTGTATGATGCTTATATTTACATCTCCCATACAGAGAAGCTGTGCCGTAAGGAATCATGTGATCACTGTTATTTACAAATGACAACTGCTTCAGGTCATTTGTAAATTCAGGGCGACAGAGATACACAAAGGATTTATGTTGCGTTTTCACAATGACGTCTCCACTTGCTTTCAAATGGGATGAATCTTGACATTATGCAGGAAACTAACATGCATGTAAAACCAAAAAGGTTTAATCAAAGAGGTCAGTACTTTCTTTTTGCATAGACAATGCATGGAAATTAAAATACAAAGAGACTAAAATAAGCATAAGTCTGTTTGGGATGGAGGAAGGCATGGCAGTTATTGCTTTGATCTACTTAACCCTCCTTTCCACTGTTTTGTGTAAGATTCACGGGCTTCTGGGTTAGGAAAACTGAAAAATGGTGAGTGTGTGGTTGATGTTTCTTCTATGCGCTATAACTGCTTTTTTTTCCAAAGATAATTCAAGAATTTTTTTGATGTCCTATTCTCAACAATTTCTTGCCTTTCTGTGCAAAGGGAAATACATAAATCCCTGGTCTGAAGTTAAATTCCTACATCATGGGATTAGATTTACTAGACACAGTTATCCAAAACGATGTACAATTGAGAAAGCAGGGTCCTTGGAGCATTTGCGGTTATCTTGGGTCTGTTCATCAAGACATTGAGGCCATGTAACCTTTCATTACACCAGATGCCTAAGATTTGCCCTGTGTCAAATATAATTCATAAAATCCAGTTTTTTTATTTCACAAATTAATCAAATAGCATTCTTCAATAATATTTATTATATTAGCTTAAATCTATACGACAAAAATGAAGGATAAGCCATCACATTGCTTATGATGTAATATTATTTAACATTGCTTACTGATAGGGATGGATGAACAGTGAAAAGAATATGTGATGGCCCACTGGGGATCTGCTGCTCAACAGCAGGGGGCGATAAGCACTACATATGCCAATGGTAACTTTGCTTTCCTCACAGCTGGCAACTAGAAGTGCCAACAGGATGTGGCTGTCAGCCATTAATTGCCCCAGCAAGGGGGTAAATCTCCTTTCCCCTATGCTGGGGAGAAGAAAAAAATGGCTAGTAAATTGCTTATGATCTCTCTGATGGCAAAAGTAGACAGCAGCCTGGAGGGACGGTTTCTGCTTCCTGTTTTAGTCTTGTCTTCCTGCTTGGGGAAAGAGGTGCTTCCCCTTAACTGCAGAGCAAATTTCCAAAACTCACCCAGTCCATTTGTTGTTGTTTTTGAGATGAGACCGCCAATGACCTAAAGTCAGGCTTCCTCATCATATGTCGCAGTATCGGAAACCAAAACACACTCAAACTTCATGTAATCCAACAAAGAACTTTCGTTAAGTTTCCAGAAGAGTATAGAAATTTCCTCAAAATCATATCCATGGACTGAATAAGTTTGGAAATTTGCTTTTCAGCTGGTTACCCCAGTCCCTCAGTTACCACAATCTATATAGTTTCCTGTATTCCATGAATAAATTGAGCCCCACATAAAGTATTTGCCTGCACATCCCATGCCTCATTGCCACAAAACCACAGAACTTCATCAGAACATCTGTGACCCAATCTGAAAACAAGAATTTATGGCCGGGTTGCCATTTGGAAATTACTGCTATCCAAGGCCAATGTCAGCTGCAACACATGCTGAGGGGTCAGTAATGGTATGGGTATTTCTTGTGGGAGACATTAGGGATGATGATTGCTCTGCATGGTTGTATAGCAACCAAAGAATATGAGGCCATTTTGCAGGACTGGATGCACCCCAAGGAGTACTATTCCATAATGATGTTCCCATGCTCCATACAAACTGCTAAATATATTCAAGAGTGGTTTCATGAACATCAGAATGAAGTAAAATGACTTCCTTGGCCTCCCCAGTCAGCAGATCTAAATAACCTTTATTGGAGTTTCTCCTGTCTTCATGTGGAGCTTGTCCTTCTTGAAGAATGGGGTAATATCCCACTATCCGCAGGTTTCATAAAAGACTGAAGCAGCTCTAAAGGCACTGGATAAAAAAACAATTATTCTGACCAAAATACCTCAAAGTATTTTTTCAGTTACCTGAAGGAAAACTCTTCAGACAAAACCTTAGGAAGCCATCTGTCCAACTGCATCATAAAGCACAATTGACGTCACCATGTCATGTAGAAAACACTATCAATTCACAAAACAAAACTCTAGCCACTACAGTCAAACACAAATAGGCATGCAGGCTCTTGTCTTTTTATTTTTTCATTGTACACACCCTGCTTTGTTCAGTATCATCTACTCCATTGTGCTGGATGTGCAACACATTAAAAACAATATATTCAGAAACATTATATAAAGTATATTGTAACACTGAACATGCAAAAGGCATGAGGCTACTAGAGATGTGTGTTGTCCATTGAGCACATCTTTGTAATGCAAAATGCCATTTTAGAAGGGATAAGAAAACGAGCCATTATTTCAATGAACAAATGTTGTTAAAAACTGTAAGTACTCTGTTTGTGATAATAAAACTGTATAGTAATTATACAGCTTGCATTTCCTACATAATTTGTGTCCTATGTGAAGAGAGACTCCTATACATTTGGCACGCAATGTGACATAGCATTTGCTGGATGATACATTAATGACCTCACATAGACCTTGTCTCAATGGTTCTCGCATCTGTGTAATATAAAATATGCGCCTTGAAGACCCAAAAAAAGCTGCATAATATATCTGCAACCCAGGAATCCACTCGGTCCTTTTGCTTCACCGGACGAATACGCATAACTCTTTCTCCTGCTCTCTGCCTGCACCTGTACAAGTACAGGCATTTGGCATGTATCACATAATGAAGCATTTTACTGCAGAGCTACAGAATTTCTGCAGTTTCAGAGGCAAAGGAGAGGCTGTGCTTTAAGGGCTTCCTGAAGAGGAATCGATCTGATAGACAGAAAAAGGTAGAGTGATGTTTTGGCTGACTACACGTCTGAAAAATGAAAATGAAAAATGATGACCAGCGTTATCACTAAATCAGTACTGAGCTGAGCTGGATGTTTGTTCCATTCCTTCATACTTCATTGAATGTTCATGTTGATTCAAACAAACAAACAAATGATTTCATTATTAAAATGATTTATTTTTTAAATAATTCATAAAACTTGCCTTTAATGTGGTTTTGATATATAGTCACACGATGCCATCACTGTACGTCCAGTCAGCAGTTTTATTGGTCATAATCCAATAGTACTTCCTAGATACTCCTATATACACGCCCCCAAAAATACAAGCAACATTATTCCATAGCTTCATACCAAGTATAGAGACAAGTATGATGTCACAGTGTGCCCTTTTTTCACAGCATTCCTACACCGAAACTTTCAACTTTGCGCCTTCCTTACAGCGTTATTCTGCCCCCTGGTGGGTCCATGACTCCTAACTTCTCTCAATAAACAAAGGCAGTCGTATAATCACACATGCAAGCCCGTCTGAGGTAGATCTGAAAAACTCCTATGTGTCCTCCTTTCCTTTTCGTACACCCCTGGTAAACAGTCACCCCCTACCCACAAAAGGAACCAAAGAAAATCTAGGGCAGCTTAGAAAAACACAGTCGTCAACCCCCTCATGCTCCCCCCATGCTCCCCCCCCCAAAAAAGAGAAGAAAAAAGATGTCACAGTTTGGCTCAAGTTTCTGCACCTGCAAACTTACACACTTACATATTCTTTAAAGGTAAATGTGGAAAAAGAGTTCAAATGTAACCTTTCCCCCAGAACCACAATAATTACAAATAAAAAAAACAAACATTTTCTTCTTGTTCCAGTTACTGAAATGTTTTAGGAACCACAAATAACTACCCTTGACAAATTGTAACACCATAGCATTTCAAGGTACAATTCCTATACTGTATTGCATACCCCCCCACACCAAAAGAAAAGACTTTTCACCCAAAATAATGAAATGTTTCCCTTATTTTATTCTATGGGTTTTTTTTGTATCATTTTTTCCTCTTAAACTCTTTTGACTGAATTTGGAGAAATATTCAGGCCTTGACATTAACTCCACTCCTGACCATTAGGCCACATGTTCCCATCAACATCACATGGGATGTCTTCTCCCACAGGAAATACCTCCTTGTATGGATTATCCATTCATGGACTGCTTGGCAGCCAACATAAAATGCCTCCAATAGAAACATTTAGGTTCAACTGGACTCAATCAAGGAGCATAGGTGTGGAAGAATTGCACCATCACCATCTTATGTAGACAAGGTGGCATTCATTGACAGTAACAATAGTGGTGGATGGCGACATTTCAAATAATGACAAACCGGATTGCACTCACTCTTCTGGTAAAGCTGATATTTCATGCAATGCATCAAGAAATCTGAAGAGTTTCTCTGTGTCCTAAAGTCAAGTTTTTAGTATATGGACACGGGTACTGGCAATAGCAGCACATGTAGCTATGGTGGGGCCCCTCTGACCTTGCACAGTGACCCTCTGACCAATGATATGTATCCTTGTCTAGGCCAGCGGTATTCAAACGTTTTTTGACAGGACCCCCCTAGGACTGAAATATTTGTCCTGATCCCCCACACACACATACACACACTGACCCCAAATAAATTTACCTTGCAGCCCAATGGGAAGGCTGCACCTGTTCTGCTGAACAAAGCATATCAAAGTCCAATTTCTTTACACTGCAAGTCTTTCTATTTTTAATATTTCTGGTTCCAGTTTTGAAATAGGTCTGCCCCCACATCAAATTCGCCAACAGTCGCCTGTTTTTTCCCCTCACCTCCACACCCCCCATAATTCCTTCACACACAATTTGAACACCTCTGTTTTAAGGAGATAGAAACTGACTTCATTCACATAAAAATGCACAATGTGATCCTACTCCTTCCAAGATCCATGACTCCACGATGAACAAAGACATTCATGAGGAAAATAATAGGTTGGATGAATGTGTCATGCAGCAAGAATAGTAATTACAGTGACTAATTCTTACCTGCACACATCTTGCCTCCTTTCTAACTTCAGGATTCATTCGGAAGTCAGTCAGTGTTTGAGCATTGTTTTTCAGTGTCAGAGGTCTTGGGCAGGCACGTGGAAAATTGACCGTATGTCACACTCCCCTGTTTGGGTGTCTGCCCCTTGAAAAGCCTGTGGTGGGCAGTCTGACCCATAAGAAGTTTGTTTGAATCTTGGATATTGGTTTCCAAGCTACTTCAATAAAGAAAACAACCCAGGGGAGCTAGATGCAAGATAATATTTGGCAGGGTGGTGGAGATGGTTAAAATTGGTGGCAGAGGCAGCGACATTTTAATGGGACCCCAATCCCACCCCAGGCACATTTCTCTATTTTCTTTCCCCCACAATTCAAACACTGTTTATAACTGTGTTTAAGGGCTCGATCTGTTGCGGTCTGTCTCACACTGAGGGCATGTCTCCTGATTCATAATTACCTCTGCTTCTGGCATTGCCACAGCCGTATCTACAGTGAAAGCCTGCTGTTCAGCATTGAATAGTTTTCCTTTGCCAACAGCATGAGCCAGTACGTGGGCACTGCAAAGTCAATACAGTAAGTCAAGTAATACTCTAAGTTCCACCCATCCATTTCATATAACTGCTTGTCCTACTCTGGGTTGAGGGGGCTCTGGAGCCTTTCGCGGAGACCGCGGGCAGAAGTCAGGGAACAACCCAGGATTGGGCACCAACCCATCGCAGGGCGCAGTCACACAGTGAGTGACATAAGTGGCACTGAGGATCAAACAGCACTACTGTAGCTTTTCAGTTTACAAAACTATTTATGTTTTTCAACTCATTAGAGTTTTAAGGCAACATAAAGCAAAGACCAGTCCAGTGCGATATAACAGACTTTGATTTTGTGCAACGGTGGTAAAACTTCATACATGATGACAGGCAATCTAGTATGAAAATATCTGAAAAATATAAGGCAATGAAAAGGTAATTGACTGTGCCTGCTAGGAAATATGGCAAACTTTGTCTAAAAGGAAAACTACTCAAAATATGTTTTTAAATTAGTTTCCATGGTTTCTCTGTGAAAAAATCAGCTCTTCAAAATTAATCTACTCTATTTCACAACATTCTATATTTACAATATTGTCGTTCCTTATTGCAATTGTGAAAAATGTGGATAATAGATGCCATTGTCTATCGGCTATGATTGTATTCAATCCTTTGTCCAGCTTTAGCCCAGGACAGGATATGATTGATAGCATAGTCTACAGTCACCCAAATGTCATTAGGACGTTCAGTTCTATTTGAACATCATCCAGTATACATGCCGGGTCCTCTAGCTTGGGTGCCTCTGCCACCGACCTCTTTCTCACTCATACTCATACTACAAAGAGATAATTGTCTTTGACCTCCTTAAACAACTCTTAATGATAACTACCGACGTCTTTAATGGATGGATGAGAACTGGTTACTGAGTTAGCGTTTGTGCATAGGTGGTCTCACGCAGACGCTGATGGTATCTGTATTTATGGGTATCATTTCTATGAGCTGATACTCAGTATTTTCAGTATGTTTTTAACAGTTACCCAATGAGCTTTTAACTGTTTTGAAATATTTTAGGAAAAATATTGTGAAAGTAATAAAGTGTTAATGCATTTCGAAGTGAAGATTTTCTAAGGATACAAAGTTCAAATGGATCCTAGTTTCACAAAATATGTTTGAGCAATCAGGATGTAATTCAATCACAAGAAAACAGGTTTCTTTGGAAATATTTAGAATAGCATTAATAGTGTGTAATATACATGATACCGTGTAAACTGAATTTCCACAAAAAAAGCACAGGCAAGACAACAAACAGGAGTTTGTGAGTTAGCTGAAATGACGACCACTAATGAACCTTATAAAAGAAAGTTGTGCTTCAACAAAATCTAAAGCACAGTGGGAGATATTGGAGTATTTTCAAATTATTATGGTCTTATAACCAGAGATGAGTTTGTTGTTTTTGGGGCCGCAATTAAAATGTGTCTTCAGGGCTCTCTACACATCCGAGGCCCCTCACCTTTTGACAGTTTGTGGCCAAGTGGGGGGCCCTACATCAATGCATGGTTTAAGCGGTAGTGAACATCAACGCTGCTTAAAACAAGATATACGGCCTGAGCATGCAATGCCAGTGTCATAACAAATCAGCAAATGGGAGTTCATAAATGCAAAAAAAAATAAAAAAATTGGTCAGGAGTAGGATTCCTACAGCAGAATGTGTAAATCAACTTAAACTCACACCTAACTTCAGACTTAAAAATATTGAGCAGTCAGACAAAGTGGTTTACACCGTTAATCTGCAGCAGCATCATCTTTTCAAGTAAGTATGACTCCAGACACAGGTGCCGTCGTTTCATTTCGATCTTTATCTCACAGCCACAGGACGCCCACATCAGCCCATAGGATGTCTCAGCTGCCTCATGGGTTGGTCACGATAGCAAAGTCAGACTGGCCAGCTATAGCTGTTTGCACACATTCACTTTCCATTCACCCCTGATGGACTGCGGCGTTGGCCAGCCATAGCAAACAGAGCCCGTTCCTGCTGGCAAAGTACGTAAGCAGCCCACTGTGGGTACAGGAGTCTCTTGCAAGGTTTGGCATAAGAGGCTCAAGAAAGGAACCATGTCAGGTACCTTGCAAATTACGACCGTGAGGATCAACAGGAGATGCTGTGGAGGCTGAATGGATATATCTCTAATGGCTAGGTCTTTTGCAATATCAGCATTAAAATAATTTTCATTGTGAAGCTTAAATTAAGCTAGGCTTAAGTTGTGCCTGACTGATACAATCCCTTTGACTGGTTAATTTAGGAGCAAAAAGCTTTTTGATATATTCTCCCATCTTCCAACCACTTATCCAGTGCAGGTTGTTTATCAGAGGGCACACAAACACAATGCTGGCAAATTATAGACGCCAGTTCACCTAACTGCATGATTCTGACTATGGGAGGACGCCTACACAATACAGGTAGAACTTCAAACTATACTCTTACAGAAGGGGGGCAGGACATGATGCCTCAGCCCTGGAGAAGTGCTTCCCTGCGAGGCACAGTGGCACCTTTTGATTACTTTAGAATCAGTTTTTCATTAGCTTCATCTTGCTAGTTTTTATAGCTATAAAAATAGATACATAATTGATTCATTGATAAATGACAAATTGACATATATATTGTTCCCTGGATACAGAACAGTGATAGAGTTATAAATTTACATCTTATAAAAAAGAAAAACTACTCTGATTTTGTCAAACATGACATAATATCCAGAGTCTTCTTAACTGTTCCAAAAAATCATGAGTTTTCAAATCTGTCCCAGTCTTCTGCAAAAGGTTAATGACAGTACTTTAAATTGTGCATGGCACATAATAATCTTTAACCCATGTGTATTTTACTTCTTCTGTTCTAAATTCTAGATTCCATAGAATTTATCCTCATTTTGAAAATGGACTGGGGTCACTTCAACCCCAAAAATAACACAGGGGTTAAACACTCACTGGCCACTTTATTAGGTACACCTTTCTAGTTTGGACCCATATTTGCCTGCAGAACTACTTTAATTCTTTGTAGCATAGCTTCAACAAGGTGCTTGAAACGTTCCTCAGAGACCTTGGTCCATGTTGCCATGATAGTATCACGCAGTTGCTCGCGATTTGTCAGTTGCACCTTCATGATGTGAATCTCCCATTCCAGCACATCCCATAGGTGCTCTATTAGATTGAGGTCTGGTGACTATGGAGGCCATTTGAGTTCAGTGAACTCATTGTCATATTCAAGAAACCAGTCTGAGATGATATGAGCTTTGTGACATCACACATTATCCTGTTGGAAGTAACTATTAGAAGCTAGATTCACAGCTTGTAGTCAACAACAGTACTCAGGTAGGCTGTGGCATTTAAACGATGCTTAGTTGGTACTAAGGGGCCAAAAGTGTGCCAATAAAATATTCCCCACACCATTACACCACCACCAGCAGCCTGAATTGTTGATACAGGCCAGGATGGATCAATGTGTTCATGTTTGTCTCAAATTCTGATCCTACCTTCTGAATGTTGCAGCAGAAATCTTGACTCCATTCTTCTCTAACCTCTACCATCAACGGGTATTTTCAACCGAAGAACTGCCACTCACTGGATGTTTTTTCTTTTTCGGCCCATTCTCTGTAAACTTTAGAGATGATTGTGGATGAAAATCCCAAGAGATCAGCAGTACAGTATCAGCCTGTCTTGCACCAACAACCATGCCACATTCAAAGTCACTTAAATCACCATTCTTCCCCATTCTGGTGTTTGATGTGAACATAAACTGAAGCTCCTGACCTGTATCTGCCCAATTTTAAACATTGAGCTGCTGTCACATGATTGGCAAAAATTAGATTTTTACTTCAACAAGCGGTTGAACAGGTGTACCTAATTATGCATTTATTAATATTGATCTTGTACTTATTACGTTTAATTGATGACTTGTTTACTTACATTATGCATTTTAGCCTTGCATCTCCAAAATAATGCCTTTCATTATCTGATTTTAATGTACACATATTTTACATGTGTTAATCATGTTTTATATATTGGGAGCCCTACCTTAAACACAGTGATTAGTAACAGTAATCCTAATGAAATCTCAGTATTTCTCAGAGGCGAGACCTTCAGTACTATTGATCTATACAGAAATTTAAAACATTTAACATAGATTTTAGAGTGTGATACCAGCAATTACTCAGAGTCAGTTCCTCTTTAACATATGATTTTCCCATTCTATGTATCATTTTAATAGAATTTACAGGAAAATATTCTATGGAGCTGTTTTTTGCACATACCACATCAGCTTAGATGACATTAGCAGATGTAAAAATCATTGTAAAAGCACACATGAACAAATATATCATTAAAGCAGGCAGGTAGCCAGAAATCATTCATGGGAGGTCCAGCGACCCTACCGGTAAATTCCTCTCTGCGACCAGCGTAGATTTTGCAAACCAAGGGGATGGAGCAGATTGCAAGGGGGGTTCAAACTCATCATTTCATTATGCAGCTACGTGCCTGATCAGTATTTTTTCTTTTTTTGGGGGGGTGGGGGTGGAGTTAAAACCTGTTTCAGTATGTGGGTACGTGCTTGCATTCAATCATCTTTTTGCACCATTTTAGTGGCCTAAACTATATGCTTCGCTGGCCATGGGGACCAAAAAATTTTAAGTGGTTTTTCCAGATGGCAGGGGTCCTGTGCCCTTACCCCTGCGATGCAGAAGGGTCCACTGGACACTTTTTTATAGGATCCGGTGACTGAAGCATAGATTTACAGAACCAAAGTGGGTCTGTGCCATTCACAGGGAAGTTGACCAGGTCCCATAAACATGGATCAGGCAGGTTTGTGAAGTCTGACGTTTTTAGTTTACATTAATCTTATCACACTGACGGAAGCACATGGCCGTCGCCATCAGATTGGCTTCACACGTCAAGTGCTTTAATATGTGCCAGAATGTGTCACAGATCTGTTACTGCGAAATGTCGTAGACATTTTAAAATCTGTCTTAAATTATCATTTTAAAAATTTCAGGAAAAAGATCCATGCAAGTGATATTAATATTGACACACAGTGATACTAAAATCACAAGGTATTGTTGTAAAAGAGAATATTTCCAGTAAAGGGAGGGTATGACCTTTCGTTTTGTACTGTAACGTGAGTGTAACATCCGGTGGCACTTCTGTTCATGAGCTTCCACATCCTGCCACAGGGCTACTGGCTGATATCAATCTGAGCATCTCACGCAGTTCAGCAGCCTGGACAGCAGTACGATTAGAAACCCCCTCCTCCGAACAGACGACTCAAACAGAGAACAGGGGTGGAAGTGAGACTATGGTTCTTGTATCGCATCTGCCTGTGTGTGGCCTGTACGTGAGTGCCTGTGAGCCTAAAGCACGACACAACTTCGGGCTTTGACAGCCCTGGAGGTGAATGTTGCCTACTTCCTCCTGAAACATCATCAAATGAGGCGGTGAGGGACAGCGTGAGAGTCACATGCAGAGTGGAGAAGCAGGGGGACGAGAACGAACACTGACGGCAAGACCTGTGGCATCTCATTCTACTGCACGGATATGTTCCTGACCGTGAAGCAGAGCAGCACCGCGAAGCCCAGGACACCTGGGGGTGAGTCAGGAGACAAAGGACACGCCGTATGCGTCCATAAGTCCATATAGCCACGCGATCTGTATGGATACCGCCTGCATTCATGAATGTGCCATCCGCATTGGTGGATTTCACAAGATGATTTTAATGATGATGATGATGATGATGAATATGATGACAAGGAGGACCAGCATATTAATGTATTACAAACTTCTACAAAATGTGACAATAAATCAAAAATTGATAAAAGATTTCTGTTGATCAAAAATGAAATAATATACATATTTAAATCAAACATCTTCTTTCTGTTTCATCATTTGTGAAACATTTAACAATATATTCGTAAATGTATTTTATTTAGATAATTAATTTCTTTATTTGATTTTATAGGCAAAAAAAAATTGAAATTTTGATTCATTATAATTAATTCACAAAATTATTCATTTTAAGGGGCAGGCTAATGACATTTGCAAGCATCTATTAATAATGCCCATTACCATTAGAATCAGGAAGCTGAAGTATTAGTGGTGTGCTTAAGAGATCAGGGTTGTGACTAGCCATTCGAGACATTGGCATTCATATTAGCAGCATTAAAAGGAAGTTTTGTCTAGTGTCATTATGCACAAATTGGAGAGAGATACTTATTTCCCCTTGTAATGACCTGCAGGCTTTGGTGTGACGTGAAGGAAGCTCTGCGTGGTGCAGATTAGCAAGTAAAATGGTACTGATGCGATCATATGGCCTCTCATAGACTGATATGTAGGGAAACCGCAAGCTTACAGCAACAGTGAATAGAAGACATGAAGTGTCATGTATGTGACTGCAGACCCAGCTTTTGTGGTTGCCAATGGAAAATCATGCCGCTTGACATTGGTTAAAGCTATTTACCAGAGTATTGTATACTTATTTATATAAAAAACACACAATTTAGCATTTGGCAGTAAAATATATCCAAATGAACAGTAACATGAACAAAACAGCGACTTTCTTCTGTTCTCCAAAAACTTACTAGTATCTTGCTGGCTGGCTAGATGAACACCACTTCAATTCCCAAACCTCTCCTCAGTGCCATCCCAGCCATTCCATGCATACATTAAATTTCACCACCAGGTTGCTTAATTAATTCATTTATTAAATGAGTTAAATAACTTGATGTATTGATTAGCCAAAACAGGCGTGCTAATGGTTGAATCAACAAATAAATATTTTGTATATTGGCTGGTTACTGCAAACACTGGGGTGACTTTAGAAGCGGTTTTGAAATGGCTAACAAACATAACATCATAGTTTTATAACAACATGAAAATCTGCAGATAAACACCATTTATGTTTTGCCAGCCTAAAACTTTTGCATAGTTCAATGTGTAGTCTAGTAATAATTTTAACATTTTACAGAGATTATGTCTAAAGCCTAAATAATAATTTCACGCTACTTGACACTTACATTTGCAGTCCAGCCTGAAAGCTTCACATAAAGATGTCACAGCCACAGTGGATCTGCTTGGCCCATGGTAGCTTGTTACCCACAGAAGTGCATTTTGCCTGTAGTGGAAACAAAATGAAACACAACAATGATCCATTTAAACATAATTTAAAATGGCCAATCAGAAATGTAACAGTTTCTGAAGCTTTACTTCTGTTTCTGGTAAGCCTCTTTGAGGTAAGTGAGTAGAATATGTGGAACAGTGGCAGTGCAGGGTCTTGCATAAGCAGGCAGAATGTTACAAGGTGTTGTGGGGAACCACACTCATTCTGACCCAAAGATGCATCCCCACTTGTTTCGTCGACAACTAATGTCAACTTGACGATGGCTGTGACCATAACAAAATGGCATAATGAAAATAAAACACAAAAAATCTACTATTCATAAAAATATTCAATTACTAGTGAAAAATTAATGCATAGTCATGTCTGCAAGGATATCGGCATTAATTGGAGAGACATACAAAATGCAGAAGAATGTGAGGCACACAGTGCTTAACAGCTTTATCTTTACAGCTCTGCTTCAGAAATGTATTTTCCCAATTAACAATTTACAGAATTTTACCCATAATAATTAGCAGTATGTACTCAGTAGTAATAACTCAGTACTTGTGAAGTGCTGTTAATGATTGTAGTGGACTACAATGTGGACATTAATACTACAAATTACATAATTAATAGATAGTTTTGATTTATTACCAAATATTGTGAAGTAACACAGGGCTCATTTGACATCTGCTGGGCATATGCCTGGGGTTCAGGCAAAGATGTAGATTTGGTTTAAACATTGTTAGGGACCAAATCAGCCCCAAACCCCCAAAACACATAGGGTACTTCCACAATATTGGTAGGCACATGTCCTTATCATCTATATCCGAAACTACGCCCTTGGGTTCAGGCTAGTAACAAGAAAATAAACACTGAGCCCCTTGCTTGCAGAGAGAAGGCAGGAGATGGTGGACATTGCGGTGAAGAGCAGAGCAACTGTAGGCCACACCAGCCAAAGCACTCCAAGGAACATCACATATTTCTGCAGACCGCTGGCTTCCCAAAGCTCTGCATCTACAGACGATTCCAAAATCCCTGGGCATCACACAGATGTCGTCAAACTGACAGGGGCTCCCCAAGGTACAGAAATGGGAACATCCTTAGCACATTAACAGTGGAACCATTTTCTTAAATGTGATTTAATCTATTATACTGTCTTTTTAAACATTTTTAGGTGTAATTATTACATGATTGCATGTGATTCTCGCACTAAGAGAGCGTGCTACCTCATTTCATTGTGCATGTGCACAATGACAATAGAGTTGACTTTCTTCCATGGGTGATAATACTTAGCCTGACACTGAAAATTTGTCAGTGTGAGATTTAGAAGCATTATCCGAAAGCGAGTAACAAATTTGAACAAATGTATTTCCAGAAGTGTGAAAAGAAGCATTTCCTTTGTTTAAAGGGGGTCACTGAATACAAAGTTTCAGTTATGTAATCAATATATAATATTAAATCCGAAAGTTATGTTTGTACTGTATCCGGATTAGAAGGCTAATGACATTTACTGATATCAAATCTTCAGTAAAATCTATTTGCACTTTAGAAGGAAAACAAAGATATATATGTGCCTCTTTGTCATGCTGTCTGGATTATTGAGAATCTTATTTTTCAAGCTCTAAATTAGGCTAAAAAAACAAAGAAATAAATAAATAAGATGTAAAAAATTTGAGATGAAACTTGTTTTTCACTGATTCCCAGAAAAAAAGAGTATGTGCCACATTATTGGGATCTCATTGTAACACCAACTCAACAAACAGTCAGTAATTGTGTGGAGAGACATAGCCATACTTATTAAGCTTCTCCAATGCTGTTGGTGACTCAGATGTGTCCAGAGATGTGGGTGACATCTGGGCCCATTCAGCACACCAGAAGCGCCCGGATTTTGTCCTTAGGAATAACCTTCCTGAGACCCAGAAACTGGGTGAATCTGCACCAAAGGTCTACAGTCCTCAATCATCGCAGACTCCAGATCCTTGGAACGGAGAGACCACTCAGGTTAGACCCCCACAAGCAAAAAAAAAAAACAATGTTTTTCTGGGTTGTCTTGATCTTAAGGTATTTGTTAGGCCTGATGAAATACATAAGAAAAGTGACTTTTTGGCAGTTCTTCATGCTTAATTTTATCCGAGTCTGTAATAAAATGAATTATGGGCTAAATCTGATCATGAAATATCTTAACTTGGATTGTTATATTGTCACCCAATTACTTAACGTGTTCTTTCATTATAATATTTTGAAATTATGCTAGCTCACAGTCACCACCTAGTGGTGGATAATAATAAACAAAATGCCTGCAAATGACTTGTCACTGCCTGTATGATATATAAGCTATCAGTGGGACTTTTTAAACAGGCCAAATGAGACTCATTCAGTATTTGGTATAATGAATGTGACATCACAAATGGGAATAAAAACACTGATTTGTACAATGACTACCAATCAGAGATTTTTGCACACCACAGGTTTCTACCACTTTTCCATTTATTTCATAAACCGCAGATTTTTTTTTTATTCTTGTCAAGTATTAGTAAGTTGAGTGAACAACTACAAATAAAATTATAAGCCAAATAAGACCAGTTTCCTTTATAACATGGAAAGCGTATGTAACAGTGCATGTCCGACATCCTATTAACTGGTTGCGTGGTGATGGCATAGTGAAATTATAGGCTGCCCCTTTAACTTTAAATGCACTAGATAACTGTTTCATCCCATGAAGCAGAACAATATTTAATATCCCTTGTAGAAAGAATGCCTGGAATTTGCTCTGCTATTATAACTGCTAGAGGAGGTAACTTTGATGAATCAAAGATATGACATTTTCTTGCTAATTAAGGTACTCAAATGGTGAACATACTATATATTATTACATATTATTTGTTAGCGAAGAATACTGAGTGTATTTTTAGTTACTGTTAAGTGAGTAACATTCAAATGTAGAAAACCTCAGTGTATGCGAAAAGTGGTAGTGTAAGTGCAAGAGTTCTGCCTTGGTATAAATTTTTTTATATGCAAGCAATAGGTCAGAAAAGTTTAAAACTGCAAAATATCCTAAAAATATACTGATACTAATATTGATATTCTCTGAAAATTTGGAGATTGGGAGGTGTCCTTCAAACAAAAGTATACTGAAAATTCATGTAAAAAGACAAAGGAAATTAATTGAATTTACTTTCACTGGCTTTTTGTTTATATTAACAGGAAATCTTTAAAAAACCCAGGGAATATATAATGAAGCAGGGAAAGGCAGAATATCAGGTATCAGGCCACCATATCACTCCAATCTGGTGAGTTTTCAGGTGAGATCAAACCAATATACATGCATTTTCCATCTAAATTACAAATATCTTTGTGCCATAAAGTTTTTAGCCTCTTAAACTAGCCATATTGTGCATCTTCTGCCGGTATTTGGGTACCTTAAACAAAATTATCCCTATAATGCACCACAGATGACCAAATTAAACACTGAATTCTAATTTTTTACTTCATACACTCTCAAGTGAGAACCTATGCCTTAAGAGAAATAATTATGACTTATTGATGATGGTTATATGGCTTCTGTGAAATCTAAAGAACTTTCTCATACTGTCATATTTTAAGATACACTTTATGGACAAAAGCATTGGGACACATGGCCACTACACCTACAGGAACTTTTGGACAAATCTGTGCTTCCAGCTTTGTGGGAGCAGTTTGAGGAAGGCCCTTTTCTGTTCCAGCATGATTGTGCTCCAGTGCACAAAGCAAGGTCCATAAAGACATGATTGGGTTACTTTGGTAGAGATGAATTTGACTGGCCCACGGAGCCCTGACCACAACCGCATTGAAAAACTTTGGGATGAACTAGAATGGAGATTGCAAGTCAGGCTGTCACGTCCAACATCAGTCCCCAGTGCCGGCTGGTTGGGCTGGGTGATATCACATTGATATTATATTGATATTATATTAAATTATATATGAAATAATCATGAGGGCTTCAGATGATGAGTGAAACATGTGGCCAGATGCCAGCTTTTTGGTACTACATGGACGGTTATGTGTACTGAATATGGCTGCACTAAGATGGTGGCCCGAGGCGACTGTGCAATACTATGGAAACCCTCCTAGTGCGTCCCTAGTAGTCAGGCATCCCTGGCAAATGCCAGGTTTTCTATTTGAAGGTCCAGGACTGTTCTTGGGGCAATAATTTAAACGCCCTTTACGCATTCAATTTGAGTATGCTCATTGGCTAATTTTGTGTGTGCCTGACCTCACAAATGCTTTACAGGATAAATGGGCAAAAATTCCCACAGATACACTCCAGAATCTTGTGGAAAGCCTTCCCAGAAGAGTGGCAGGTGTTATAGCTGCAAAGGGGGGAGGGGGACAACTCCATATTGATCCCTATGGATTTAGAATGGTATGTCATAAAGGTTAGTGTAGGTGTAATGGCCAGGTGTCCCAATACTTTTGTCCATATAGTGTAGTTTGTTTTATTATATATTTTTTTTAAGTTAGAATTTGTCTGACACCAATACATATCACCTCACCATAAAGGCTTAATAATGATAAATAATAAGTTGCAACTTAATAATAATCTTCAACAAAAATGTGCTATAGATAATATACATTTATTTGAAATTTGTACTCATACATACGGCTTCTTTGACTTTGGCATGGCCCATCTTGGACTCCTCTGAGACACGCAGACACAGCTGAGAGCAAAGCTTGGTGTCAGAGTGCAGGGTCAGTCATTTAGTTGGGACCACTGAACTGTGTTTGGGGTTAAGGGTCATTTTGAGGTTAAAGGTCAGGTGGAGCGCCATTGCGGGAGCTTCAGGGTGCACTTTAGCTCACTAAAGCGATGATCCTGAGATTGAATGCTCTGCAGAAGTGTATTTTTCTGCAATGTTTATCTCATATTTAGCAAGTCCATTGTTAAGACTGTACTGGAGTTAATACAACACTAAGCAATCTAATAGGCTGAAGATGTTTATTAACCTTTAATTTTACACTCATGTGTTCGTCACAAAGCAGAACAATGAAGCAAGGCAACCACAATGAGTATGAGTGTATGTGACCTGAGTAATACTAACATTTGGGCACTTGGAGGTGGTGATCAATTGCCAAGGAAGCACCAACAGTCTTCCTGACCCTGTGTCACCTCATGCTGGCACACACTGCCGACAAATTAAAAAATGTATTATTATATTAATGACTGATGTTAAGCAAATAATACCAGAAATATAAGCGGAACTACAAAATTAAAAATGTGCCATAAAATATCCCTGCAAGGTTACAAAAAATAGCTTAGTACAGCCAATCAACCGATTGACAATTTTTTTGGGAGATAGTAGAGTGATAATTTATAGACTGTTAAAATTAAGAAAATAATATTAGTTTCATCCACCTTTGATAAAAATAAAGTTATTATATACAGGTAAACTTATTACATATTAAAAATACATTACTTTGTTTCCTTTGAACCAAATAATGTCTCATCTCAGCCAGAGTAAAACTGGCATATCAGCCAAAGCAGAGATACAACACCGTATCTGATACTGACCACATACTGATGCTAAGAGTGTAAAGTTGAACTGTTTGTGCTACTTCAGTAAACAGAGAGCAGCGCCTGAAATGAAGTCTCCAGAATGTCACGTCACAGATTGGACTCCGATGAAATTCTACCCATATGCATGCAGAGATACCTTGCAGCCGGCCGTCCCCTTCTCAAACGCACCCATCCCTCCTGTGGCCATGCCATACCCGTATCTGTACCCGGACTTTCTGCCTTACCTCCCGCTACAGCCCTTCTTACAAAGGTAAATGTATTATGTCTATCAATAGAATCGCAGGGTCTGAATTAAACTGTTTTGATCCAGATGCAAACCGGGGTCCGCCTGTATAAAATCCTAGACTGTCAGAATCAAGTACCATATCAAACAAGTCAGTGTTACGAGTACATTGCTGGCTGACATCTCAGAAACTGGTCTAGATTACAGAAACAGACAGTGCTCTATTTTGACGATCTAACGCAAAGCAGCGCGACTTTTCGTCTGATATTTATCAGCGTGTCCATATCCATTTTGCTATTTTGACGTCGAAAAACCCGACTTTGCGCCAGCGCAAGGCTTAAAAAGGTTGTCCTAACTCTATTACTTATTCAGGGGTGTGTTTTAGCGTAACATGCAATGTATCAATGAAAACCAAAGCGGTTTTCGCCCGAGGAAACTGATGTGCTCATGCTTGAGGTGAAAATGCGCCAGCACATAATCTACGGGAGCATCATTGTTTCACCTATACACCTTTCGAAGAGAAGCACGCGTGGGATGAGGTAGCAGTGAGTGTGTCCTCGTTTTCTAGCATCACCAGATTATCCACGCAGTGCCGAAAGCAGTATAGTGTCAGAAGACGGGAAAAACAGAAACTGCTGCTGAACGAGCACAACGGCAGGGAACGGGACTTAATTATGCATGTTTTAATTTAAATTTTGGGTCTGTAGTTGGCGGAATATAAATAAAAGTGCAATCTTTGTTCAAATAAAACACAACCAACAGCTTTTAAAGCGTTTTAAGATGTTCAAATAAAAGACAATAGGGTTGTTATTTTTCTGCATATCACAGTTTAAATTCCTTACCAGGCTACATATGATTCAGCTCTTCTACCAGCCTTTGTTGGAATCGGCACATGCCTTCTAAAGTCTGCATTTATGTCCAACAGACATCCATCACGCAGGGAAATGTTACGCAACATGGCACAAAGAATGCCGCGACCTTCTGAGGGCTGTATCGTAATGTTCCACCTCACTTATCGAAACATCTGAAGCGCATCTGTCTTGTTATTTTAATAAGATTTCTATGAATTTTCCCTATTTTGTATTTTGTATTTTAGAAGTTTGTATGTTTTCTATCAATGTACCTGAAAAGTTACCTGTCCTTAAACAGATGGATGAAAGAAGAATCACTAAACCCAATACTCAGAGAGCGGAAGTATGGGAACGTTTCTCATTCAGTCTTGGAAAGAGATGTTTGCCATGTCAAACCTCAGCCCTGGAAGGGGAAAAATCTAACACAGCTCAGAAATGAGAAAAGGGGGGCAGATTTGGAGAGTAAACTGCATAGCTTTTGCAAGAAGCCCCATGTGAACGAGGACAGCAGTGCTGGTCCTTCGTACCCATCAAGGCACGACCTCCGTGAGGAACAGTTAATAGACCTCAGGCCCTGGTTTGCCCACTCACCAATGCAAGGCATGGAATAAATTAAATATTAAAATGTTTACCTGAGAGCAAATAATTTTGATTGCTTAGGAAATACAGGCATTGCTGTTACTTGAATGTCTATTGACACTTTTCAGTGTTCATCTGCAAAATCTTAATTTTATTTTATTTACATTTTCTCTGAAATAGAGAGTAATCTGAGCTGCTTTCCAATTTTTATACATATAGATATATTTTCATACACATAGACATGCAGATATTGCCATAGTTTTACAGGACAGTGTCCTTTCTAGAGAGAAAAAGTCTTTTACCAGTTTCTGCCACCTCATTTTCTCTCTGTTTTAAAAGGAGACCAAGTGAAGCTATCCGCTCACCCGAGGGCAACGGAGATCAGTAGTTTTTCTAATACAATACTACAGCAGCATCCAATAAGGAGTCACATTTTGCCACCGAAAAAGGAAACTGCAGGCTTTCCAAAGAACCACAGTGACAGAAGGTAAGAATGTCTTTTCTGAGGTGTAGAATAATTCATGAGCTGTTTCCTGATTTACCATAACTGTGAATATATTCGTCTTTGTTAGTTCACCAAAAAAGAGAAGAAAATATCTTTCATTACAAAATGAAGCAGTTGTATTTGAGAGAGCAGGAGATGAAATCAAGGGGAAAAGAACAGAGCCACATTCCTTGGATTACAATCAGAAAGGGAAGAATGAGATTCAGTGGAATAGAAAAAATGCAGTGTCTTCCAAAATTCCTGAGTCTCCCCAAATATTTACATCTACACTGGAAAAGAATGGATCAGCTACAACTCTGAAACACTGGTGGCCACCATCAAGATCCCTGTCCAACGTGCTGACCCATTCTGGTGATTTTGATATAGTTGATGCTGAAACATCTCCTCAGGCAGAAATATGCCACAGTATAAAGCTACGAAGAGCTCGAGAGTATGCTCTACAGCCTGAGGCATCTGGGTGTTCCTCTGGGGGAAGGGGAGATGTAAGCCATGACTGTCAAGGTCCAAATTCTAACAGAAGCTTGGTAACATCTCGAGATTCCAAGCATGGTGGATTTAGACATGCTCAAGAAAGTAATCAGACAAAAACTTGGGTTCCACAAAGAAAAATGGGTAAGCATGTCTTTTCTGCTATTTGATAGTGCGTGGGATTGACACTACACTTGCAGGGGTCAAATCCCACCCTGTGCTGCTTGCACATTCTGCCTGTATTGTGTGAGTTTGGGTGTTCTGGTTTACTTTTGCAATCCAGAGAAATGGGCTAATTGGCAATTACCCTCTTCCTTGTTTCATACAGACACAATGGAATAGTGTTACTTTATTCATCCCTGGGGAGAAACTGGGAAGTTTTTGCATATGCAAGCTTTCTCTCTGTGAGACAGACATACACCGATAAGTCAAAACATTATGACCACCCTCACGTGAAGCGAATAATGTTAACTATCTTTTAAAAAAGGTGTATGTCAAGGTCTGGGACGGGGGTCACCACCCTTTTTCAAACTGAGAGCCACTTCACGGGTATTGAGCCATACGAAGGGCTACTAGTTTGATACACTCTTCTTAAATAACAAATTTGTTCAGTTTACCTTTAGTTATATATTATTATTAATGATTAATGAT
>JAAGVU020000001.1:27115955-27132188 GCA_011763525.2 Mormyrus iriodes
GTGTGTGAGTGTGCCCAGCGATGGGTTGGCGCCCCATCCTGGGTTGTTCCCTGCCTTGCGCCCACAGTTTCCAGGATGGGCTCTGGACCCCCCGCGACCCATATGGAATGAGCGGTTATAGACAATGGATGGATGGATGCTGCTCACTGGTGAGTTGTGCTATTTTTATAACAGGTCCGCGGGCGACTCATGTGGACCTTGGGGGCATCCTGGTTCCCGCAGGCACCACGTTGGTGACCCCTGGTCTTTGATATAATAGATGGTAAGCTAAAATTCAGTGCCCGAGTCGACTTGTTGAACACAGAAGAAATGCACTGGGGTAAAGATCTGAGTGACTTTGACAAGGGCCAAATCGTTATGATGATTGGGTCAGAACATTTCTGAAATGGAAAGCCTTGAGCTCACAGTTAGCCATGGTGAGTAGGCCTACCTACTGAGAGAAGAACCATGAACTGCTGAGCGGCCAAAACTCAACAATGCGAGATATGAACGAAGGCTATACCATCTGGTACAAACCAACAAAAGGGTTACTGTGGGACAAATGGCAGATAATTTTGATGATGGTCATAGGAGTGTTGTGTCACGACACACAGGCCATCAAGCCCTGCAGCATATGTGAGTGCGTAGCCAAAAGCCAGTCAGAGTGCCCATGCTAACCTTTGTCTTCTGTCAAAATGTGTGAACATCTGAACTGGGCCTTTGAGCAATAGAAGAAAGTTGGCTAGTCTGATGTATCCTGTGTTCTGTTGTATCTCGTATGCAGCAGGGCTCGATGGCCTATGTGTCACAATACAGTACTCCCAAAACCATCTTTAAATTTATCTTCTATTTATGCCACAGCAGACTTTCTGTTCATGCCAGATAGGATAGCCTTTGTTCACATCTCGCATCAACAAGTCTTGGCTGCCCAGCACCATGTCATTGAATTAGGGTTGTTTCCTTTTCTGACCACACAGCTGGCACTCACCGTGAGCGCCCCAAAAGCCTTGCTGTTTCAGAGATGCTCTGACCCAGTTGTCTGGCCATAATGATTTTGCCTTTGTCAAAGTCACTCAGGTATTTATCCGTGTCCATTTCTTCTACATTCAATATGTCAACTATGAGTACTAAAGGTTAGCCGTCTAATATATGCTAGACCGTGACACGCACCATTTCTACAATGTAGTCAATAGTATTCACTTCAAGTGGGGGTGGTCATAATGTTTTGATTTATCGGTGTACATGCAGGTGAGAACAAGTTTGGGGGTCACAGCCAGCATCCAGCACCTTTGGAGTAGTTGGGGTCAAGGGCCTTGCTCAAGGGCCCAACAGTGATCTCACGCTGCCAACCATAGGATTTGATTCCATGACCTTCAAATTACAACAACAAAGTCCTAACCCACAGACCCCACACAACACCCTTTACCTATCTATCTATCTATCTATCTATCTAATCTGATGCTGCCTGAGATAGTCTCCATGACCATATGCTGGACAAGCTTTTATAAGATGTATATTTTTCCCCAGGTCTCTGTAAGCAATCTTCAGATCAAAACTTTCCTAAGGCAATTAACCCAAGAAAAGAAAGACATACTATAAAACCATGGGTACCTACTTTGGTAAGACATTGTTAAAGGCAATACTGAATGACATGGATTAAATCATGGAATACCAGAAACCATTTCCAAATATGACACAGATGCGCTATGATATGGCACAGTACTGCTGATTTATTGTTTGGCTCTGATTTTACAAAACTAGGTCAACAGACAGAAATCAGATACTATAAATCTCACTAAGTGGAAGGATCAAGAACTACCAGGGGAAATTTCTGAGTCTCAAACTCAAAACAAAAACATATGGCAGGACATCCAAAAAAAGTACAGATTTTCTACCCTCTTGGATCTCAACCAAATCTGTTCAGAGAAAGAAGGTAAACATGTTCTATTTTATGCTCTCATATGAAATTAAGAGTAAAACCATTGAAAATGAATTCTATATCGAGGGTTATCTGATGGGATTTTCAAGCAGAATTATTATCCTGATGCCACAGATTTTGATTTTGATCAGTAACCCATTTTTAAAGAATGTACAGAATATATTTTCAATCCTCTCATAGACAGTGGTGAAATCTCTGGTTCAAGCTCTCAGGCAGTCAGTGATCCCAGGTTTCATGGTGAGGATGAAACTAAATATCTGGCCTTGGATCATGGAGTTATACTTCAGCCGAAATGGCATGGTATTGAGACGGTCGTGGAAACCTACATAAACTACATGGAAGGTAACCTAACTTACTGATCATATTTTCATGTATTTATATAAAATAATTGACATCAAAAAATCATATCAATAAATTATTGAGAAAATGTCTTCATTTTCCAGTACTGGAATATTACAATATTCTTTTCTCAACATTGCAATGTATACTCAGTTACAAAAAAAGTTAAGCACCCAGAAGTAATAGTCCGATTTGGATGTAATTTGGTACACATGCAGAACAGCGATGGTTATATAAATAATTCGATTTGCTAGGAGCTGGCACGTTTAGTCACCAGACACAGAGGATGCCTTGTAGACGCATTAGACAGCATTACCAGCACTTAATGGAGTTTGATAGGGGTCGTATTGTGGGTTTGCATGAGGCTGAGTGGTCGTATTGTGCAAATGCCCAACATGTGGGGCATGCAGATGTCACAGTCACCTGATGATGGAACCAGAGGGCACATGAGGGCAGCCACACACGTCATGAAGGTTCCAGTTGCCCAAGACAGATCACACCAAGGGAGAATGGTCATACATCACAGATCCCCATGACATCTGTGCCTGCCATCCAGACACAGATATTGGACTCTCTACAACACTCCATGCCACCCTGCACTGTGTCTCAACGACTGGCATCAGCTGGACTACGGGTTTATTGTCTCATATGTAGGCCGCCATTAACAGCAGCGCAGAGAGTTTGGAGTGGTGCCATAACCGGGAGCCATGAACTGATGAGGAGAGGCGTTGTACCATGTTCAGCGATGAATCTTGGTTCTATATTACCACGGATGACCATTGTGTGTGTGTATGGTGGTGCTGAGGGGAGAGGACGAATCTTGCCAATGTTGTGGAGAGACACACTGGCGTTATTACTGGCATCATGGTGTGGGGAGCCATAGGGTATGACTTCAGGTCATCCCTGCTAGTGATTCAGGGGACCCTGATGGCACAGCACTACGTCAGTGACATCCTGCGTCCGCAAGTCTTACCCCTCCTGAGACAGCACCCTGATACAGTCTTTCAACAAGACAACTGCCATCCACACACGGCACGTGTGTCTTTGGACTGCCTGCGTCATGTTGAGGTCCTCCCATGGCCAGCCAGTTCCCCCACTCTTTCCCAAATCGAACACGTGTGGGAACAGCTCGGACGTCAACTCAGACCCTGTGCCAATTTGCATCATCTCGAGGGCCAGTTACAACAGCTGTGGGCAAACTTGCTGCAGGAGAGGATACAATGGCTGTACGACTCCTTTCCGCACCGTATCGCCATATGTATCCAGGCCCTGGGGGGGGGGGGGGTGCCACACCCTACTGACATGGGACCAGCAGTGCCAACTCTGTTGTCCGTTTGATCTGATATTATAATCATTGCGATAAAGTCATATGACCTTTCACCACGTGCAGATTCATTTAATTTCTACCACTCTATCTGGGTGCTTAACTGTTCTTTGTCAATGGCTATATTTTAAAGTACCTCAACAGAAATATCAAATAACTGATACTGTATGAATTTGAGGCAGTATAATTCAGTTCAGGAATTATTATAAAAGATATAGTACGTTGACTGATAATCAGTGCCCACTAAGATTTTCTGAGATTCTTATATATCAAATGTGTGTATGCTTTATATAACCTGTGATGCCTAAAAAACTACTTAAATATAAGGATAAAGAATGATGACATTTACTATATATGATGTACAGCACGTTTATATTTTTTTTCTTAACTGAGAATATGAGCTGATTCACATTCTTTACTAGAGCTGCAAGAATAAGTTCTATATCCAGGACTTATTCTTGATGATTTAATTTTTAATTATGCCAAGAGTTTTATACGTTTGATATATATTTATAAGTGTGCAGCAATGATGTGAGAAATGATCTTTTCTATATTTAAAAAGAAAAGGAAATTGAAGAAATGGCTCTTCAAGAACAACTCAAACAATCAAAAGCAATAAACGAACAATTGAATCAGACGGTGCGACGTTTGAGAATTCAGCTGCAGGTGACAATTCGCTTAATTCTATTGGTGGATATTCATAAACATGAATGGGCCTTGATGAACATGATTGGCCGATTTTTGTCTTTATTTATCCAGCATGTTTTAGACATACATTAAAAAGGTACAAGCATTATTAGCTTCCGCTAATTACATTCATCAAAACATTTTAACTGTAACAGTCTGAATGTAACTATTCTTTCATAATTGTTCTCCATTACTCTGGGTCCATAAATAAGTAAAAAATGCATCGTCAGTTAGCTTTAATAAGCAGCATGAAGGTATGTGCATCACAAGCTTTCTGATAGAATGGAGAATGAGGCAATGCCTTGCTAACATCACCTGACAAAGACTCCTGTGTTTTATAGGAACTGGAAGCAACTAAAGCGCAACTGGTGAGAGAGCAAAAGCGCCAGGAAGCTGCACTCAGCTGTTTGCAGAAGTGCCTCGTCTTTGCAGTCTAGATCCCAGAATTCATTGTGGGGAGAAGATGCAACTCAGATGAGAGAGTTCCTCCATTTCCCTGCATTTACATGTGAAAATGAAGCTTCGTAGTATAAGACTATTATCAACTGTAAAAGGAGCCCTTTTGTATTAAAGCTGTTTTGTGACAATAAAATAGCTACAAAATGAATGACTTTTATTAGTTTATAATAGTAGAAATAGTATATATATCTTCTTCTATTTATGCCACAGCAGACCTTCTGTTCATGCCAGATAGGATAGCCTTCGTTCACATCTCGCATCAACAAGTCTTCATATATATATATATGCCATTTTTAAAAACAGTTCCAAACTAGAGGTGTCAGTTTTATGCTTGGTATGTGCTGTGGTTTCATACATGCACCAGTATTGACTGACTAGCTTAAGATGCAGTGGCGACTGGTGTTTAAATCTGATTGTTTGATGAAAAATACAGGAACCAGATGAGAACCAGATAACGGACTATTGATCATGTCTCCGCTGCTTGTCAATAACTATTGTGCAGCCAGGAGATGGAAGAGTGTGGGAGAACAGCCTTTATAGCATAAATAATACGTTTATCAAGGCAGAACAGAGGCAGAAGGTTGCTACATGTGACATATCTGATGAATCGTAAAGGTAACTCTGTTATATACTTATGAGGAAATGAGTTAAAATGAAAATCATGAGAAAAAAATGTGCTCTTGATGCAGAACACAAACCACAAATAAACCAAAAAAGAGCCTAGGTTTTGGTTTTAGGTGAGGTTAAATTATGTCAACCTAAATAAATGAATAAATGAATGTGTCTGAACTCAATGTGATGCAGCAGGGTATGTTTTAACTACAAAACATCTTATAATATATTGTCAAAAGGTAATTTGGGACCAAATTACTGAAATGTAAATTATGGGTCCTTTATCATGAGTAGGTTGCCCTGCCTTTAGCTAAATCTAACTTGCTATTTTTACTAGAACAATTCAGGTTAAATATACCTTGCCCAAGGCCAGGCAAAGACTCTCCAAAGACTTGAACCAGCAACCTTTTGGTTTTACTTAACTACAAATCTATGTTCTCATCTGCCATATGGTTTTCTGCCCTAATTTATGATTGTAAAACTGTAAAACTTGTAAGGGGTTAGCTGTTGTTAAATTGTCCTTGACACCAGGCATGGATGCCATTTCCAAAATAATCCAACACTTGACCCTACAGATATTCAGATATACAAACCAGCTTTCGCTTTCTATTTGTTTCTAAAACATTACACTGCAGTCATTGGACCATAAATCCCCTATAAAAATTAGGAAAATGATGACATCTCATCCTGGGTGTCCTCTGTCTCTTGCCCTCTGTCTCCTGAGATAGACTTCATGCATTTCAATGCCAAGTGAGAAGTGGGGGGGATGAGAATCAAATGTCCAATTCTGAGACCATGGTGAATGTATTGCTCCTTTCAGGTAAAGAGCCGGTGTGCCTTTAGTGAAGGAGATTAACTGCCTTGGAAAGTTGTTTGTGAGTGATCAGGTAAGAGGGAATGTGAGTTTCACAGATGGGTCTGTTTGGTTTCAAGTTTCAAATTGTATTCTTACATTCGTTGGGAGGAACACAATGAAATTCTGATGCCACAGTTGCAGGGGAGGGGACAGGTGCATGGGGACACAGGACAGACAGCAGTGCAATGCGGAACAAGACAGTACAAGACAAACATTCCAATAAAAGAATGAGCAAACAATAAATAAGAAATAAATATGTCCAATAGGGAAAAGATGCAAATATACCACAGTATAGTAAAATGGTAAAACTGATAAAATGCAGAAATGGTATTTTAACTGTGTCCAATATAGTGCAATGGGTGTGTAGATGCAGGTCACCTGCTGTTTAGCAACCTGACAGGTGGTTCACGTGGTGATGCACCTGCAGCTTTAGTTTTATGGCCAGGTGTCGTCGTCAAACAAGGCTTATAGCTTACTGGTCAGTCTAGATTTATATCCTCACCTATTGGCCTCTTCTGGGGTAATTGAAGAGCAAACTTCCAAACTCACTCAGTACATTTATTGTTGTTTTTGAGACCACCAATAATCTAAAGTCAGGCTACCTCATCATATGTTCAGTATCAGGAGCCAAAACTCACTCAGTCCTCATGTAATCCAGCGAAGGAGTTTTGTTACATTTCCAAAGCACAGGAATTTTCTGAAAAACATATCCTGTGGGCTGAGTGAGTTTTGGAACTTTGCTCTTTAGTTACAGGATGAAAAGGTTGCAAGTATAAATAGCAGAAATAAAGTTTCTTCCCAGGGTCGCTGGGTTCAAACTACCTGACAGGGTGAGGTGTGTGCAGCTCCTGAGGGACCTCGAAATAGAGTTTCTGCTCCTTCAAATGAAGATGAGTTAGCTCCCAAGACACATTCTGCTGAGCGGACACTGAGGAACAAGCTGGAAGGATTACATTTCCCAGCTGGCTTGGAAACCTTTGGTATTGTTTTATAAAATCATCCTGACTGCTAAGCTAACCCTGCTGTTCCACAAGTGCTATCAGCTCAGTGTTCAGAAAAGCAGAGCCTCCTATACAACAACGGAAGGCTCCTGGAAATTACATTACGCTGGCATCAAATGATCAATGCAGCTTCATTTTAGAATTATTATTTGTGATTTCTAGCTCAGCTCTCAGTGTGATACTTAAAATGTAATCACATTGTATTGTGTCTTAGGAGTGCTTTACATTAATTGAAGTATATCTATTAACAGTAATGCGATATCCTTTGACAGATTTTGGTCCTGCTTACCATTAGACTCACTCAGGATGAGAAATACTGTCATCTAAAGGCGTAACTATCTTCCAGCTAAACTACCCCGCAGGTCAATGTGAAAAAGGCAAAGTTAATTTGTGTTTCAGTCAAGTGAACTCACATAACCTCAGTGTGATTCGTTTTTATTTCCCTTGCCTGTTGTGTTTGGAGGTTACTCATCCTGGAGACTGACCTAAACAGCCTCCTCTGTCAGTATTGGACTGTTTTTGAGCATCCAACGTCACATGTCAAACATAGTCACTCTTCACTTCCTCTGGGGTGCATTTCACTAATTAAGAGCACCTATAAATAACTGTTTCCCTTTTCCTCATTGGCTTCTGTTCATTCTGGTTATGTCCTGAACCAATTACAGATCACACAATACTATTTTACTTCTCATGAAGTTTGCACTTGAATGTCAACATGAGAAGGTCTCTGGTTTATTCTACAATGTTCCCCTATGGTCAGTTAATGACCCCTCCTACTGGAAAGCATCTTTCACAGCACTCATGTCTGTCAGGGTGCTTGCTATGCGCTGCCTTGCATAACTGATTATTTCCTTTATAGTGGTGAGAGGTCTAGGTATAGTGTTTCTTTGGCTCTTCAAAGGGAACTCTGAAGTATAATAAGAATGTCTCATTTCTCATTGTGGATTAATACATATATGACTATGTTCATGACTAGGACCATAAACGCAATTTATGTGTCTGCTACCTGACTGTCTGGAAACATCTACACTATGTTCAATGTTCTGTTCAGGATACAGTTAACCAGGTACTCCATTATACACTTCGAAACATAGAGTTACCCTACACTTATGCCTATGTAATTTTATAGGCTTCACTTAAATTTTCTATAGAATCAAACCACTGAAGCAATTTTATACACTCCAAGACCTAAACAACAAGCTGACAATGTCCTACATGATACATTCCTAAGAAGCAGGGCATAGACTGCTACGTAACTCTGAGTCCCTGCACAGCAAAACCTGAGGGCTGTGCTCTTTCCCTTCTGAACTTCTCCCTTCATCTCTTTGGATAGTTCAGTCAAAATCTGCTAGTAGACTTAAGGCACCACCTTAAACCTGACCATCAGACCATGTGCCACTTGCAGTATGTGTTTTTCTGAGAATCAGTTGTCTAACAGCTTGTAGACCATCCGCATGTCCATTACTGTCTCTTCCACTTTCTGCTGTGAGAGGAAACAATATGTCACCGCTAATTACTCTGGCAGTAGCTGGGTTTTGGATGTTTTCTCTAATTTTCACAAGTCATATCCAGAAAGAAAGCTTTGTGAGTGTGTTTGCTACTGCGTTGAATGCTGAAGTTCAGCAGTTAGGATCACAGACCATTCAAGCCATCTGGAACATTTTCCAAAACTACTCGTCCAATGCACGGTTTCAGCATTAGATTAATTCCAGGTCATTAAAGTGGTTTCCTGTGGTGGTTCAATAGTCTGGGAATAAAAATAAGAAAAATATTAATTATCCATTTTGGATTGTGAACTTGGTGTGCAGATTCTCTTTAGATAAATTTCCTCTGTTAAATCAAACCAATACCATTAAGATGGTTTGGTGATTAATATTACCCTTTGTGTGATCAAATGTTTGCATGGGTATCCTGCAATAGAAAAAAGTCTTTATATTGTAAAGTAGACAACGTATTTGAGTATGAAGACGAGTCACTAAAATGCATTAGTAAATAAGTGAATCCATCCGGGAAATTACAGAATCTAACTCACTAGCAAATAGTTACTGGTAGATGGTCTAAAAAGCTCACACACCTATACTCACACTCTTATTAGCTAGGGTACAGCTAAATTGTTGAAACTTTTCATAGCAGTAGAAAACTAATGTACAAGTCTTTACTATAAAAAAAGGCCTGAACACATTTAAAATGGAACGTGAGAAAGATAGCCAAGACATTATTTTGAGTAAGTAAGAGCACGACCTACGTTAATCCAAACATCAATTTTTCATAATTGTGTGTCTGGTTTAGTGTCATGATTGCAGTAGAGTTGATCCCAGGCTAACACATGGCACAAGGCAGGAGGCACCCTGGGTAGTAAGTCCATAGTTTGACACCTGTTTGCCAGAACGTATGTTTTCGTACTGCTAGGAGAAACCCATGAGGACACAGGGAAAGCACGTGAACTCCACATGTACTTGAAGCCACAGCCCTGGAGGTGTGAGGTCACTGTCCCACCAATGTATTAAAAAGATTAATAAATATTAATAGGATTATTATGAAATGGAACCAGTGGAAACCAGTTACATATGAGAGTCTTTATTGCATACAATATTTTTGGTTTCTCCCTTCTAACACTTGATATCTTGTAGCTGGCCATTAGCTAGGTGGGTTGTCTTCCCAATTCAGGCTGACTTTCTTTTCCCTCATTTGTAGATCATCCTTGACGTGTGGAACATGATCAGTAATGAAGATCGAAAATAATAAGGTTCATGACATTATTCTGAACCAAAACCTGCTGAGGGTTCTAGAGGGAAATAAATTATAGATGACAGTAAAGTCAGTTTAGCCAGGTTTTGTGCATTTGTCCTGTTTGATACTTAGAGTACCAGTGATAAAATAGGATAGTGTTCTAAGCTAATTTATCAAGACCATTTTGTATAGTCATAACAAAACAGATGGACCTCCTTACACTGTATGTCAAGCTTCTAATTAATAGCAGAAATGAAGTGGTTCTCAAAGAAGACACCCTTAAGGGACATAAGTTCCCAGAGGAATCACAACAATATAAAAAAAGAATAAAAGTTTAATTATTGACTTTCTAGGATGCCTCCTAGAGGGCTCCCTGGGGAGGTGTTTCAGGCATGTCCAACCGGGAGGAGGCCCTTGGGCAGACCCAGGACGCATTGGAAAGATTATGTCTCTCGGCTGGCCTGGGGACGCCTTGGTATTCCTCCAGTGGAGCTGGAGGAGGTGGCTGGTGAGAGGGAGGTCTGGGCATCCCTGCTTAGACTGCTGCCCTCGCGACCCCGGATAAGCGGAGGATGATGGATGATGGATGGATGGATAGATGAATATTAGCACAGATTTTACTGTTTATGGTATGTAGAGACTGGGGACTTAAGCATGTGCATATTATATATATATAATTATTTAATATTCATACTATCAAAAGATATAAAGTACCTTACGCAGACAATTTCACTAGGTAAACGTGCAACAAATAAATAAGTAACATTTCTTGCCAGCTCTTCCAAACTGAAATTAATAAAATGAAAATGGTAAAATGAGGACATGAAAAAAAAAATCACAGTACAGCCTACCATTATAATATGCCTACACTATAGGTATGGAGAAAGGGTCAATCTTCACTAAGCAGATTGTTGAAGGAAAGGGGTGAGAATTCATATCCTGATCCTTTGTAGAATTTGTTCTGAAACTCAACCCTGGCAAAACAAAGAGGAAAAAGGTGGGAAAACATTAGCTAAAATGGATTAAAGTCTAAACCTGCCTGCACATGCTCGTTATGTGAAAAAATAAGAATATCAGGCTATTTTATATGAAACAGTTTTGTTTTTCATGCAACAACTACTAAAGGAGCATATTAAAAGTATGCTTACAATTATCATCTTTTTCATTTTCTTCATGACACTTGAAACAATGTTTCAGAACCAAAATCATAATAGACTGATAATATAATCTCAAATAGCCAAATCCCCCTAATGACAAGACAGAATTTTTCCATAGTACTTCTGTTGGTCCATTCTTCAGTTTGAATATGGATGTATCTGTCTGTGGTGATCTACAGCCTGCTCCATTAGGCACTGGTTTAGAGGAAAATCCATTACGGGCAAAGTGCCAAAGGACAATTTGCAGTCACCCATTCACTTGATCTGCATGTATCAGGAAATTGGCGTGCATCATGAGCAGAAATTGGAGTACATCATGAGTGGCCTCAGTGAGCTCGGCCCAGATTCAGAGTGACCACCCTGGAGGTGTGAGGTGACCATGCTGACCCACCGGGACACCAAGTCGGAATCACAGCACATTACAGCATAGAGCTTAACTAGAAGCGATTGCAAACCTACAACGAACTTCAGAACACTCAGTGTAATGCAAAATGATGAGCTTCTTCATGAAAATAATGAAATATTAGGAATGCCATTCATTAGAATTCTGGGAAAACAATATTAGGGGCAAAAAAATTCAAGCCGAATAAATAAAATGTATTAAATGTAGCTTTTTTCCTTTTATATATCACCAAGACATCAATAAATATGCTATTTAAGTTAACTGCAACCTTCTCAGTTAAATTAGCAATTTTTTAAACATTATTAATATTATTGATGTAAATAATAAAGGTTACTGAAAATGTTGCTGAATTGCTGTGTAGGACTGTAGGACCATTTAGTGCCTGACTTTTTCCTGCTACCTAAATGCCATTTTTGTTACCTCCAGAGCATTAGCTATATAAGGCAATCTTTGTAGTTATTTATCACCTTGTTTTACATTGCACTGACCTCACTTGAATCAGAAGTACACAGTGTACTCTGCATTATATTTTTATAAGGGGTCATATCTGATATATTTACGTAATTCCTCATCTCCACATTCGTGGTCATGTATGCCACCCCCCATATTGGATGGATCCAGACACATACCAGTGCAAGCGAAGGGCATGGAGGAAAGCTGAGAGACCTTCCATGACAAGTAGGATGGCAACAGTGAGGATAGCGAACCCAGCAAAGAGGACCACCACCAGGACTGATCCCAGGTCAGAGGTGATGGTTAAAGCCACACGTAGAACCATGTTCCACAGCACTTCTGAGAGCTCTGGGTATAGAACCATGCAAGAATATTGAAATTATGAGCTCTGGTTATGTAATCACATATACATGTATTTGTCTAAATTTATTAACAAAGGCTTGGTAATCTTACTTATATTACACAAAATCTATACTATCCCAAAAGATAGCCATAAATTCTTTACTAAAGCTCTTTAGTTTAAATATGGGGCTCAGTACGAAGCAGGGTCCTCGTGGAACTTGTAAAACCTTATTATACAGTTAATATATGACATGTATCTAGAGTAGCAGTATGGAAGCATTGTGACTGCAAGAAACTTCAAAGCACTAAGTCTCTAACTAGCACACATCCATCAGGTGCTCCCAGCAAGAGCCTGTTCCGAGTATTGGGGTCATTCCTTTGTTCTCATTTGGCAGTATCATTTGGTGGTATCTTCAGCTGATAGCTATCCTCCATCTTCTTTGTTCGGTCATTTTTCTGAAGGACAGGTGGGTCATTACAGTGTCTTTATTTGTCAAAGATACTTTTAGGGACCATTTAGAGCTACTCACTACTGCAGAACGTCATCATATTATTTTTTTATAACTGGAGAGGTTACAGGAATAATAAAACAAGAGACTGGTATATGAACTATGACTTAGTCTGAGAAATTTTAATACTGCGTTTATTAAAAGCCCTCCTGAGGGAACAGGCGGCTGGCAGCCGAGGTAGGCTGCTAATTCTGAGTCAGTGCCTCGATGGAGTCCACCACAATCACTCGCTATCTCCAAGGTTAGGATGACATTGACAGCTTGGACGAACATGTCTCATGCTCCTTCTTATTAGAGACAAAATTAAGCAAAAAGTTCATTGTAAGATTTTAAAATTTAAACTGTTGATTAATGATCAAAAATCTCTTTGTACACGTTTGTTAAGGTTTTACTTATGACCGTTACATGAAGAAAGAGTAAATCTCAAATTCATATAGCACTTAAAGAAAACGATACTCTATACAATTATATTTACAAATACTTATTAAGCAGAGGACAGCTTCAGGAAGTAAATATTTTCTATTGCTTTATATTGAATTTGCAATTTAAGAAGGTATATAAGCAGTGAATTTCCTAAACTTCTTTGAATAGGTTGTTAGAAGCTACAAAGTGGTGTAAGACTTACCAGCATGGGCCAAACTGAGAGCCCACAGACGGAAGTAGGATGCCGTGTTTGAGATACAGCCCAGGCAGAACTCAATAGTGTGGATCGCCTGATACACGAGTACGTCTCCCATGCTGATCTGCAAAACCACATTGCTCAGGTTTCTGCAATCATGTCTTCATTGCACAGTACAACATTCTCAAGGGTTGATATCATATGTATTAACACCATCCCTATTCATAAACATAATGCTCTTTTTCTGACCACCAAATGGTTATCCAAGGACATTCTGCTTCCAGCAGTTGCGCATTGTGTAAATTTTAATAGTTATCCTGACCCACAGGAATCAAAGGACAAACATTTTCTGAAGTCACGAAGGCTTACATTAACATTCATTAACATTAACACACCCACCCGTAACTGCTCATCAAGATCAGGGTCACTGGACTTCATGTTTTAGCTAAATTGCAAATCAAGTTTGTTTTAATTGTAATAGGGTCACTTATAATTGTTGTGTTGGTGTGACATCAAAAATTATTTATGACCATCTCATTTGTACAGAACATGGACTCAATTTTCTTTTATTGTAACAAAAATTATGGAAGGGTTTACTTTTTTGTACCACATCCATTTACAATTTGTAAGCAAAAACATTTGATTTTTATAGTACTAACAACAAGAACTCATAGCTGTCATTCTACAACCTATGTCACAAAACTTACAAGTACAGATACATTTGTGTTTAATACAAATCCAGAATTTAAGGAGCGTTTAAATCCCTGGCTGATGCCTCTGAGAGAATGTCTCAACAGGGGTTGACATAAAATCCATGTGTAAAATATGAATAGGACAGTATTTAGTTTTCAGGTGACGACAGGTAGACCATTCAGAACTGAAAATCACATCATTGACATGTGGCTCAGTGCAGTTACTAAATATTGCACAGCACTTGTCAAAAGAACAGGGGGGACAAAGTCCTTTCCAGGAAACCATGAGCAGTTAGACAGCCCTCTATTACACTGGCATGTACATGCCCTTCTATCTTCCAACAACTTAGATAGCACTGGGCTACTGGGGTGGGGGTTGTTTTGAAAATGTATGTGTCCATTGTCAGGTACACTTTTTAGGTCAATAAGAAAATATGCATACATGCATATTTTTGGTATTCTTAAAATGACAATATTGTAATCCAAGTACTATATTTGATATACTATATACCAGGGCTATGCAACTCACAGTCCTCGAGGTCTGAGACCTGCTGATTTTTCAGCGTTCTTTCACCTGTGAGCCAGGTGTGAAGCCTCCGGTCAGTCAGAATCAGTAATTATTAAACTCCCCGAGAGAACTTAAAAATCTGCCTCGATTTAGAATTGAGGTCCAGAGTTGACTAACCCTGCTATAGACTATACACAATACATAACTATATCTTCCATGTCAGGGGCACTTTATTTTTAAAATGCATAACACTAAACATGTTATGTAGTTGAAAGGGAGGGAACACTGACTGGACCATAGGACTTACAATAGGAATGACTCGCAGGAGTACATACAAGAAAGGAAGCGTTTTAATATCTCTGAACCTACAACCCTAATGGACAAGGTTATTCTGTACAATGACTAGAAATAGATATGATAGGCCAGTGTAATGATTTAAAGCTAAACTTAGGACTGGGGAAAATATTCTACCTTCTCCAGGTGGTCATAGTTGGATGTGAAGGCATCAGCTTCAGCAGCATGCTGATCATTCTGGGAATCGGAATATCCAGAATTCCGGAACACCTCGAGAGGAACCTTGTTTGTTAAAACCTTTAGCTGAAAATGAAAACTAGTAGCATTTACATGTTGCAGAATAAAACACAGATGAGGTACAAGATTTGCATAATCAAGATACAATTTACAAATATAAAGTATCTCATGACATATCTGCATGATGTTATCAAATAAACTGTACATTTTATTTTTTGTTTTGGTGAAGGCAGTCTACAATTCAACTGAGCATGTTAACAAGTCTATAAACATTCAGGTACATTTTTGACATGTTCAATGTATTTATCATATGACTATTTCACTAATTGGTTCAATGATGCTCTTATCATGACCCTGGACTAGAGGGAATGTTGACCTGTTGTTTTGCAGTTCTGCACTCTTTGTAGATCATGAGGGGCTTCACCAGGAGTAGCCATGGCACCATGAGAAAAGCCAAGATCACCAGGAAGATCTGAACAGCTTTCTGTAGGATAAAATTCCTGAAGTGAAGGATCGGGGAGCAACTTCCAATACAGGGGTGCAATCTGAACAATATACATACTGCCCTCAGGGATAAGCCCATCAATTTTCCATTTGCTGATATTGAGATATTCACATGTCCCCTTACTACAAAATTGTAGTAAGGCTACTGGTGTTTTAATGTAGAGAATCTGTATGTACAATATATAATTAGGGATCGATATAACTCGTATGCAAGTATGCGTCTGTCATACAAAGTGACACACTTGGCAATTTCTTGTTATAACAGTGAAAATGCCTTTGAGCTGGTACAAGAAGAAATTGCCATGCGTATCACTTTATATGGTGAATGCGTAATTGTGTACCAGTTATGTCAATCCCTGAGATTTGAATGCAAAATATATAATTTCTCAGATTTAAGATAATAAAATAATTCAAATTAAGTGGTTTTATTAATCAAGTCAACTTGTCCCTGAAAATATCATCACAGACATTTGCTCAGTACTACAAAATTCTACCATCATTATCTTGGTGCAGTAATAAGAACATAAGAACATAAGAAATGTACAAACGAGAGGAGGCCATTCGGCCCATCAAGCTCGTTTGGGGAGAA
>JAAGVU020000001.1:27153070-27169651 GCA_011763525.2 Mormyrus iriodes
AATAATAATAATAATAATAATAATAATAATAATAATAATAAGAAGAAGAAGAAGAAGAAGAAGAAGAAGAAGAAGAACAAGAATCATCATCATCATCATCAAATTGTCATTATTTATACGTAATAAACTACTAGACGGACTATTGTATATTTATTTGATTGCTAGTATACAGTATAGTATGGTGTAGGCTACGTTTAGGAAAATCCTACAGTCATCTAAAGGTTTGTTATTATTATTATTATTATTATTATTATTGTAGAGTCGCATAAAACGACAGTGACATTCTGTGTACAGTTACGCTGAGGTAAACAAACTTAGTTCTGCTCTGCACTGTCACCCTTTAGATAGCCCTCCTGGGGGTTACCCCCCCCCCCCCCAACACTCAGTGTTGTGGCTTATTCTGTAGCACTGAGCGCCGGATGCTTTCTTCATTCGCTCCCTTTTCTCATTTTTTTCAAAGAAACAAAAAAGAAAGGAAGAACTGAAGAAAATCCCATTGTGTTTGCAGGCAGGCGGAGATATGGAGAGGGCAGGGTGGGAGAGCGAGATCGGGGACGTCGCTGGCGGGGTGATTTTAAGATCCTGGGAAGCGTAGGGAGCACAGCAATCTCCTGCTGCGGTCTGGTGGCCAACATTGTATGTACGATCCAAACGACTTCTCCTTTCCGTACCTGGATTGATGCATCTCTCAGCTCCAGCGCTTCCAGGAGCCCGTGGTGTCCAGCGCTGCACCTTCTCCGCATTTCACTTTCTATAGTCCTACATTTGTTTCCGTTCACGTTGTGATTTCATTCTAAGAAGTTGGTAAACAATTGCCTTGACTGTTTTATATTTTTTTTCTTGCATCATGTTGAGGGGCTTGGTTCCAGCGCGGATCGCTGGTCTTTTGGCTGGCTGCCGTTACGTTGGACTCATGGTCTTCGTGGTCATTGTGCTGCTACCGGAGATAAGAGCATCGCATACTCGGGAAGGGAGGAACTACACAGGTGTGTTATTGTGTCTTTGCCATGTATTCTAACGTCAACGCTCTTCATTTTCTTCAGTTTAGTCCTTAATTATTTTGCAAGATCTCATTGGCAGATATTTGCATAGTTGCAGTCTGATTTCTCCCATACTTCTGAAGGACTAAGCAAAGCGTCAGAGAGAAGATCATGAATCGGGTGATCAACATTATTGTTTAAATTAACTCATTATTTACCGACAGTAGCCTATTTACCGTTATGTGGGCTAGTGGTGCAGGTCGGTGGTTTGACTTTGGAGGTGTATATGAAATAGTGCTTACTAAAGATTGCAGAGTAGCTGCTGGATTGTACCTTTCCTATAGTATAGTTCATCTTATCCATCGTGTTTGTAACTGTTACTTGATAACGAATGTCCAATGAAGTTTTAAAATGGGAAATTCCTCATAACTAGGCAACATTTTACTTTTGGAAAACGATGTTATACATTGTGAACAATTACTACGTATTGTAGGAAATGTAGGCTACTACACATCTTTATCTCTCCAACAAAGGTTTCTGTGTGACTTCTAGTGTGTCTCTTCTGCCCAGGCCATACCAGACATCAGTATCAAATCAGTTAAAATGTTCATTTCTCATTCAAAAAGCATAGTATTTCTTTTTTAGGGATTTTAAATGTATTTTAAATAATGTAATATTCCCAGAGACCTTGCCCCCGGCTAGGACAGTCTTTATAAAAATTTCTGAGCAAGTTCAGAGTATTTCCCCCTCATTCCAGTTTATTGCCTGCATTGGATCTCATAAACCGTATTTGTTTTTTTTTACATTGGTCACTAAATTAAGTGGAACGTGGAATTTTCTTTCTCCGGTACACTGTAGTTATTTATTACAGATAGTCATATTGAACTAAGACGTCATATTATCGTTTAAATATCATAATGACTTAATAACATGTATTTTACAGCAATTTCGATGAACGTTTCTTTTGCGTGTATATGATGCCACACAAATTCATTATTACTGCACAGCGTGTATTTGTTCACTTTTTAATAGGCTTGTAATTTCAAAATCTTTCTTTGCCTGTACGTCTAGTGTATTGCAATGCAATTGCTGCAAGGTTTTTGACATAGTAACACTAGCAAGTCTATAAAAGAAATACGAAATTAGCAGCGTAGGTTCTCAAATAGTTTGCTTGGCCATAGTTCTCTGAAATGTGTTGATGCGTGTATGCATTTGCCTAAAATATGTAATAAAGATAATATTCCACTGCAAAGATGGAAAAAGAGAACACCACAAAAACCTGTACTGTGTACACTTTACAAATTCATATACAGTCATGTCTTGCTATAAGAGAGTGGTTTGGTTTCATGGATTACTTCAAAAGGTCAAAAACAATTGTAGTGCTGGAACTTGATACTGTCTTTCCATTTTCATTATTAATATACAGTATGTTTCTATAGTCATTGCTTCATTACCTCTAAATAATAAAATGTCAAATATAAAAGTATAAAATATGAGTGTGCACCCTTTCCAGTAAATAGCTCTCCTTCTGCTGATGGGAACAATTTCTTGTGGATATTATAACATATGTTTTTTATAGCATGCGTTATTATTATTATTTTATATTTTATATAGTACAGTTGTATAAAACAACAATGACAGTCCGTGTAAAGTTGTACTAAGGTAAACTTAGTTCTGCTTTGCACTGTCACTCTTTAGATGCCCCCCTCCCCCCCCCAAGGGTTTAATTCATTGCTCAATGAATTAAATGCTTTGCACAAAATAGATCAGTTAATGTTGCTTGTGTATTGCTCATATATTGATTTCTTTTTATGTGTAATCCAAGGACTGTTGAAAACCTAAATGTCTTATTCCTTGGGTGTAGCTTTTGAAATCAAGTCCCATATTTCAATATTCGTCCAAGGAAACACATTGTCTATTTTTATTTAATTTATTGCAATGATGAATAAGATTTGAGAATTCTTCTCAAGAGTCTTGTAATAAGTATAATTTGAAAAACTTTTTAGCACTGACATGACCTCATTTTCTCATTTTTGATTTGCAGCTTTCTTATTTAGCTGTATGACTCATTCCATGCATTGCCATTGTTGTCCATGTGCTAAGGTCTTATGGTCCGAAATAATTAACTGTCTTTGCAGGTGCAGTCAGTTATCTGTACATGGCTGTGGTTAGCAAAGGTATATGATTTCCAATGAGCTGTCCAATAAGTAAACTGAAACTGTACGTACGCAACAAGTGTGAAAGGAGTAGAAATCTGAGTATTTAAAAATATTTTATTTATTTAGTGGATGCTTTTATCCCAAGAGAAAGCAGGACAAGCCAGTTCCTGGAGTAATTGGGTCTTAAGGGCCTTGCTTAACAGTGGAATCACCCTGGTTTTAAACCGGAGACCTTTGGATCACAAGCATAACATCCTAATCTATTGAGCCAAACAGTGCCCCCTTTCAGGCTCTAGTGACTGTACATATAATATATGGGGACTGGGGGAATCACGACCTTTTTTTCCTATTGTTATAAATGATAAACTGCATACTAATTAGTTACGTTTAGCCAAACATAATTGTGTGAAATGTAAAAAACACATGTTCCAAATTCCAAGATCAGGTATTTTAATCATGGAATGGAGGCAAGGAAACTCATCAATCAAATACTGCTGAAGATGGATGTCCATGGAAGTATAAATGCTTTAAAAAACTAGTAGAAAAGTGGGAGTTCCAGTAGTGCGTGTGTGTGTGTTGGGGGGCGGGGGGGGGGGTATATACATGCAGGTCATTTTGCAGCTCTTCCACTCTGATGAAGCCATTTCAGTGATACCTGGAAAGAAAAGTGTTCATTTAATTCATTTTGGTGAATTATTCCACATCTGCAGATGTGCCGTGCATTTTATGTAATAAAAACCAGTTAAAATGACAAGCAAAATGATGAGATATAATAAAAGTTTTACTCAAGCGTGTTTTGCAAATATGACTCACCATATGTCTGAATGGGTCCCCAGTACAAGCCCTTGACAGGGAGCAATAATCTTTCCATGCATACTGGGCCCTGTCACCCAAGAGCACACTTCTAGTCTTTGAGTCATTTATAATGGCCAGTATCCAAAATTTTTCATCACTACATTGCAGTTCCCAAGATTATGTACTACCATCCAATCAAGTTACACAGGAGTGTATGCCTATACTATACTGTATACTAGCATACTAAGTCTATGAAATGGTAAGATCCTTTGTAATGCAAATGTGCATAAATATAAGATCATCTTTAATTGTCACCCTGAGGTGCAGATAATATAGAACAGTGTAATATTCATAAAAGATTGGTCTTGAAATATACTGCTGTAAAAAGCAAACTTAACCAATAATTAGTTAAGAGCAAACTTCCCAACTATGGGATCACTGAATGTCATCTTATATAATACTATCTTATCTCATCTCATCTTAGAGAAAATTATGTGCTACCAATATATTAAACAAGCTCTCTCTCTCACTATACACACACAAATACAAACACACACACACATAAAAGGGCTGTCAATAGGTTAAAACATTTAATCATGATTAAATGATGACTGTCCATAGTTAATCACAAATTGATGACAAATTTATCTATTCAAAATTCATCCTCCACAATGTTTATTGGCCTGCAAGCTGTAGCCGCCCATTTAGTTACTGCTGCTGCAAGCTTACTGCTTGTAGGTTTATCCATCGGTTTCCTTCGCACAGTCAAGCGTGGTTTGCTGTAAACGAGACGGTTCGGGACTAACGAAACTGCTTGCATTAGCTGTGTGTTTGGCTAGTAAATGGTATTTTTTAACTACAGCGGTCACAACGAGTCCAACGCTTCATACTGATGTCCGCAAGCGTTTATTCGTCTGTCACTGTATCTTAGAACACCGTGAAAGCTGAAAAATGAAAGTAAAATGGTAAAAGGTAAAACAAGTTTCTTAAAAACACTTAGCTTAAAATACTAAAAATATAAATATTTAATATCTCTCAAATAAACCCAAAATACATACCGACAAAATATACATTTACTAAGTTGCTAACTAAATAATCTATATCTCTAGCTGTACATACAGTATGCTAGCACGCAATCAGCGATATGTAATTAACATTTGCCTAAACCTTGCATCGCTGTACTTACTTTCGTTTCATTAAAAATTAAAGTTATAACTCTATAAAATAAACAAAAATCATATTTTATTTACCGTGTGTGCCTATTCATTAGACCGACTGTAGAATACTTTGTTGCATTTCTCTTCAGTCTTCACAAAACTTGTGAACCAAGTGCATGTCACGTGACTCTCAGCATCAGCTACAGTATTTAAGACTAGATGTACTTCGGTGGTAACTCGATTCACATCGACAGTCACTGCAAACAACTTTGCTCTTGTCGATGGACCCATCTGACAGGATTTTGAAGCTAACCTTGCCATTCAAAATACCTTTTTCTGTGTCCATTGTTTTTTCGCTAGCCGCCATCCGACTTAACCTGTGTTAATGGCGTCAAAAAAATTTGTCACGTTAAAACGAATTCCCGTTGACGCGCTATTATCGCGATAACTTTCACAGCCCAAAAAAAATTATATATATATATATATGTATGTATGTGTGTGTGTGTTCAGAGAGATAGAGAAATACTAGCAGACAATGTTTGACTAATCAATACGTTATCAAGTTATTTTACTAATGAAGTTAATTAACTGAACTAGTGGTGAAATTTAACAGATGTTTTTAATGAAGCTCATTTGGCTATCCCGCAAGATTTCAGTAGCTCTTTGGAGAACAGAAGAGATTCTTCTTAGCGTTGTGTTACTCTTAACTGCGTATGTTTTCATGTTAAAATGTTTTTTTTTCTTTTTCTGAGAAAATACATATGTACTACCTAGACAAATAACTTTAAACATTTTCTTTGGCTCCCTACGACTTTTGCAGGATGCTGTACATATTTAACTTTTTTTATATATATATTTGAATACATTGGAGCAGTCCTTAGAGTGACAAGAACTACATGTACATTTTGTCTGTAAGACTGTATGTGGCAGCATGTTTTTATTCTCCTTCAAGTTCTCAGACCACTTTTTACAGTGGCTGATGTCAGAACCTTTGGTGAGGGCCTGGTGGTCGGTCAGGTACGCCAGGGTGCCGCTCCAACTGCAATGTCCTTTTTTTGTCAGTGAGCTGCAGCTGGACCTGCCGTTCAGTCTTAAATGGTGCCGTAGGGGAAAGCGAGTGGGAGTGAGGCTCCGGAATGAGAGAGACGGACTTAAACATTGCCTGCTCATCGCGAGCAATGTAACGTCCCCAGCGTACAAAACAGATGAGCTCTCTGCAATTGCCAGGAGCCGTGTTCAGGCACTAGTCTCATGTGTTTTATGAAACCTTGGCTGGAAGCTGACATTCTCATTTCCGTGGTGGCACTTGACGATTTTCATATTGTGCTGACAGAAATGCAAGAAGTAACAGATGGTGTAGACTGGGAGACATTATTGTAAAGGCCCAGGTATGTGATCAAAATATTGAGGTATGAGCTGTGGGATTGCGGCCGTATTCCCTGCAGCTAATGGTTTCACATGGCATTGTTCTTGCTAAGTACACTGGTTATGTTCTGCTGGTCCATATTATCCAGTCTAACTTACTTTGCTATGGTGCACTGGGGGAGAACCATCATGAAAAGGCAGGAAAGGTGACTGAACAAATATCTCAGGGGGACTGACTCAGATAGACAGTCGACTCTGTGCACCCTGGTCACGTGAAGGAGGATGATGTTATTGGACATCCTAGCCGTGGTTGCCCTTCTCCATCTTGATGCTATATCCATGAAGTACCTTTAACCACTGGCTCATCTACAGCCACATCTAGCTTTTCAGGAACGCTAGGCTAAGCTTTACTTGGGAGTCCACCCTGCAAAGAAAACAGATGATCATTTCACTTTCTCAGCAACAAGGTAAATCAGGGGCCATAGGCACCTGCCTATTCTGCATATAGCTGGAGCCGACCATGCAGATGAGATAAATATTTTTCATGACTTTGTTGGGGGCCCTGTTGTGTCGATTGGGCCCTATGCAGCAGCCTGGATTATCTATTCCAACCATGATGTGCCATGAAGCACCACTGGAGTTCCTTAAGACTGCATAATGCTCCTGCAAGCATGCCCACACTCATTCCTGCAGACTGTAACTGGACAGTATTCTGAGTTGGTGGGAATATAATCAATGACCAGCCTAGGAGAAACAATGCGTGCAACAATTAGCAACCCTACAGATCCATTCATCCTTCCATCCATCCATCCATCCATCTCTGTCAAAACCAGTCTTTTGCATTGACGATATTATTCTTGTCCTTGAACCATATGGTCTTACTATTATTGCCAATATGTTCTTCAAGCAACTAACTAGCATCTCAGTTGCAAATTAAGGAAGAGCTGGAGACCAATAGAGAAGGCAAGGCCTGAAGCCAGTTGCAGAACAGATCTATCCATCTTCTACCCATTTATCCTGGTCAGTGTTGAGGGATCCTTTGCAAGAATGCAAGACTGAGGTCATTCCTGGACCAGGTGCACAGATTCACACTTAATGGGAAGTTTAGAAACACCAATTAGCTTAGCTGCATGTCTTTGGGAGGAAACCAAAGGACCTGTGATATAGGAACATGCAGACTCCACATCCATCAAGCAGAGGCAGGATTTAAGCTCCCTACCATGGAGGTGTGATGCAGCAGTATTACCCACCTAGCCACTGTGTCCAGGAAGTGATCATTAACTACTTAACTACTTTACCAATGTCTGCAGTAGAAGCTGATTCATAAGAAGACAACTTTTGACTCAGGATTATAGGAAGAGACATCAGCAACCTTGAATATGCTGATAGATCTAACAGTAGAAAGTGAAGAGGATTTAAAGAACAGAGTAATGAGATGGGACTGAATGAGAGGAAAAGGTTATGACCACAGGACCTGCGACATTTAAAGCTGATGATGAAGGCTTAGAGGTTATAGACAAATTTTGGCTCCATGGAACAATCAACAATAACAAGGAATCCAGCAGACAGGGAATACAATGCCGGCTGCAAAGTAGGACCTCAAGATAAAGCTTTACAAGTGATATCAGAAATGTTCAAGATATGGTATTTCTGTAGCTGATGGGGTGACAACTGGGCAATGAAAAACAAAAACAGAATGAATATTTATACTTTTGAACTTTGATGCTGGTGACTTTTTACAAATCCTTTGGCCTCAAGGAACATTAACCAGTACGTTTTGAGCTAAAGTGCAAATGGGTAGATTTGGGGATTTTACAGGAATCCCTGAAAAACCTTTGAAAAGCAAATATAAAAGCAGAAGAGGACAACCAGCAATGCAATGGATGGACTGAATCATAACATTGTTCACTTTCTGTACTGTATATACACCGACTTGACTGCATTTAAGATGTATTCGTTTTTTTCTGTATTGTCAGCTGGATGTCAACATACAGCTGTATTAAATCTTGAGATATATTTTTGGTACATATTGGAATTGTTTAAATTAGGCATTAGTCAAAGCAGAGTAAAAGTGATACTATAGTGAGAGTAATGGTCATTAGTCACCAGTCCCAGGTAGGGGAAGTGAAGAAACACGACATAATGAGAGGAACAGATTAACGTATGAACATGAACAGATAGGGGAAGAATATTTTATTTTACTACTGTTTATTTTAGTAAAAAATAATAAATGAAATAAACCATGACGATATTTTGTTCTACAGTCAGTAGCTAAATCTTGAATAATTCTTCAATTATATATAATCCTGCCAAGTTTAATTCTAATATGGATTCTGTCCCTGGTAATTTGTACAATAATCTAAAACTAAAAATATTTCACTATAATTAAGGGCTTCATTCCATGGAGACTATCCATCCATTAACCATTTATCCAGTGCAGGCACACAAGGATGCTGGAGCTTATCCCGGGAAGTGAATTCCAGAGCACTCCCTGGACTGGCTGTTAACCCATCACAGGGGACTCAGTCCAGTTCGCATAATTGCATGAGTTTGGAATGCAGGAGAAAAAGTCCAAATATAGGAGAACATTCAAACCCCAGGCACACATTTTCTGGTTCCCATAATACAGTAATTACAGTAATTTTAAAAACCGATTCCTCAAGAAATGGTTGGTAAGTGATTTGTAAAATCACTAGGGGTACATTATATGTAAACAATTGGGATGCTTCTTAGTGGGTTTTGATTGTGAATGACAGCTCTCTGCATTAGTGGTTGACAGCAATTTAGAAGCGATTTATGAGGAGCTATCAGTTATTTTATGCATGATAGAAATATTACTTGTAATATGAGGTCAATTCCAAGGATGACTGTTTGTAAATGATTGTCATCTTTGAGAGCGTGTTGTTGACCTTTGTAAGACATTTCATGTGGCAGCTCATGATTATTATGCGTTCATGCTCTTAATGATTTCTGTGTCAAATATTAATTTGACTGATAAGCTGGTAGTTAAGAGTGTCTATACATGGGTCATGGAGTTTCAACTAATTTTTGTAGCAACATCTCATATTATGCTTCAGGATTTCCATTTTGGTACAATCTAGGGTGAATATCAAAAATAGTACATTAAGCATAAGTGCCACTAGAGATTTTGGGCCCCATGATAGCATATCATATTGAGCTCCTAACCTAGACCAATCAAATTATATTCCAAATTTTTGGGACCCCTGTCACTCTGGGACTCAGGCAGGGACACTCGAGATGCAGGCTGGAAGTCATAACTAAAAATTACAGCCTTTTATCGATTTATTATAAAATCTAGTTTCCATGGTGAAAATAGGATTTCAATGGACTTTATTAAAGTCTATGTAACCCCTCAGTAAGGCACTGTCTTCTTCTTTTGTTAGAACCTTACAAAGGTGCTATTTTTAAATACTTTTCATCTTGATTTGTGAGATACTTGCCATTTGAAACTGGACCCCATCATAATAAGCCATGGATTTTTAGACCTTATTTTACAATTCCCATTCAATGCTTATATATATCTAAACCTTTTTGTTTGTCTTGTCCTAATGGCATGAAGAAAAGTGTTTTGAAAAATCTGCTTCACAAATGGATCACAATAGTTGGATCTATCCTAACCAGTAAACATATTGGCAATATGTTATTTCTTTTATGCTTTTATCTTTAGTTTTGCTCCTTAAGTAATGCACAGTATAATGAAAAAGTGACTTATTTTCCAAATGCGTGTGTGTGTTTTGTATCCAATAGAATTTTCAGGCTACTGGTGTTAGAAAAGCAGAGACAGCCTTGCCATTTTTCAGGATGGCTCCCCGTGGCGTTTCAAAGTGAATATCCCGCAGATGCAGCAGGCCCCTGAACTCGCTTTTTTGCCTCATTTTCTTATTTTTCCCTATTGTCCCTGGGTTATCTGTGCTAGAGTTCAGCGTGGACTCCCTCTGCCATTCAGAAAGGTGCTCCGTGAGTCTGCCTCATTATCAGACCAGCGCCTGGGGGAATGAACATTCATGGCTTCATAATGAACTGTGTGATAAAGCTAACAAATTTAATTGAATGCTGTTTTCTGCAGAAATATTGCACAATATAAAACCAAATTGCAAAAGGTGTCTACTACACTACCATACATATCTGTGTATATATGTAACAACAACAACGATAATAATAATAATAATAATAATAATAATTATTATTATTATTATTATTATTATTATTATTATTATTATTGTTGTTATTGTAAACACCTGTACACCTGCTCACAAATATCTAATCAGCCAATCAGGTGGCAGCAGCTCAATGCCTAAAATCAAATCAGATCAAAACCTTCAGATAGTGTTCAGGTCAAGCATCAGAATGAAGAAAACATCTAAGCGACTTATAACTGTGACATGGTTGCTGATGCCAGATGGGCTGGTGTGAGTATTTCTGAAATAGCTGATCTCCTGGGATTTTCATGCACAACACTCTCTAGTTTACACAGAATGGTGTGAAAAACAAACAACATCCCGCGAGCGGCCATTCTGTGGGTGGAACGACTTGTTGATGAGAGAGGTCCTCATGACCACACTAGTTTATGCTGACAGGAAGGACATAGTAACTCAAAAAAAACACTCTTTACGACAGCAGTGAGCAGAAAAGCATCTCTTATTGCACAATATGTCAAACCTTGAGTTGTATGGGCTACAGCAGCAGAAGACCATATTGGGTTCCGCTCCTGTCAGCTAAGAACAGAAAGCTGAGGCTGTAGTGGGCACAAAAGCTGTTGGCACTTGACAGTGAAATATTGGAAAAATGTTTTCTGATTTGATGAATCTTGATCAGCACTATGCATCCTTTACAATCACAGATTACCCATCTTCTAATGGCCAGTATTAGAATACTGATCCTAAGAAAGTGGCTGTTGACTGTATGTATACAGTACGGTGCAAATGCCTTAGGCAGTCAATGAAAATGTTTAAGGTAGTAAGTGTGTATTTGCTCAGAAGAAAAAATCTAACATTAGGACATATGTAAATTAACAGTAACACAATAAAAAATAAACAAGAATTTGTTTGGTTCTCCAGAAGTTACTTAATTCTTGTTGGGTGGCTAGAGGAACACCATTTTGGGTCCCAAACCTTTCCTCAGAGGCACCCCAGCCATTCCATGTATTTGTAACTTTCACCACCAGGTCGATTAATTAATTAACTTAATTTGTTAAATAACTCAATGAGGTATTAATTAGCCAAACAAGATTGATTCTAGTGGTCGAGTAAAAAAACTACATGGATGTATTGAATGATTGCTGAAAACACTGGGGTGATTTTAGGAGAGGATTTCAAATGGTTAAGCTGGCATAATAACTGACATAGTATCATTGTTTTACTCCAACATGAACATCATTTAAACATCATTTTCTTTTACTTTGGCAGAGTACTGTATGTACTGTACAGTGTCTTATGCTGCCAAAGAAAATTGTTTAAATGATCTTCATGTCGGTATAAATCTTTGATAATACACTATGTGAACAAAACTATTGGGACACACCACTTAATCAGTGAATTCAGGTGTATTATTCAGACCCAGTGCCACAGGTGTATAAAGTCAAGCACCTAGCCATGCAGTCAGGTTTACAAACATTTGTGAAAGAATGGGTCGTTCTGAAAAGCTCACTGAATTCAAGTATCATAGGATGCCACTTTTGCAATAAGTCAGTTTGTGAAATTTCTTTCCTGCTAGATATTCCACAGTTAAATGTAAGTGGTATTACTGCAAGATGGAAGCATTAAGGAATAATAGAAACTCAGCCATGAAGTGGCAGACCACGTTAAGTAACAGAGCGGGGTTGCTAAGTGCTGAGGTGCATAGTACATAAAAGTCACAAATGCTCTGTTGACTCAATAACTGCAGAGTTCCAAACTTCCTCTGGCATTAACCCCAGTACAAAACTGTGCACCTGGAGCTTCATGGAATGGGCTTCCATGGCCAAGCAGCTGCATCCAAGTCTTATATTACCAAGTGCAATGCAAAGTGTTGGATGGAGTGGTGTGAAGCATGTCACCACTGAACTCTGGAGTGGAAACGTGTTCTGTGGAGTGACAAATCACGCATCTCTGTCTAGCAGTCTCATGGAGGAGTCTGGGTTTGGTGGATGCCAAGAAACATTACCTGCCTGACTGCATTGTGCCAGATGTAAAGTTTGGTGGAAGGGGGATAATGGTATACGGTTGTTTTTCACGGGTTGGGCTAGGCCCCTTAGTTCCAGTGATGGGAAGTCTTTCATATGAGAACCTATGTCTTAAGAGAAAATAATTATGACTTATTGATGATGGTTATATGGCTTCTGTGGAATCTAAAGAACTTTCTCATACTGTCATATTTTAAGATACACTTCATGGACAAAAGTATTGGATAATTAATTTTGGACAATTCCATGCTTCCAACATTTTGCGAACAGTTTGGGGAAGGCCCTTTTCTGTTCCAGCATGATTGTGCTCCAGTGCACAAAGCAGGGTTCAGAAAGACATTATTGGGTGAGGTATGGAAGAACTTCACAGCCCTGCACAGAGCCCTGATCTCAACCGCATCGAACACCTTTGGGATGAACTAGAATGGATATTGTAAGCCAGGATTTCACATTCAACACCAGTGCCTGACCTCACAAATGCTCTTCTGGACGAATGGACAAAACTTCCCACAGACACACTACAAAATCTTGTGGAAAACCTTCCCAGAAGAGCGGCAGGTGTTATAGCTGCAAAGGGGGACCAACTCCATATTGATCCCTATGGATTTAGAATGGGATGTCATGAAAATTCCTGTAGGTGTAATGGCCAGGTGTGCCAATGCTTTTATTCAAATAGTGTATATCTGTCAAAGTATGTTAACCTCTCCTACTGCCACCCCAGTATTTCCAGTAACCATCCAATATACCCATGTGTTTGTTGACCACAAGCATACCATGTATGGTTAATCAATGCCTCATAAAGTTAACTCACTTAACTAATTAAGTTAGTTATTTTAGTTTGCGGTGATACTTGGTTGGGTGAGGTCTGGGAACTGAAGCAGTGTTTATCTAGCCATCCAACAAACTGCCAGTAATTTTTTGGAGAAGAATTTCTGTTTATTGTGTTACTGCTCATTTACATATATTCTAATGTTAAAGGGTACTCTTCCATGAACAAAAATATACTAACTTGGCAGATAAATAACTTTAAACATGTTTTTTGAGTGCCTAAGACAAATCCAAGCTTGGATGAGTTTGTTTTATTTTCAAGATATGTGTTTCTGAAGCTTCCATTAGATTGTAGCAGCGTGCTGCTGAATACTGGATCCCTTTAGCAGATTATAAGCAAAATGGCTTGTCTGATGCTTGAAAAGATATGGTAATTCCAGGTGAAACATTTTTTAGCATTGTAGTTTTCTTTAACAAAAACTTTGACCTTGCACCCTCAAGTTGAGCAATGCATTATCCTCATATCTTTGGTAGGTCTGTGCTATGAATTGAATCTAGTCTCTTTATCACTCCTTAAAATAAAGCCGTTATCAGTTGGTAGAAAAAAATCAAATCATTTCTGAGCATGGTGCCCTTTGTGTCTCAAATAAATGTTGGAATTTTAGCTTCATGTTTCAAAGGAGCAAAAGGAGCATTTCAATACATCCCTTAATGCTGCAGCCTTGCCTTCCTTTTTAAAATGTTTATAAATGTTAAATGATACTAGGAATTTACTTCATAATTGAGTTCTATTTTCATTCTAATTTTAAAACTCAATTCAGTTTTAATGCTGTAGAATTTAATCTACAGAGAAACTCTATTACTCACGCATGATAGTCCTGGAAGTTGTAAACGACATAACTCTTCTAATATAATTTGATATTTTAGACTGATATAGAGTTTGGGACCAAAGCTTTACATCCAGCATGGTTTCTGGAAGTGACTTTATATGTTACATATACAAATACCAAATAGGAGTAAGTAGGAGAAAATTACAAGGTACATGCATTTTTTATTCAGTAGAAGCAGACATTTCTTCAGTACAGTAAATGCAACCCACGTACTGTCTCCATTTTATTTGCTTAAGGCAGCATTTAAATCTATTCTTTTCTATTCTGTCTCTCTCATATTGAGCTGTAAATTTTGCAGGAATAATCTGTACTCGATCTAAATGAACTCATAGCAAACGTAAACTGCAGTTACCGAACATGACTGTTCCATGGGCATTTTCTTTTCATTAAGTTGAATTTCTGCAGTACTGTGTCACTCAAACTAAAAACCACAAATCTCAATGCTGCACCAATCATACAGTAATGCATTAAAATTTAAAAAGCACAAAATTATATTTCAAAGTACAAGCTTATGCATCCATCAGGCTTAGACAAGGAGTGTAAGTGATTTTTTTGAGGATTGTGATTGTGCTTTGATGTTTTTACAAGTTACATTGTTTTGTTTTTTTAATTTAGCAGACAACTTTATTCAGAGCTGTGCACATTTCAAAAAGCAGGATCAGATGGTCTTTAGAGCAACTGGGGTTAAGGGTCTTGCCCAAGGGCCCAATGGTGACGTTACTCTGCCAGACATGGATTTTGAATGGGTGACCTTCTCATTACAGGTTACATGCCACAGAGGAGCTTGGAATGCTTGTTTATTTACTTTCGCTTCTACTGGTAAATTACAATTTTAAGATATTTCAAGGGAAATGCAAGGCTTTTATAATGGTGGCTGAAAAAAAAGTTGTCTTTGGAGACCAGGAGTGCCTTTATGTTATTACATATAACTTCAATAACTCACTGAATAAAATTGTGGCTTCATACCTCCAGGGATGGGGGTTTGAATTCTGCCACTGAATCCTCCCTTTGAGAGCATAGAATTTGCATTCAAAGTCAGAAAACATATAATTTAAGTGCATTTGTGCCTATAAATTTTGTTTAGTGTGATGGTCTGGCATCTTGTTTGGGATTTTGCCTGCCTTATGCCCTGTGCATAATGAGAAAGGCTCGCCACAACCTTGCACTCAAGAAGTTGTTACAGAAAGTGGATGGAAATATTTTAAAATTACCATAATGAAGTCACTTAGCAGACGCTTCTATTTCAAACGAATCACAAGCTATCAGTTATGCAGTGAAGTGTATTTATTTTCATATTATTCTGATGAAATAACAATTACCATCCATTAAATTTGAACTTTTGCCCCATTTAACCTACTTATCCTTTAAATCAAATTTAAAATTATATGGGCAGAATTTTAAAAAAATGGATCATCAATATACAATATATATCATAGATGGCAGAAAACATCTATGCAGATTTTTTATTTATATACAAGCAGCAGTGTAATCACCAGCAGTATTTTTCTGACCTCACTTTTAGTGTAATGTCACAGCATCACACTGATAAATTTTACTGTTATGGGTGTTCTTCCTTGTCTGGACTGTTTTAAATATAAGAGAGAGTAGAGAGTATCCGTTAAACTATGATATAAAATTTACAAGTAACCATCCATCAATGCATCCATCCATATATCCATCCATCTTCCAACCACTTATCCAGAGTACAGTTACAGGGGGGCTTGGAGCCAATCCCAGGCAGCAGAGGGCACCTTGAATGTGATGCCAGTAGATGCAGTTAACCCCTACATTAAATATTTGGCCCTTTCCAGATATGCCCCTACCTAATGTGGTTTCAGTAAAGATGGCATGCCCCCCCCATGGTGGGGGGATGGGTATTATGTTCTTTTTCTGAGGATGGGAAGAGCTGCAGTACTTGAAAGGAAACATTTATTCCTGATTCATCCCACAAAGAGCCGAGACTCTGGCACATTTTGTGTCGTGGTGCTTTAAATCTCAGGACCTTGTCCATGTGTAGATGAGAGATGTTTCACTTCCAGCCTGTTCTCTGGATCTGTCTCTATCTGTGATCAGAAACAGCTCAGAACAACGGGGAAGAGAATATTTTCTATTGATTATGGGATGACAAGGCAGGGCTTTATCAAATACATCATCGAAGTTACTTCCATCCATCCATTTTCTATAACCGCTTATCCCATTTGGGGTCACAGGGGGTCCAGAGCCTATCCTGGAGGCTGTGGGCACAAGGCAGGGAACAACCCAGGATGGGGCGCCAACCCATCGCTG
>JAAGVU020000001.1:27173409-27184002 GCA_011763525.2 Mormyrus iriodes
TCAAAAATGGTATGCAAGTATGCATTCACCATATATAAGTTCAGATGCACGATAATTTCCTGTCATAACAGCACATAAAACAAGTAAGCATTTACAATATTACAAGAAGAAATTGCTCTGCATTTCACTTGATACAGTATACCAGTTATGTCGATCCCTGCATATATGCATCTTTTTATAGACTGTATGCTCTGAATCATGTTAATAGGCATTCAGTGTAGCATAAGAAGAGTAGCATAATTTGGATTATTTCCATAGTTTGTTGAGATACCTTGCAGATTTCAGAAAACTGATTCTGCAGATGCATGCCAGGAGGCCACTGACATCATAGAAGCGAATCCTCCTCAGCGGGTCTCAAGAGGAGCTTATCATCTTCTTGACATTGTCATGCCAACTAAGAAGTCAATGATTGCTGATATGAGAAGATGACGATCGCCGTATAAAATACTGTACAGTTCTTCAGACAGATGACAGAAAAATACCGAAGAACATGAGGGCTCTTGAGATGGATGAAATATCCATCTTCATAATTTACTATTTATATGCATTTATTTCATATTTTGTTTTTTAGTGCCACAAACGCTATAGACCAGTGTGTGGGTCTGATGGAGATACCTACCGGAATGAGTGCTATTTAAGACAAGCGACCTGTAAGCAACAGAAACACATCACACAAGTATCAAAGGGGTTGTGTTACCCTGGTAAGTATGACAATTAAGCACCATCGGGTATTCAGGTTTTGCTATTTGTCTTATCTGTGCCAAATAAGACATATTTGTGTGACATCTAAGGGAGGTGGACAAGGGAACAGAAGCATCTAACAATATATTAATAACAAAGACCTAGTGCATTGCCTTCACTACAGGTCTTTCTTGGAATGCTGATATCAATAAGACAGGTTCAGAACTGTGTGTAATAGGATATTGGACCATTGTTCAAGAAGAAAAGTCTCTGCTTCTTTGATGTATGAAGATATAAAAATCTGCTTTGCACTCTGCACTCCAGACCTTCCCATGAAGGCTCAGTAATGTTCAGTAATTCAGCAGTGTGTATGGGGGCATTATCATCTTGGAATATGGTGACATTACGAGGGAATTGTATTCGAACCTCGAGGGCCACCTGATGCGATAAAATTGCCTAATATTTCTTGGCCGTTATACATCCTTGCAGCACAATCATAAGCCCTAATAACTCCCTCAAGATGGCTGCCCATACCATAATGATTCCCACATCATGTTTACAAGATGACGACGTACGTTGACACCATCCTTTGACTTTCCCCAAACATAAACCCATCTGGAAGTAGGAAAAAGGGTGAAATATGACTCATCAGATCATATTACTTTCTTCCATTACTCAGTGGTCCAGCTTTCGTGCTCATTACACCAGGTTTTGTATATGTATTCATTGTTCTTGAATGCAAGTCATCTTGGGCCCTGCCATAAGTTCCAGGTTTGCAAAGCCCACAAAATACATTTTTCCACTGAGACTGGATCATAGAGATTGTGATTAAGTTCTGTGGCTATTTTTGAGGCAAGAGCTTTTGTGGCAGCTCTCCTACACCTGTCGATCCCTGTCTGTGAGAATCGAATTGTGGTCATTGTTAACACTGAGGATGGAGCTTGTCCACATTTGGCATATACTGTCATGCTCTTAGAAATGGTTCCTTTTGACACACTGAATGATTTATCAGATTCTCTGGCTTATAAACCTGTAATTCTGGCACCAAATCTCTGGCCTCTTTTTACTCTGTTATCCCAGGTTACTCTGAAAACTCACTAATCAAAGCTAAGGGTCAGACCTCTTTTACAGCAGATACATTCTGATATATGAACCTAATTTGACTCACCTTTGTAGCTGTGCTTATAATGTTCTGAGGGCAGAATGAAAATGATTGGTTCAGTCAAAAAAACAGATTATAGAGGAGGTCGGACCAACCAAACAGATGTCTTGATCTTGCCTTCTCTAGTTGATTGAACCCACCTTCTCTACAATCTGATTAGTTATCTCTCTCATCCAATCATTTTTTGTTCTGCTCTCAGAACATTTTTGTATAAGTAAAACCCCCACAAGTTTTTTCTTTAGGCACCCTCCCAATATATTAACATGTTTAATGTTTTTGGGAGTCTAATCTTTTTTGGTGTTGCAAAATATCAGTACACTGAGGCAGTGCTATGCAGGACACTTTTGGCGAGGGCTTATTGCTGCATTCACTTCAGATTCTGGGTAGTTCTTAAATGCTATCCATCCCTTCTGTTTAACTCTCCTCTCTAACACAGAGTCCATGTTCACTGCAGTGATTCAGTCAACAGTTTTTTTTCAGTCACACTGCCGGGGGAGATGGACTCTCAACTCTACAAAAGACATGCTGTTCAATGTGAACTTAAGTCTCCAAATTGCCCTTTTCATGTGAATGTCCTGTGGTGGACTGGCACCCCATGAATGGTGTACTCTTTGCTATATGCTATAAGCCATTCAACATGAACACTGACTCTGTTAGGCTCTGTTAAGCCAGAAAGGTATATATGATTAGCAGTTGAAGATGAGGTTGTAAAATCTTATTAAGCCTGGTTTTGAGTGCAAGAAGAGTACATAAAAGAACCAATTTCCAGACTGACTTTCATTTAAATCGCATATTCTTGTATTTTTTCATATTTTGCTATAAATGTAAAACACTTATTCTAGCTCTAGTACTGCATAGAAATTGATTTCATTTATATGTTTGGATTCGAAGCATACTATTCTATACTATTGTCTATACTATTCATAATATATCAGGGTACAGAGCATGCATCGGAACATTTATTTTATTTCGAATATGTCAGGGTACAGGGAATGCATAGTAATGTATTTATTTTATCTATAAGATGTCGGTGTACAGGCCATGCACTAGAACATATTTAGTTTATATATAATATGTCAGAGTAAATGGCATTCCACCCCTCTTGTTATACATGAGAAACATTCTGGAATGAGTCTGTAACTTGAAATGAAAACGCCCCGAGCTGCTGATCATTAGGGCTGACCCCAGATATTTATATCCAGTCCGTAGAGCATAAGGGGTCTCAGAAGTGTGATATTTCCACTGAAGTAGAACAGAAGCAATTCAGTTTGTATTGTGAGGCTGATTATTATGTGCTTCTCTTTTCATATGCAGATAATGGCTCTGGATCAGGAGACAGAGGTACGTTCTGCTTCATATGTCTGGGTTTAATGATTAAGGCCACCCACTTTGAATTTCCCCCAACCCCCTGAAGCAACCTGAAATGTGAAGCCTTTACGGATTCCTTCTTAAGCTTTAATTCAGATTGGCAATTCGTGTTGTAAGCTAAGAAGTATAATATAGAGAGGTCGATTACAGGCCTACATATTCTCTGATACACCGAAAGGTTTAAAATCAATACTATTAGCCTCAAGTTTTTTTTTTTTAGTTTGTATGACATTGGGGGAAAGAAAAACGAAGGTTGCTTGTTGAAAATTGACAGTTGAAAGCTGAAAAAAATTCAGATAAGCCCCCAATAAGTAATGATTTCCATGAATTTGCCATAGCAACACTTGTGAGGAGTAAGGGAACCTGAGATTATTTAATGTGTCTGAGATGCTGAAAGCAGGTAAATTTTGGCAGCTCCCTACCAGAATGCTAAGAGCCGCGGTGGTGCCGTCATTAAGCTGCACGGTTTGCATTACCACAGCGTGGTTGACCACTGGTCACGGGGAGAGCGGGGGTGCACAGGTGTGTTTGGATAGAGCTGGTAATGAGACAAGCTGTCATGCTACCCAATACTCTTATTACAAGCACAGCTGGGGGGGTACACTGCTTTCAACATGTTTATTCATAGTGAGAGCTGAGATCCTACAGGTGTGGGCATGTCGTGTGCGTATCTTTAGCATCTAATCAATTGGAGCCTTTGCCAAATTAATGTTGATGTATTATTTATTAATTTAAGTTACAATGTAAGTTATACTAAGAGCTATATACATTATATTAAGAGTTACATAAAATAATGTAAGTTACATTAAGAGCAACTGGTGTGCTGTGCATTAAAAGTAATCTGTAGTGGAGGTTTTATAATTGTTTTGTCCATGAGTTTTGACCTAGACTGGTTGTGGGGGGGGGGGGCTCTGGGAGGAAGGATCTGGAGGTTGGAACTGTCAGATTGAAGCAAACAATAGGACTGTATTATTCCAAAAAGAAAAAAACAAAATGGAGATGTTACCCTTTCAAACAAAGCAGATTCAAACAGTAAAACCATTTAAAAAGCAGCTCACACCCAAAGCTCTTCTTATCAGAAGCACACCTCTTACTGCCTTTTAAATCAGCCCAGCTGACTGCTTGCAAAACCAAGCGAGGGTGGCAGCCTAATCAGGGTCATCTGGCTTTCATTACCAAAAGTGCTGCTTGACCTTGGTCTGGATTTTAATTGCCGCAGAGTTTGTTCCACGTTCTGGAAAATTCCTACTGTTCTGTTTTCCAGCAGCTCTCAATAACATATACAATGTGTCCAAATTTCGACTTAAATTTCCCTATAAGCTCTTATACTCAAGGATCATTAATACTGAATATGTTGTCGGAATTAGGGTATTAAATGCCTTAAGTAGGTTTTTATTGATGCCATGCACTTGCAGTTGAAAGAATAGGATCATATGTGGCTATAAGATATACTTTAAACATTAACTACTGCTGTCTTACAGGGTATGATGGATCAGGTGCAGATATAGGCAAGAAATTTACTAAGTGTGGGGATTGCAGTTACGGGGCTGAATGTGATGAGGATGCTGAAGATGTCTGGTAAGTAATATGCCTTTCTGGGACATCACTCTATCCATATACAGTACTGTCTGCCAGCCTGAAAGCCTAGCAAGCACTGCACCCCTTGAAACATCCCCTTAAAGTGCTTGGTACGGCTGAATCTTGAAATTGGAGTTCTTAAATTTACAGGGGTGTGGGAAAGCATTTATCTTGCAGGTATTTACTGAGTCCGTTGCCTTTTTTCAAGGCCAAAAAACTAAAACATTCTAGTGAAACCAATTACATCACCATCCAGTTCAGATATCCAAGAAATTAACATACATTTTAGGACTGGAATAAACATTATTGGTACAATTAATCCAGTGTCCATTATACATACAAGGGTTGGACAATGAAACTGAAACATCTGGTTTTAGACCATAATGATTTATGGCTCTTTTTGTGGGCAATACAGCATCAATTTGTTTTGGGAATGATGGAAACAAGTCCTGCATAGTGGCTAAAGGGATTTTGAGCCATTCATCTTGGAGAACAGTGGCAGGTCACTATGTGATGCTGGTGGAAGAAAATCTTTCCTGTGTTGCTCCTAATATAAGATCAGGTGACTGTGCAGGCCATGGGAGATGTTCAACTTCCCTTTCATCAAACCACTCTGTCATCAGTCTTGCTGTATGTATTGGTGCATTATTATCCTGATATATGGCACCACCTTCAGGGTACAATGTTCAAGCCATTGGGTGAACATGGTCCGGTAGCATTTGGCAATGACACTCCCATCTAGGTAAAGTAGTGGGCATAGGAAATGCCATGATATTGCAGCCCAAACCATCACTGATCCACCTCCGTGCTGTACTCTGGGTACACAACAGTCAGGGTGGTAAGTCTCTTTGGGGCTTCTCCACACTATAACTCTCCTGGATGTGGTAAAGACAGTGAAGGTGGACTCATCAGAGAACAATACACATTTTACATTGTCCACAACCCAAGATTTGCATTGCTGGCACCACTGAAACCTTTGTTTGACATTGGCACAAGTGACCAAAGGTTTGGCTATAGCAGCCTGGCCATGAATACTGACCGTGTGGAGCTCCCGATGAACAGTTTTAGTCCGGGGAGTACATTTAGTTCTGCAATGAGTTGGGATGCTATGGCTTTATATTTTTTGGATACTAATTTCCACCAACACGGAGCCCGTGCTGGGCTGATTCTCACTTGGTGCCTTTTGAGAACCTGTCTGCGTTTCCACCGGGTTCAAAAGTGAACGTAGGCGGAAGTGAGAGTAAAGTAAAGGTTGAAATATATTGTTTTGTTGGATTTATTTTGATCTGATCGGAGTTGAAGTCCTTATAAGCCACAGAACCAAAAAAATAAAGTTTCTAGAGTATGACTCGTTGTGCTGTCTCTACTGCCTGTATCCACTTTTGTCTTCTGTGTGTGTGTGTGTGCAAGTGAGTTTATTTTTTATTCTCACTCCTTGTTTTACCGCTGTCCTTTTAAGTATCGCGCAATAAAGTCAGCTAATAACTGAATTTTGCTGTCCCGTAAATGTTTAAATAGACAAACAAAATATGCGGTATCGTATTACTGTTACCTTATAAATGTTACTCGATGAATTGTTGTATAAAAGCAACAACATACTCTAAGTCGTGAGGTTGTACTCCAATATATCTGTTCTTCGCAATTATTATTTTTTTACTTCGTTTGTAACTTTTTCCAAGACGGCGGTTGTACTGTTGCTGCCTTCAAGTCCTACTCCGAAGATCCGACTAGGGAGTAGGGAAATCGTAATTACTGTATGGCGCCTGTTCAAGTGGTTAAGTCGGAGCAAAATGGAGACGATAAGAAAGCTACATTTTGCTGCATTTTTCGTTCCTCCAACGCCAAAACGCATTCGTATTGTTAATTGACCTTTTTGTAATCTCTTGCTCAAACAGCAGGTTACTGACCAGCTGCATATCAAATATTGAGACAAAAACGTATACATTTTTTCGCAGTACACCATTTAATAACAAACTCCTCAATATTCAAAGCAGTTCTGAGTTTTGCAATGACACGCAACATAAAATCTACTACTTTGAAAATAACTTACCTTTCACAGTGGAGCTATCCGTCGCCTCCGCTATGGTTGTTGTAATGACACACCCCCAACTCAACAACTCGGGGCTTAAAGAAACTCCCGACTTTCGCACCATTAAATGCGACTTTGTCGCGGTGTTCATGCGCTCTTATCTGATATTTACGATTTTTCCGACATGACCTGAAGGCAGGGTGTGTTTCAGAGGCAGGCTATTTGCATAACCAATCTTCAAAGAAAGCGTTTCAAGTCCCACCCCGAAGGACTAAATTACCACATAAGTACTGTCGTCTTCAAGTGTAAAACTGGCTCAGCTATAACATGAAAGGAATCGTCCACCTAGAGTTATGTATAAAGTAGAAAAAATCAAGAATCAAAGACATTTTCTCTGTAATTATATTGTGGTTTTTTCCTTCCCCGCCAAATCATGAGTCAGAAGCTATTTGTGTAGATCCAGATTCAGTCTTTATTGCAACAATAAGGTTACAATCAAGGCTGGACACTTGCAAGTGTGTCCAATACTAGCTTACACATATTTTTATACATTTTATTATCTTTTAACAATATCTCGTCACTTAAGCATCATCCTCTTTCAACCATTCACCATCATTGTTTTCTCCCTTGATCCACACCTGTAGGTGAATAGTTTGTCAATCATTTCTTTTATCGGTTGGTCCCTCAGCTGAACATAATTGTGGCGCGACCATCTCTACATGTTTTTTTTTTTTTAAATACTCAGCAGTAAACTTCTGGAAAACTCCGATGATTCCCTTCTCCTCAGCAGCAAATCTTGGCAGCTTCAGCTTGTTACACATTGCTTGGCACTATGTTGATCTTCAACATAGTGATAAGCGGCAGAGCTAATTAAGGTGGATATTCATACATTCAGGGCTAAGATAAAATAGCTACCAGAAACTTTGAGCCTAACATAAGGTGCAGATTCATGCTCAATTGATTACATTGTGATAATTATAAAATGATGATTACATTGTAATGGCTACATCATGATTATTTGGCATGCTTGTGATAATATCCGAATGATTACATTCTCTCAGCCTCATACAGTGCCAAATAATATTCCATAATTTTAGTTTATTTTGGTTTGTTATATAAACATACAATACCATTTCAGTTATTTTTTCGTGAAGTTTCGTTTTTATTCTTATTTCAGCAACTAAATGTTTTTTTTTTTTCACATTATGTTTTTATTATTTCCTTAGTTTTCATGAAGGATAATAACCCTGCTCCAATCAGCCTTTAATGAAATGATACTGTTTTGAAAGGATCACGCAGGGACACCGTTGTCACCACACAGTAAGACAAAATGCAGACATAACAGTTACGTTTGGAGCCATTGGTTTTTCTTGCATTTGTTAGGGCAGGACAGGAATCAAACACACTGGTTTTGAGCTTACAAAGGACGGGGTGCCCAAGAACCATGCAGTAGTCACCTCCAGCTGCTTGTTGTCTGACAGAAATGCACACTGCTACTGATGTTTCTGCGTTGATGTTGAGCTCCAGTAGCTGAGCAAGTACAGCCTTGTGATGATGGCTTCAAATCCCAGACAGTGTGTATAAATTGTAACCCTTTGCTCTTCTATATTCACATTTCCTTGCTTGGCATTATTCAAGAGCAGTGTGTGGCTCTGCGAATTAGGTGTTAGGTGCGGGGTCTCCACATTGAAACCCCAAAGTGGGTAGAATGATGTCACCAATGGGCCCTTGAGCAAGGCCCTTAACCACAGTTGCTCCAGGGATTGTCTAACCTTTCTTTAAATTGCATGTTGCTTTGGATAAAAGGATTGGCTAAATAAATAAATTGTTGTTGTAAAAATACCAGCTTTAGTATAAGTGACTTAGCGCTGGGTACCATTTTTATGAGTCGCTAAGAGTTGGACGCTTCTCTTGTTGCCTCAGGTGCATTTGCAACATCGACTGCAGCGGTCACAATGAGAACCCTGTGTGTGGGACCGACGGGAATTCATACGACAACCCCTGCCTCGTGCGGGAGGCGTCCTGCTTGAAGCAGGAGCGGATTGATGTTCAAACCCTTGGCAGATGCCCAGGTACGTTTAAGGTCAAGCTCTGAAAAATAGAAGTTCAGTTTCCTGGTTTCCCAGGGTGGGTAGAAGACTCCTGAAGTTTGTTTTTACATTTTGGCAAAACATTTTTTTAAAGGAATATTATTAGGATTTTAAGCCTGCATGCTTTCTGACATATTTTTTGAAGTGCTAAAAATGTAATTTTATTATTATAAAGAAAGGCAATAAATGTGAATCCAGTGCCTAAGTTATGCACAGAAACTTCCAAAAGTGGAGTATGGAATATACAGTCCGCCGTGGCTGTCAAAAAAAATCTGTCGATACATTTTTACAGGTGTAAGTCTTCATGCAGATTACGCACAATATTTCATGCATGTAGCAAATGGTATCTTTTGTTGACTTTAACAAAAAATGGTTTTTATGTTGGAGATTTCACATGACTGAAATATCGAATGCGCCAACTGCATGAATCTAATGGCATGATATTATTTCAGATTTTTCTGTGAAATTGAGTATAAAAACCTGCTATGAAAACATGTTATATTTAGGTTATATATACAGTACTGTGCAAAAATCATAGGCAGTCAAAAGAAAATAATGTTTAAATGATCTTCATGTTGGTATAAAATTGATATTATGTCTGTAAATGTCCTGGATATGATGTTAAACTGCATCCGACCCTGCAAGTGGTCCTCCAACTTGCAAGGAAAAAACTTTTGGGTGTTGGTGGCAGGATTGGAACTCCAGCCACTGTAAAAAAACACCTTATGACAGTTCAGTCCAAACAGGCATGACACCCTTCTGCTCTCTATGGGAGTAGCTGTGTTGCAGCAACCAACAGGAATGCTGCACGCACCATGAAGGGGATGGGGGAAAGACTTCGGGAGCATCATCCCTGGATGAGTCGAAACCGTCGGAGAACTAATAGGGTCAGGCCGGTTGGGGATCGGAGCCGGTGTGGTGCTGAGGCATAGCCCGCTGCATGGCAACACTTGGGTCCCAGCTTGAGGCGGCCCATCCGGGTAGGCACGTGGAACGTCTGGTCTCCCCTGCAAGATGACCATCTTCCTCTGCTGTTGGGGGAGCTTTGTAAACTCCGCATTTCAGTGGCAGCACTCTCTGAGGTACGCAGACCGGGGAGTGGCCAGATCTCTGTAGGTGGATCGGCTCCTTCTGATGGTGACTGATGTCACCCCTTTCAACAAGCGTATTATGAAACTCAGGCTAAGGCACTCCGTGAGTGTCTTCTCTGTTGTTTCAGTGTATGCGCCATCTGCAGTGAGTGACGTCTCGTTGAGGGAGACATTGTACTCGCAACTTCGCTCAGTGGTTCATGGGTGCCCACGGGGTGACACTCCTCTGGTCATGGGTGACTTCAATGCGACTACTGGCACTGACAGGGCTGGCTATGAGGCTTGTGTGGGTCCCCAGGGGTCTGGTGACCGGGGTGAAAGTGGCTCCATGTTCCTGGACTTTGCGAAAGGTCAAGGTTTGCATGTCACTGGATTCTGGTTTGAATGCCCTGAGCTGCATCGTTGGACTTCATATTCCAATATTGGTGGTGCAGCGAAGGAGATCGGTCACATCCTTGTAGACAGACGCTGGAGGCTCCTGCAGAACTGCAGGGTCTACAGAAGTGCCCAGTTTGTAAATTCTGACCATAGACTTGTTGTTGCTACTCTGAAGATTCAGCTTAGATCCAGTAGGCTACCACCTACTAGGAGAAG
>JAAGVU020000001.1:27200339-27227328 GCA_011763525.2 Mormyrus iriodes
TCATGATTAAAGAAGGACATGATGGGAAGCGTAATCTCAATGTGCTTCACAGAATCCCAGCCACAGAGGGACATGCCGGGAAGTGTACCCTTGATGTGCTTCACAGAATCATGATTAAAGAAGGACATGATGGGAAGCGTAATCTCAATGTGCTTCACAGAATCCCAGCCACAGAGGGACATGCCAGGAAGTGTACCCTTGATGTGCTTCACAGAATCATGATTAAAGAAGGACATAATGAGAAGTGTACTCTTAATGTGCTTCACAGAATCACAGCCACAGAGGGACATGGCGGGAAGTGTACCCTTAATGTGCTTCACAGAATCATGATTAAAGAAGGACATGATGGGAAGCGTACTCTTAATGTGCTTCACAGAATCATGATTAAAGAAGGACATGATGGGAAGCGTACTCTTAATGTGCTTCACAGCATCACGGCCACAGAGGGACACGCCACAGACCAGTGGCTTAGTGAAGATATTTGAGAGGTTGATCCTCCAGCATCTCAGACTATTCATTAAGGGCTTTGTAGACCCACCACACTTTGTATTACACGCAGAGAAAGGTATGGGAGGTGCTGCCCCATACCTACTTCACCGAGCAAATTAGGCAGCATCATAAGAATTCTGTTTTACTTGCACTGAACTCCAACCACCACGGCAGCTGAGGCAGAAGTTCAGGGCTGGTGTTAGTTGAGGCCACAGTAAATGAACGACAGACTGGATTGGTATGTAGACATAGAGGGGGGGTCTGCAGGAATGTGCAAAGCACGGCGGCTATTCTTAAGGAGATTCAAGGCCTTGGGTGTATACAGCCAACATCTCCATGTTATACCAGTGTGTCTTAGTCAGTGCCATGATCTTCACTGCCCTTTGCTGGGGAAAGGGGTCGTACCAAGGTGCAAGAAGCTGATGGGCTGAACAAAAAAAAGGCTTGCTTTGTTGCAGGGACACGTGTAGGACGATAATGGCTCTTGTCATTAGCTCAGGAGCCCTTTCAGTTACAGGCTCGTCTTCCAAAGATCTAGCACTAGGCAGATCCCCCTGCTGTTTGTTTGCAGAACGCCCCCAGACTCCATGTCACACCCAGAGCCTATGGACCTGGCTCCCTTTGATTCATTGATGTCAATTGGGCGGTGTTTATTTACAGGGGGACATTTAAAGGGGACATTCAGCAAAGTGTCAGTCATACGTACTGTTTGTGCACCAAGAACTGCTGAGGCTGGCATTTTTCCAAAGGCTACATGCTATTAGCCTTGATTTTAGACCCAGCAGTACATTGACACTAGTCATTGGGGGGGGGGGGGGGGGGGGGGGGGGGTAAACTATAGCTACGAGAGGTTATATTACATTGATAGCGAGAGGATCACTTCTGCATTCTTTCACCTCTTGTATGCATCAAGAACTTGAGCGATATTTGACAGAACAGTAACTTTTTAAATGCAGTTAGGCAGCATTATATTCTACAAACTTGCTTTTGTAGATAAAACACATGGCCAGAATGTTAGAGAGACTATACATGGATTTTAGACAAAAACTTCAGTGTAATTGACAGTTTAAAAAACAAATTAAAGACGCAGCAGAAGTGACAAGAATGTTTTTATGTACTTATGTTTTTTAATCTACTTATGAATACTTTTGAAGAGTTTAAGTTTTACATTTCTAATGTGTCTTGTAATGAATGATAAAAAAGCAAAAGAGATCATTTTGTCATTAAAATATCTTTGTCGTTTTCTTGTTATCTGACTTCATCAAGTGATGTAAATCAATGGCATAAAACAAGTGGTCCTGTACATGAATTGTCCAAACTAGGATTCCGGTCCAAAAAATATGTAAGTGACTGTACTAATCTCAAAAACCCAAAAATCATAACGGGACCTGATGTTGTGGTACAGAAAATTCAATAAATATATTGCCCTGACACCAAATTAGGCTGCATGGGAGGCTTGGGCATTAACATGGTTTAAAAATAGTGATCCATTCTTTTAAAATTAATCACACACATTAACTTTGAAAGCCCTAATATTTAATATATCTCATATGTATCTTCAGTAAGGCAGACAAATGAAAATCAAATAGATGCTGTAAATGTGTTAGTAACACTGGCCAGGTAGCCAACTAACCATTATCAGTAACTGAAGGTTTTATGTGTACCAGTACATTGGACTGACATATGCCACTTTGCTCATTTGTAGTGTTGATACTGGAGTCTGAATGTATGGTCTGTTATCCATCAAGCACCTACTGTATGAAACATTTTTCAGAGGGGTTAAAGGCCCTGCTCAAGGACTCCACTGAGATATGGTTACTCAATATGGTTGCCAAGCATGGGATTCAACCCAGTGACCACCTGATCACAAGCACACAGGCCAAAGCTGCTGAGCCACATACCTGCCCCCCCCCCAAGGTGTGCAGTATGGCCCATATAGGGAACAAGCCTGCAACCTTGCTCTAACCAACAGAACTAACCAGCCAAGCAACATTAGACGTGTCTAATGATGTGCCCTCTGGGGTCATTGTTTTATAAAGAACATTGTAGCCCTGACACTGTAATCATATTAGAATTAATAATTGTAGTTATGGTAACAGAAATGGTGTGGCTCCTTTTGTGTTTTTGTGTATATGGCACAATGCCTTCTAACTAACCCCAAATTCCACTCTCTAGACAGTTCTCTGTGCGAATGAAAATCAAGGAAAATAGTTTATTTCTTGCCGAAACGGAATGGAATTCAATGCTCTTCATTCAGTCTAGATGTGAATCTAATTCGAACATCTCTTTAAAGGTTTCTGTGGCAGTTATAAAAGAAAGATTAATACTAGGCCAAAAAGTCCCTGAAAGTGTACAGGCTACTTTAAATTTATCATTCACGGCAGCTTTAATTGTTTGCTAGGAGGTATTTAACAATGTAACAGTGGAAGAGTTTGGCTAAAAGGAAAATCATTTAATATTTTCAGTATCTAGAGCAAGTGATGATTCATCTGTCTGTTTTCCATTTGCTTATCCAGTACAAGGTTGCAGTGAGAACAGATTTACATTTATTAAGCAGATGCTTTTGCTGAAAGTAACGTATAAGTGAGAAAGGCTTGGGGTCTGCGAGTCAGGTCACCCAGTATTCCTGGAGCAGTTGGGTGATAATGGCATGTGTCAATGGGTGAAAAAATTTGTCTGTCAGCCACAGGATTTGAACCCACAACCTTCTGGACACAGGCAAGGATCCCAAACCTGCTGAATTATGCACTGCTCCTAGGTCCAGGGTAGCAAACCTGATCTATGGTGAGACTCTTTGGGTATGGGTCTTTGGGATGACCTCTCAATCAGCTGATAATAGTGGGTCCCCAGGACTGGAGTTGAGAACCATTGCTTTATTATTGGCTGATTGAGAGGTCATCCCAAAAACCCGCACCCACACCAGCTCTCCATGGATCAGGTTTGCCATTTCTGTCCAAGATGATCACTTAATGCTAAAATAAAAAAGTATTTCACTTCCTCAGAACAGCACTAGGCTTTAAGGCATGAGTGACATTTTACACTTTTAAGAAGCAAAATTAAATTGAGAACACAAATGTAACTCTGAACTGCATATAATGTGGTAGATGCCTTTGTTTGAATCTACAGGTGTGATTCAGGGTACAAGGGACTACAGTGTGATGAGGCCAAGGATTTCAGCATCCTCTATGTGGTCCCCAGCGGGCAGAAGTTCCAGTATGTCCTCATTGCTGCCATCGTTGGGGCTGTGCAGATTGTTATCATTGTTGCCATAGTGACTTGCATCACAAGGTAAGTACCAGTTCACACAAGCTTAATGTGTCTCAGTTTTTCCTATGAATAAACGTATGTTTTGAACTCTTTTTCAGATACACATTCAGAAAATATTGTGCATAATGATAAAAGGAATATATAGTTGTTAAGAAATATATTACCGGAAACACAATTATCATTTTTGTTAAATAAAATTTATGGAATGTCTGCATATGAACCAATCTGGCGTGCATGATTTATGATTGTAATATGGAAAACAGTATCTTTTTCCATTCTAATAAACAATTCTACTGAGCAAGTGTTTAATGGTTATTTCAACAGAGGTTCATTGTCCTTAGAGCTGAGCCATAAAATTTTTTTATAAAAATGTAATCAATGATTAGGTTTCTTGTCATTTTCTAGGAAATGCCCCAAAAATAACAGGGGGCGTCGGCAAAAGAAAAATTTGGGCCATTTTACATCAGACAATTCTTCCAGGATAGTATAACCTGAATTTTCATGTAACAGATAATGACATTTTTTAAATATATGTAAGTAAAAGTGTGTTTTCTCTTTTTTCAATAAAACAAAAAACTAAACATCTCAATTCAGTGATAAATGAATTGTTATGAATTGTTAATGATGAATTTATTAACCAAATCATGTATTTCATGTATGCTGTTTATTTCAGAGACCTTGTTTTCCTTCATATTTTGTAATATGCTGCAGTATCAAACATTTTTTGTGTCAGAAGCTGTCCCACCTTATTGGCTTGTATTTTGTTATGTGAGTCCTTTCTGGTTCATTTTAAGAGAAATGCAGTTAAACCTTGAATTACAAACAAACGCATACCAGTATCCCAGAGTCCCTTAGTTTTCTTTTTTTTCTATTTTTCTATTATTATTCTTTCTTATTTATCAGTTTTCACTCTTCCTTTTGTCCTGAGAACCATTTTTTTAAACAATTGAAATGTGAAAATCTTTGAAGGTTACTGTTAACAAATAATGTATTTCGAAGATATTTGGAAATATTTGTATTTGGAAAAAGAAAATACTTGGGGAAAAGTAAATGTTTTGTAAAATTTTGATGGTACGTCATGTAATTCTCAACACATATCGCATGGCTTGTAAACTGTCCTGTGTAGTTGTTTTAACAGAATTAAATGCTGTTTTTGAATGAATTCTGTACCTTCCATCTCAGCACTGCTTAGATATTTAAATAGATTTTTTCATAATCCCTGGTAAATAGGAGAACTTTTTAAAGTGGAAAAAGTTCTATTCGAAAAAGCTGATACATATAACAATTGATTTAGTTCTGTTTTAATGTGGCATGAATTAGGTACCTTGATTTAAATATAATCTAAGATATCATTCTGTCATTTACCAAATTCACCAATTTCTGGGACAATTTTGTGTTTAATTGTTTCCGGGTACATGCCTTAAGCAAGACTATTTGATAGTCAAAGTCATATTTGACATTGCACAAAGCTGTTCTGTATTGAAAGCACAATGAAAGAATTTCAGATAAATTTATGATCAAACAGACCCACGATTAACATTAACAAATTCCAGTATTTTTCAAGTGATTTTAATATAACTCAATGTGATTATATAGCACAGTCCAAAGTTGAGAGATGGTGGTTTAATTTTAAATCACAAAATTATTTCTTCAATCAGTTGGCTTATTGATTTATTAGCTTAATTGGTTGATTAATCAGTGGGTTTTTCACTTTTTCAGACAGTGGAGTTGCCTACCCACCGGCGTATCTGTTTTTTTGTCATTGTGCAAATGGGTTACACAAGTACAATGAAATTAAGTTGCTGCCTCTGTAATGACATAACATACTAAACTATACTATACTATCCAAGCACAGGGCATTTAATATCTACACTATACCTTACAGATAGTAATATTCTATACAAACACAGAACATAGGAATATATCTGTGGGAATTCACTGAGAAATATTTCATTGTAAATGTTTTTGTTCTTGTCTGCTGTAGTTGCAAAACTGCCAGTTTTCTATGCATTCATGGTCATTCCTTAGCAATATAGTCACTTAAAAAAAAATCCATAACTACTCCAGTCGTACAAGTCATACATAGAACTCAGTTTTTCAGTAGAATATTCTGAGTTGAAGAGTGATGAATGCAATATCTCTTCGTCCTTGATATCAAAGGATTAGCTGAAAGGGATCTACTGGTCACATTACATTGAAAGTATTTGGCTCTTTGTGTAGCCTGTGTCCCTTTGTAGAAAACAAATCTTCTGGAGCTCAGACACTACAAATTGAAGGCTGAGTAACAAAATAATTAATACTTTTTGTACACTATAGGAGTTTTTATTGATTGCACAGCTAAATGACACAAATGAGTAGCAGGCAGAGATCAGGACACACTGATATAAGTTCCTGTAAATTGTCACGTTTAATGATTATTGTATTCGGTAGATATGTCTGTGGGGTGTTGAGATTAGGATCTAAGCTACTTATAAGAATCTCCATCCCAGTTCAAAATCTTGACTTATGAAGGGAGTATGGGCACAGGTCAAGGCCTGAGTAAAGGAAAAAATCAGAGGCTAATGTGAATGAGAAATTGTTGCCTGTGGCTATAGAGTTAAAGACACGGCGCTGGGGGTTTCAGCAGCTGCTGGCTTCTATTTTGAGTATCTGGCAGTTCTCTTGGGAGGGCTGCCGCTCCGTCAAGCAGGATCATCTTGCTGACGATTCTGGGTGTCAGAGGCCAGTTCACTATATCTTTAATATTACAAAAAAGTAGTACCGCCGAAAATGGAGTAAAAATCACGGCAACATCTATTTTTTTCTTTCATTTTCCTTTTTTACCCATGTGAAAATGTGATGCTACTCATTGTTTCAGTCAAGATGCCTCGATGTTTTTTATAAGAAAAATCTAGAATGTCAACGGTGACTCATTAATCTCAGTAGTCTTGAAGTAGCCTTTAGTCTCACAGCCACTTCTTCTCTGGGCACCTTTCCTCACATTCATTTACTTAAGTGAGTGGAATAGAGAGTTCCTTATGTTGACACCGGTGGAAGGGCAGCTGCAGTTCATGGAAATTAATTGTAATTTTATGCACAGTGCATACCAACAATTAATAAATTATTTAGAAATCAAACTTTTACTAAATACTAAATTTTAATTTTGATGATGATGGTAACCTTCAAGTAATTCATGTATAATCTGTTGTAGTGGTATAATTAAATGGCAAGCACAACAAGTTGAACGAATTCAAGTTGAATTTGGTAAAAAAACTAATTAAACCCAAGTTACCTGTAGGTCCACCTAAAATTCATTGAAAAGTCATTAATGTAGGAGAACAGTTGGTAGAACTGGCTGTATGTATAATAATTGAACTTATTGCAATAACCTTTGCAATAAAGAACAGTGAGGCACATGTTCTTTAATTTAATTTACATCATATTACTCTATCTAGGATATAGAAAAACAACTGCTTTATATAGCTAACTTCATCCTGTGACAATTTTAACCAGACATATTTTAGAAATGAATTGTGCACTGTCCATTTCCAAAGTGACAAATGGCAACATTAAAATTAGCGAATCACACACAGCAAGGAGGTTATGACCAGGCAGGTGTGTCAATACTGGAGTGACCTCACCGGTCAGGCTTGCAAGACCAGCTGTTTCTGACTTTTAATAGACAATCAGCATATCAACAATATAATACAAGGAATATTACTCATTGGCACTGGGATATACTTTCATTAAAAATCTACAAAATATGCAATTCATCCCTAAAATCAGCACACTCTGACTAGCTTAGAAAACTATGGTATATGTACTGTACATGGCCGCCAATTTCAAATACTGTCCTTTCATTTTTCATTGTATTATTCAACATTAGTAATTTGTTCTCAACGACCTAAATACACTTTTTGTACTTTTACTATTTATTAATAGTTATATAACTTATAAAAACAAACTTATAAAAACAAAAAACAAGAAAAAAAAACAATATACTGCTAACCTACGTACCCTGTACCGTACCCTTTAGACACACAAGCCAGCTTTTAAAATGCATTTGTATGCATTGTAGCTGTATATAGCTACATTGAGTGGAAAAGGAATATATAAAACTTGCGTGTAACTGAAAGGGAATGGATTGGGGATTTCCATTATGTGGGCAATGCTTCTACCAAAAAAGTTTGAAGTGTCACCTTACAAAAGTATTTATAACTATAAAATGCGTGCCACTTCAATGATACCGCCTTCCTCAGCTCCCTGTTCACTGTGCAGTACCACTCCCATCTTGGACGCAACACGACCAAGCAACCATACTTGGGGTAGGTGGAGTCTCTGCTTTCCCTGAAACAGATTCAGATCAGCACTGAGTGACAACGAGACTCTCTTTGGACGTTGCTTGCTCTACTTGCAAGCTAGAGTCTCCCAAAGATCGGACAAACTTGTGGCTCAGACGAAAAATTCTAGATCAAAGTTTGAAGAAGACAAGGCAGGTGACTCACATCCTTGATCAGATCTTTACGGGTCCCAGAAAGAAGACAGCTTATCAAAGCGTCTTGTATAGCTCTTCACATGGATCCTCAGCAGTACCGCATGGCCAAAATGGCAGACAGACTCCAAGTGTCAGCCGCAGAGGACGAAACGAGTAATCCCAACAGCTCCCTCACTATCCTATCCCTGCTGGAGAGAGTTGCAGGTATCATTGACAATGTCCAGGCGTGTCAACAGCGCATGGAGGAGCGTCAGCTGGAGCTGGAGAACACCGTCAAGATTATCCAAACAGATGTGCTCAAGCTGACTAAAGATCACGCCACTACCAACAGCACAGTGGAGAAGTTGCTTGAAAAGACCCGCAAAGTCAGCACCCACATCAAGGATGTTCGGGTCAGGGTCGAGAAGCAGAACCTGAGGGTGAAGAAGGTAGAAGAAACACAGGGAGAGCTGTTGATGAAGAACAAGTTCAGAGTTGTTATCTACCAGGTAAGTCTACCTGCTAAACTCTGATTTCATACATAAATGCATAAATTGATGAGTTAAATGTGCTCCCTGCATCGTGCACGTTGGAAATAGTTCGCCTTTGAGATTGCCCACTAGGCTTCAGTCACCTGTTACATTTCACTTAGCATGTAACATGAGAGTACCCTGGATCTGACAAATTGATTGATTAACCTTCCATGTCTTAAAATAACTTCCCATAAAATGTCAGCATTCGCCCTCTGTGCTTGGGGATTAGTTTTGAAAAACAAATAGGCATGTATCATTAGATGAAACAAATTGTGCTGTGTTGCCTTATTTATTTGGTTGTTTATTTGTTTATTTAGTTGCATAAACCGATGTATGTTGGTAAATATTAATATTTTTGTATTCGTGAATGATGGTTTTCAGGTAATTTACCAGGTGGGCTTCTAATAAGTGAAATAACCACAACTGACTTGTATCCAGGTATACAAAATCTCAAAAATCCATTGGAATGAAAAACCAAAATGTTTTTGCGAACATGGAACTATTCGGATAACATGGCAGTACGTGGCACTTGACGTTTACTGTGGAAATAGCTAATGTCTTTTAAGAAAAACAGTGCATAAAATTTATAAACAAACCTGTTAATTCCATTAAGGGATGATTTACGTATGAACTTGTTCTGTGGTAGGAGCTGGTGTGGAGTTTAATGAAAGTAGGATTTGACTAGAGTGTGATCACTCCCTGCTCTAGAAAGTAAAGAACTGATTGGCGGCAGATTCAGTTTTTAAAGCCAACAGCTGCCAAACCTCATCACAGCCTGATTATTCTTAGCATATGACTGGAGCTGATGGAAGTAAGGATATGTGATGAACTGCTGCCCATTAAAAGGTTATGCATCGCACCTATGAAAAGCAATACGCGGCTCGCAAGCAGTAGCTATTCCACAGTACGGGACTGCCAATCAGCGCGGCTCTGGTTTTCACCTGGCTGGCACTCGAGGGGCGACAGAAGCTCGGGTTTCACACTAAAAAAGCATAGCTGTCTGGATGGACAGTCAGCAACAAATTCAGATAGAAGAGAATGCCAAAGAAGGAGCAGGGGACTGCTGTAATTTTAAACAAAGCGAAGAAGGGTATAACCCTGAACACAATTAACTATGTATAAGAGTAAAATATATATAAATATTAATAATTATGCTAAATGTGTACGTGGAAATTTAACTTTCAGTTTAGGGAATTTCCCAGGCTTAGTTTGGAATTCCCAGTGCACTGTTTTAATAATTATATTAAATGGTTAGTTAGTTTAATATACATTTAGGTGTTGAATATACATTATATGTTGACAATATATCTGTAACATCTATAACGTCTCAAGTGAGTTTCCAGTTTGTATATGCAGTTTATTTTTTACGCACAAAGATACAATAGATTTTAAAAATAACATTTCAGAAGCATCAGTCTTGACCATGCTTAGCATACTTTACTTATCAGAGGCTTTAGCCAAAGCTGTGTGTATTTTGTGTGGAATCACAGTCAGACAGTACCTGGAGCAATTAGGAGTTAATGGCCTTGTGTAATGACTCGATGTTGAAATCACTCTGCTGATGCTGAGTGTTGAACCAGCACCCTCTTGTTTGCAAGGACAGCGTCCAAACCTACTGAGCCATACACCACAACACTCATCAAATCAGAGAAAACCCACACAGTCACATTAAGTAAGCACGATAGTGAGTGAGTGCATTTATACATGCTACCGACTGCAGTGAGGCAAACCTAACATTTATAGCCAAGCTCTGTGAGGCAAACCCCTGAACGTCAATATGGTTTAACTGAACAGACTTAACACAATGTTTACAATTTTATTAAGCTCTAATCTGTGCAGAGAATTTCATTGTAAGGTTTTATCGTTGGTCCTACAGTACATCTTGGTATGAATCACTTAATATTACGTCCTGCACCAATACCAGAAACTCTATATACCTTATATCTGATTATTAAAGGTGATTATTATAAAAAGGATGTTTTTGTCTTTAAAACATATATAATGATTTTTACCCAGTGAAGGAATTACAGTATAATGATTACTTTAAACATTCATTTATTATTATTTTTATTTTTCATTTTAATGGATGTATGAATGCATAATGTGGGTTATTTTGTACTACTGATATCTTTTGTACTGGTCCCTATATACTTGTTTATACTTGTACTTATTATAAGACATGCATTCCCTTATGAACCATATTAATATTACACATACAGGCATCTTTGACTTAAACCGCTGACAGATCATTTTTTAGCAATTTGATCTGATCCATCACAAAAATGAACATTTAGATGCCATTACAATAAATAAATGAAAAGGTATAATAATCCCTAATGCTGGTCATTGATGAGTTGATTGCATTTGTAATGCAGGGCATTCTCGCATGTACAGAGAATGAATGGTCCATTAATGTATAATTTTACTGCTTATCAGTGATAGTCAGCATATTGGGGAACAATGATAGGAAAGAGCAAAAATTAGCTAAAAAGAATCCAGTTAAAAGTATTATGTAAAAAGCGTATAATGCTCATTAAGTAGCAATTTTACGATGACGGTAATCCATGCTCATTAAAATGTGTACTTAGTGAGTCAATGGTCATTACTGCAATCTCAGAGCATTTGGAACCAATCTGATGGGTCCTACTGCTTTGGAAAATCATTTTATAATTATTGTACAGTATTGCTAATTGCCTGGTTCTTTTACATTCTTGGCTTTTGACTCTGCACAAAAATTATATTCATAAAATGGTTAAGGTTTACTTAAACATTACATTAAATTAAAACAAAATCTAACTAATGAATCAGTCCTAAAAATAGAAGTTCATAATGGTGTTGGAAAAGTTTACGGCAAGGTTCATTCGATCATTATAATTTAGCAGTGATGCAGTGAAAACAACTAACCCAAATCCAAAAGTCTCCTTTTCATTCGCCTTTTCAACACATTATGACCCATGGTAAGTAATCTGACCTCATATATAAAATGCTTAGATGATTTTGTTTCCAACTCTGGAGGAAAGCCTACAATGTAGCAATGGAAATGTGTAATGGACCAAGAAAATCTATGCACTGTGAAGGCAAATTTAACATTGGAAAATTTTATTTAATTCTGCCCCCATTAAAACCTAGAAATTGCCACTGCATTGAGTATTAGGCACCATCCAAATATTTCACATATGTAGTTAAGGGAGGTACCAATGTCTTCTTAAACCTACACAGTAGCCAGTTCAAATCCTATGCAAAATCCCACACTTTGGGCTTCGAGTTTGCATGTTCTCACTGTGTTGTACAAAGTTCCTCTTGCATTAATTGTGTGTGCCCTCCTGCCACACAATGATCATGTATCATGTAAGCAGGTGGAAGATGAATGGACTCTGAATTAAAATGTGATGTCAGAAAAGTACAAAACAGAGTGGTAACCTAAATGGGGTCCAACAGGTGCAGAATTAAAATGGAAGAGGCAGACGTCGATCTATAACCAGGGCTGAAGCTACCTTTTCAGGGGCCCTAGGCAAAGCTTTACTTGGAAGGCCCCTGCACAAAGAAAACTGATGATGATTTCACGTTTTCCGCAATGCAGGTAATTCAGGGGCCCTAGGCAACTGCTTATTCTGCCTATAGTTAGATTGACCCCTGTCCATAACTGTCTATAAGAAGATTACAATATATAGAATTCTAGATTTTTTTTATGCTTTGTTAACACAGACTCCAGATGGTAAACCTATCAAATTTAAACAACTAGCTAATTGTCTGTGACTAGACTCCAGGGATTCTCAATGACTGCCACTCCACGCACAGTAGCGGCCATCACTTTGTTCCTGTTTAATATTCAGCAATCAGAGGACATGCTTCCATGAAATACTTCTGGTTTATGTACGTATTTAAGAAGAGTCCCAGCGCTGAGCTTCATGTCACTGAGATGGTCTTTTCTTTGTGAATATCTTTTGAAAGGTGCGAGCTGAGAGTGCTGAAGAGAGCAATCTGGGAACAGTTCCAGTGCTACCACAGAGAGAGTGAACACAAGGCATAGAAACCATACAAAATTTAAGAAAAACACACACATACACGTATAATTTATATACTTATATATAATCAGTCATAAGAATGCCCATTTTATAGTATGCTACAGTACTTCCATACGTATTCCATTTCGGTTTATTTCTGAATGAAGTATGTCTCATGTAAATATAACGTCAGATTAATATAACAGTAAGGAAATATTCAGGCCTCATTAGGTTTATTTAAAGAAGGCCTGGGAAGATTGATATGATCTATGATATGGAGCTGCCAACTTGCCCTGAAATTGAAGGACAATAAACAAGAGTTACAGACTTATAAATGAGTTTTTTCTTTGTGAAATCCATGCTGGCCCCTCGGTTTGGCCTGATTACCCTTTTAAAACCATATAAATCATATTATCTTATTAGCATTATCATTTAAATAGCAATAACATCTTCAATGTAAAATAAATTGTTCGAAAAATAGCTTCACAGCTGAATTTTTTTCAAAGTATTCTTATTGATATAATAAATTGACCTTAAATAACTATTCTGTCTCTGTGCATTTATACAATATTTCCCAAAAATATCTATTTGTAAATCTCAGATAAACTTACTGTGATTTCTGAGACTACTGCTTATCTCCACCTATATCTAGTTATGGTTGTAGTTACGTGTTAACTGGGTTAAAACTTAAAGCATAAATCATAAGTTAAAACTTGTGCTAATAAACTATCTTTCCAGTTAAGTTTTCTAAAGACTGGGCTTTGACAGGGTATTTTATCATAATAAATTAACATTTAGGACACAAGCAAGCATTGTTATTAAAATGTTTTATTCAACTTAAATACACACACACAATATATATGGGCAGTCAACAACTGCCAAGGATTTCTGATTTGTCTACTGTCACTACAAGCTGTAGTACTAGTACAACTCTTACTGCTAATCAAATAATAATAATAATAATAATAATAATAATAATAATAATAATCATCATCATCATCATCATCATCATCCACCATCACTGTTTTGTGCTTCACTGACTGATTCTAGAGACATTTTCTAGATTCTAGATGTGCTGCACTACAATGACACAGAAACGGTTGTACACAGTAGTGCTGTACTGTAAGTAAGGTCCTTAAACCACAAACCACTGTGCTAAACAGGCCTAGATAACAGTTACTTCCACATTAAATCATAATAATGTCATCATCATATTATTCCAGTGTGTAAGATGTGTATTGAAATCCTGAAGAATTATATGAAACAATTTTTAAATTAATATTTATTTGGACAAATGACATAAGGTAAGTAATGAATATGATCCATCTATCACAGAAAAAAATGAACATAAAATATCATTATTATTAGTCCAGTATCCATTGTGTATTTCAGCTTTGTTCTCTTTGCACAGCTATGTGGGAAAAAGAAAGGAAGAAACCCATTTACAGCTTGTTGTTTCTGGTTTTGCTTTTCTCTGTAGGGAGACAAGGAGGTCCCTGCAGCAGATGCTTCCAAGGCGCCAAAAGAAGCCGGATCGTCAGGGGCTGCTGTGGAGCCGGACACCTTCGAGGTCCCACCAGACTCCGATGAGGAGTATATGGTGGTGGAAGAAGCGGACTCCTCCACTGCTGCCCGCATCAAGAAGACTGGCCTGAAGCGCATTGAGAGCCTCAAGGCCACCTTTTCCCGGGAGAACCTCTCCAAGACCAAGGAAACCCTGGGCACCAAGGTCAGCCGCCTTGGGGAGCGCATCGTACCGGCCGAGCGGCGTGAGAGGATACGGCAGTCAGGAGAACGCTTCAAGGAGACCATCACCAAGACCGTGCCAGCCAAACTGAACCTGAGGAAGGAAAGGACCGTCGCTGAAGGCCAGGAAGGAGCAGAGGGCGCCACTGAGGCGACTGCGCCCATTCCTCCCCCAAAGGGTCGCAAGGCCAACCCTGATGTCACCTACACAGAGGTGGTAACGGAGCCCAAAGGCGTCTCCATCTCAGAGTTTGGGGCAAGAAGGAGAGAGGGAGTGAGAATGGAGTCCGGCATAGCCTCGTCGGAGACAGGCAGGGCGGACGAGGTCGAGGTTCCCGTGTACGACATGAAGCAACTTTCTTAAGCTGCAGGCACAGCCGGTGGTGAAAGAAGATAAACAATTGTTTGAATTTCAGATTTACACACAGATTTTCATACTTTTTCTTTCTTTTTTGTAATGCACACCAAACACAGGATCAAAGGATTTATATAGAAGTCTTCTCTGGGGTGATTTATTGAAGGAGAGTGTAGAAGAACCAAGTAATTAGCAATACTATATAATTATTATGAAATGAAATGTTCAAAAGGCATTTGTTATGAAACGGTTGCTTCTAATCTTATTAAAAAGAGAGATGAAATAACTGATATGTTTTTTCTCCTCTAAAATATGTAAGGCTTTACATTAACATAAGTGTAAGGAATTTCATTTAAATTTAATAGTATACCTGCTCAAACATTGTGGAATTTCAGATTTTATCTTGAATTTTTGGTATAACTACAATAAGCTGTGCGAAGACTGAAAGTTAACAGACTGATAAATGTATGTTCTGGTACTGCAATGTGGTTTTGTCTGGCTAAGGTGGAAAAAGTCGTTTTTAAGAAGAAAGTGATACATGGAAATGGGAAAGTAAAACATTTGAATGTCATGTTAATCTACAGTACATCTCATATTGTAAAAAAAATATAAAAAATATACAAAGCCAAGGCAAAAGATGATAAAAGAACTCAGTCAGCTGGTCTCTGAAGAGTATCTTTAAATTTTTAGAATGACTGAAGAGTAAAGTAGGTGAACAGTTGAAGCAGTGAATAGATCTCCACGAAGTTATTAAGAAGCAGGTTACACTTATGATATAAAAATAGTGCACAAAGCGTGAGTTTAAATGTTTATCCAAAGATTTGGTAATGTGATATCTTTTATTATGTAATTTTCAGTTGTTCTCAGATTTCATTTAAATATTTATTAGTGCAAAGCCTATCCTAATGTTCATTATTGCAAACTAATGGTGGCAATTTGCACAATATGTAAATGTTTATACATCTTGCTAAACCTGCATGATTAACAGAATTTAGATTAAAAACATGTTGCAAACTGAATGCCATCATAAATAAACCAAATAATAATGTACAGCTTAAGTTTATAAAAGTAAAAAAAAACAAAACAATTTGTTTCATGTGATTAATAGCTAAATCTGTTGTCTGTAGTTTAGTTCATTGTTGATGTGATGATGAACAGAATACTTTATCACTGATTTTAAAAATCAGGCATGGAAAATATTAATATTCCTACTCTGGGATGTTAAATTTATCAATCTATTTTAATTTAATGTTTTCTTTTCCTTAGCTTGGTGTAATGTATTTGATATTCTACATTTATAATAGTTTAAAAAATGTAATATAGCAGTAATCACAATATAACCATAGTAGACTTCAGATGGACAGTGGTATACAATATATGTCATCCTTCATTCCAACAGAACATAGAAGTCTGTGCAAACTCATTTGTATTTTTCATTTTCACGTTTGGAAAAACATAAAATTAATATAAAAGAATAAACTAATTATATTCAGTTATCTGATGCTCTACTAGAATACCTTTGTGCCAACAATATAGAGTAGGGATAGACGATATGTTATCAATTTGTATTTTTTATTCTTGTTTCTATACACAGAGCTAATGCATGAAATATTTTTGATTTCTTACAAATAGAGTGAATGCATGAATAATTTCTTCTGGTATAATTAACAATAAAAATATTTTTCATAAATGTATTATTGCTATAATATGTGATGAAAGTAAATGGGAGAAAGTATTTTTTGCATATATATATATAATACAAAAGTAGCTATTTTGTGTGTGTTTATACATATATACAAAATAGCTACTTCATATTAAAGAATATTAAATGATCTAAGTACTGTTCAGTTTTCCCATTTTAATAAAACTATAAATGTAGCACATAAACATCAGGGTCATTGAAATGTATGAAAATAAATATTTGGAAATAAGACATATGACTTTCAGGCATTCAGAATCAATGATTTTTGTATCTGAAGTTCCGAAGAGAGCAAACTACTTATAACCTGGTATATTTTTCCTTCTTTACGCAATACCTCATCAAAATTTTTTACAAGAAGAATCAATTTATGCTATTTTAAGTGTACCTGCAAAACTGGATCAATCACAGCAAAGTAAAATTTACACCTCATTTAAAGGACAGTATCATAAAAAAGCATAACAATAAAGTTTAGTAATCTAGCCATCTACCCATCTCCCAGTCGCTCATATGGTGACAGAGTAGGTTAATCCATGCATTTCCTAAATGTCATTCAGGAGAAACTGAACACTACAGTGTCATATGCTTTCATTTCACATACATCTGTTACTATTCTGTATTGAATTTGGTTTGATGACTAGAATGACCCCCCCCCCAATTTCATGAGACATCTCTTAATGACACAACCGGTCCAATCCTTATGGATGTGAGCTGGCTGAACCCTGATGTCTCCCTCTAGAGTCCATAGGTGGCATTGCAGGACACCTCTCATTTAGAGTCGCACAGAAGGGCCACACCGCGGAGCGTCCAGTGGTCCGGTGCCTTCGATGTGCGTAAGAACAGGGAGAAGATGTAAGTGAGGTCAGTACGTCGAGGTTTCTTGTAAACAGGGCAGGGGTAGAGAGTCGCCAGCTGCTGGTGTTTCGGATCTGGAGATGAGGCGGTACTGATGGCATAGACATGGACCACTGGGAGGGGGGTGAACAGAACCTGTGGGGAAGCAGACCAATGGTCCCAAGAAGCTGCAGTTTCTGCTTTCTTACACATAATATTTTTATTCATTTATTTAGCAGACATTTTTAAACAAAGCAACACACATTTTTGAGAAAGCAGGGTCAGCCAGTCCCTGGAGCAACTAAGGATCAAGGACCTTGTTCAACCTCAGAAATCATTCCGCCAACCCTGTGATTTGAACCGGCAACTTTCTGATCACAGGCACAGCATCCTAACACGCTCAGCCACACACCGCCCCCACATGTACTTACATATGCAGTATGATAAAAATTGGGCCAACAAGCAAGAAAAGACCAGCAAAAAATGAGACAGGTACAAAAACTTTGCTGTTCAACCCAACGAGAACCCACAAAATAACCAAAGGGAAATTGGTTAAACTAACGAATCAAAGCCCATTTTTTCTCATTACTACAATAATCTTCACACTTCAATGATGATGCTGGACTTTGACTCCAAACTGCCACAGCTGGGATCAGTCTATTCATCTGGCGAGCATACACTGAATAGAAAATGTCCATATTCATACTGGTCTCAGTCTGGACACAAGAGCAGTATAATCACTAAGAATGGCATTAATTAAGAATTAAACAAGGGTTCTAGGTTTCTAAGAAAAAATGAATTGAGATAACTATTTTCGCATAAATTATTTTTCAGCAATTTATGGGCTGTACGCTACATCTAAACCTGTCATGAAATGAGTGTCATAAGGCTAGCAGTATGACCCCTCTCTATGGTTAATTTTTTCCCCAATTATCTGCACGTTATACCTCATGAAGATTACAGAGAAACAGCAACTCTGTCTGTTGTATATAAGGAAGTTGATTTCAAAAAATGACAATTTGGCTTTATTTCACCTCCACAAAAATGGCCTCCATTAAAAAAGGGGCCTCAAAAGCTCCCCCCCCCAAACTCAACAACTTGTTTTGTGCCTGCCCCCCTCCCCCACCTAGATAATGGTTGGCTCCCACAACTCAAATAGCCCAGGGGCCTCTGACCATTTTAATGTACCTGTGCCCATGGCTGTTGTGAATTTGCTTATTGTGAAAATGACTGGCAAACTGAGCTCCCATGAAAGTTCTGAATTCCATTGGGGCACCAGCTTTAGTATAAGCATCAGCTATGAAAATGAAGTATAGTCCAATGAAGGGATAATTAGCTATTATCATAATCAATTTTGCAATAATAATTGCATATGGATTTAAAGACATACCCCTGCTAGTAAAGCAACGAATGGTGATCTTAATGCGTCAGTCCCATTTCCTCAAACGCAGCCCAAACGAACCTTTGGGGGTGACTCTGTGAGTTTCGCGTTCCTCCTGTCCCACCCGGCTCCATCCAGGAAGAGGCTGTGGATGTAGACACCGCCCACATCTGCTGGCGGGGGGGCTGTGACGTCCTCCCTCATCAGCTTGGTGACGTCGTTGTGCAGGATGACGGTGTCCAAGGCCCAGCCCTTGGCTGCGTTCATGCGTGTGGTCTCCTGCCGAACAGCTGTCAGGAAACCCTTCAAGGCAAAAGAGGTTTCTTGTGAAAATCCATCCATCCATCCATGATTTGCATTCACTGCCAAATAAAAACAAGCAAGAGGTCCTTCCATATAATGGAAATATTACAGTATCAAATGTTGTTAAAGGCAATGATTAAAGACACTTTAAATGAAAAATAGGATAGGACGTCATAAGATTTTTTTGGTTATAGTATTACCAATTAGTATAATTATAACCACAATCTAAGTCTCTTTTCTGAGGAACATACATGGCAGTTTTCTGAGCAGTTAATATTAGATCGAACAATTGATTATTTGAAGAAAACATATCAAATGGAAATTTAAAATACTAAGAATATAAGTTGATCAACTTTTTATGACATTTATCTAACCATAATAAAATCACCACTGCAATTGTGAACATAAAAATTTTACTGTTCTACTTTAATTTTATATGCATTACATAAAATTATACTATACATTGTGTATAATATACACAATACAATAACGTATAATACTATATATTGTACATTATAATCTTTAACTAGTTAGAAGTTTGTCAATATCTGTACTCCCTGCAGTTCAGGCTAAGGAAGCCATTTGAAGCTAAGCACGTGTGGGCCTGGCCAGTACTTGGATGGGAAACCAACTAGGAAAACTGGGTTGCAGCCGGAAAAGATGTTAGCGTGGCCAACAGATTAGCCCATCCTATGGTCAGTATGTATCACAATAATGGGTACTCTGTGCTGTAAAAATATCACAGTCTTTTAGATGAGATGTAAAACGGAGATCCTGACTCTCTGCAGTCACAAAAAATCCCTGGGCATCCTTTGAAAGAGTAGGGGTGGTACCCAAATGTCCTGGTTAAACCGCCTACTGAGGCCTCCAAATCATCACTTATATCTAATTGGTGAATTCTCTCCTGTCCCTTCACCACCTTAGCTACAGTGTAGTGAGCACAATGGCTGGCATTGCATCATCTAGGTAGGTGATACACAATGGCTCCCATTGGTTCTGTAAAGTGCTTTAGATGTCTTGAAAAGCACTACATAAACGTAACATTCATTGAAGTCAGAGTACATTGTTTCTATAATTTCTTCATAACTGCAGAACATCAGTGACAATTCATTCTCTTTCTTATCCTGGTCTGGATCGCTCTAGCAGACCCCAGACTCTACCTGTGGGTTAAAGAAGCCTGTGAGCCAGAACTGATTGGGTCTGCCACTGAAGAGCCATGTGTGGAACTGCTGGTTCCTCTCCAGTAGCTCTGTGAACCAGAAACCAAGGGTGGCAGACTCCCAGGAGATCTTGTACCACAGCTTGGGAATACGGGCATCATACATGTTGTCCAGAGCATCTCTCAAGTCCTCTGACATAATGATAGTGCCTGATAAAAAGAAAACAGTAGGGTTATGCTGGCCATAGTTGTGTGTCTGTGGTGCGTGACTCTGTGGGTGAGGGTGCTGTGATCAGAAGGCCACCAGTTCAGATCCCAAGTTCGATAAAGTGATGTCACTATGGGGCCCTTGAGCAAGGCCCTAAACACCCAATTGCTTCCGGTTCCTCAATGGAACATCACTTTGGTTAAAATTGATAAATAAATAAACAAAGTTAGTCAAAAATTAAATTACTTACTTACACAATACATTTTTTTAAACCACTTCTAAATGGTTATCTTGGTAAACACCCAGGCTGGGATGCCAGTCCATGGTGGATACAAACACAATGGCCATATCAGAGACACCAAGCAGCTGAAATGCATGTCTTTGGACTATGGGAGGAAACCCACTGGACATAGGGAGGGGATGCAAACTCCACACATAAGGTGGGATTCAAAATCCCAAGTCTGGTGGTGTGAGGATACACTGTTACCCACTGAGCCACCGACCATTACAGCCAGAGAGGAAGGTCATTTGTAATCATTTTAGTCCCAGAAGTTGTTGATTTTATTTCATTATTTCTAGATGAAGATGAATGTTTGTAATAAAAAAACACAGTTAAGAAAAAACATATTATTAACATTGTAAAGAAAATAATGAGAAACCTGCCATTTTTGTTATTAATGGTCTGTTCCAAATAAAGGAGCATATAATGATCATCATTGTTATGATAATATGATTTATATTACCTCTTCAATGCTATGCTGAGAAACATAAATGTCTTCCTTTGTCCATCTTCCTACATTAATCTGCCCTCCCTTGAGAGTTTGAAATTGATGCGATCCAGGACACTAACTGATGCCTCATTAGAGACTTACTCAGCTCTGATGAGAGACCCAATTGACCTGGCTGGATCTGAGATAGCACGGCTATATGATCTCAGAAGCCACAGAAGGTCCCCAAGGTTCTATTCTATTCACTGTACTGCTGAGGTCAGTGCCTTCCCTTCTTAAACTGACTGGCTTGACTAGAGGATGACGTTAGAGCTGAAGAGGGCTGTGCTGATGTTCTTAACATTTTCATTTGTACATAAGCTTATGAAGAAAAATCACATGGACAATCAGACACTATGGCCAATTTAGTGATGCCAATTAGCCTATATGCATGTCTCTGGAGAGCAGCAGGAAACCAGAGTACCTGGATGAAACTGGCGCTATACAAAGGGAACATGCAAACTCCACATACACACCCATACATGAACGCACACACTTACACACACACACACACACACATAGGTTTATAATTATATCTTTGTGGGGACTCTCTATTCATTTCTAAGGGGAATCCCAACATGATGACCTTAAACCCTACCCAGCTGTAACCTTAACCATAGGTAACCAAACAAAATACGAGACTTTTGGCATTTTTACATTTTTGATTGCATTCACAGATCTTTGTGGAGACCTGAATAATTGTCCCCACAACGTCAAAGGAATAGGTTTTTATTACATTGTGGGGGACACTTGGTCCCCCACAATGTAATATCAACTTTATCCCCACACACACACACACACACACACACAGACAGACAGACAGACACAGACAGACAGACAGACAGACACACACACACAGATACACACAGCAGATGACGCATAAACCCTGGAAGTGTAAAGCAACACCGTTACCTGCTGAGACACCATAATACCCATGCACAAAAGAAGCTGAAATTGAATATAATCTGTACACTGCTTAAAATATGTACAAATCTAGTAAAATATTAATGGAGAAAACATGCCCAGAAATAAATGTGCCAAAGACTGCAATAGTATTTAAAATAAATAAAAAAAAAGATTACAAGAAAGTTTAATTGAACTCAGTGGAACAATGTAACTATAATTACTACATTACTATGAAAATTTCAGTGTATTAAAATGTACTTTTCCATTTTACGGCTGAAGTGTCACCTTGTCTCTAAAGCATTCATTAATGAAACAAATGAATTTAATAGGTACACTGCATGTTTTCGGGACTGTCTGTGAATACAGGGAAATATCTTTTCGGAACGTACCGTCGATAGCTAGTTTGAGGTCCGTGAGAGTGCTCCGGACGCGTGCGATGATGCGCTGCATGCGGTCAATCTCCTGACGCAAGAAGATGTTCATGGGCTGGAAGAGTCCCATTTTCTGAAGTCTGCCTCTGACCTGTCAACAGAGCAAAATGCCTTGAGTTTCTCATTACACTGGAATTATTACCTCCTTCAGACCAGTCTATAAATACAAGATGCTGAGCACAACAGCAGTCAATAAATAATAATAAATAGCATCACTCTAGTTAAACACTCCTATGTGTGTATATGTATGTAAAAAAAACAACAACAATGGAGATAGAATCTGACATAGAATGGGAGTAAAGTGTCAGTCGAGCAGCCTACGCACTGCACTAGGTTCCTAAAGTTTAAGATACAATTCCCCTCCCTGAAGGGTATCTGTAAAATCTTTTTATCCTACATAAGGCAGTGCTGAATAACTATTTGGATTTAGACTTAAATATGTATTCATATATTATGGTCCATATACAGTACAATGTTTGACCATGTTTATGCCATTTCCAGCCAGAAGAAATCTATTGGTCAAATAAAAATTCACTATAGAGCAATATTTGGTATGGCTATGAATAATTTTGGACTTAACTGTATGTATGTATGTATGTATGTAAAAAGTATTGGGTGCCTTTACATACACATGAATTTTATTGACATCCCATTCCTAATGCATGGGTTTTGATATAAAGTTGGCCCACCGTTTGCAGCTATAACAGCTTCAACTCTTCTAGGAAGGCTTTCCACAAGGTTTAGGAGTGTGTTTATGGGAATTTTTGTTCATTCTTCCAGGAAAGCATTTGTGAGGTCAGGCACTGATGTTGGATGAGAAGGCCTGGCTCGCAGTTTCAACTGTAATTCATCCCAAAGGTGTTCTAACAGGTTGAGGACAGGGCTCTGTGCAGGCCAGTCAAGTTCCTCCACACAAAACCACACAAATCCATGTCGTTATGCTGTGGCATTAAGAGTTCCTTTCCCTGGAACTAAGGGGCCAAGCCCAACCCCTGAAAAACAACCCCACACCACAATCCCCCCTCCACCAAATTTACACTTGGCACAATGCAGTTACGCAAGTACCGTTCTCCTGGCAACCGCCATACCCAGACTCGTCCATCGGATTGCCAGACATAAAAATGTGATTCGTCACTCCAGAGAACACATCTCCACTGCTCTAGAGTCCAATGGCGGTATGCTTTACACCACTGTATCCGACGCTTTGCATTGTACTTGGTGATGTAAGGCTTGGATGCAGCTGCTTGGCCTTGGAAATCCATTCCATGAAGCTCTCTACGCACTGTTCTTGAGCTAATCTGAAGGTCACATGAAGTCTGGAGGTCTGTAGCTTTTGACTCTGCAGAAAGTTGGTGACTTCTGAACACTGTGAGCCTCAGCATGAGCTGTCCCCTCTCTGTGATTTTATGTCGCCCACCACTTCGTGGCTGAGTTGCTGTTGTTCCTAATTGCTTCCACTTTGTTATAATACCACTAACAGTTGACCGTGGAATTTTTAGTAGCAAGAAAATTTCACAAATGGACTTATTCCCCAGGTGGCATCCTATCACGGTGCCACGCTTGAATTCACCGAGCTCCTGAGAGCGACCCATTCCTTCATAAATGTTTGTAGAAGCATTCTGCATGCCTAGGTGCTTGATTTTCTACACCTGTGGCCATGGAAGTGACTGGAACACCTGAATTCAATGATTTTGAGGGGTGTCCCAATATGTTTGGCAATATAATGTATATATAAATGCATTTAAGATAATTTCCACTAAAAAGTGACCAGTGGCCAATGAAGAAGGATGTGAAACATGAATGTCTACGTTGTCTATGAAATTAGCTTTGACTAAGTTGATCTAATGAGTTTAACATTAAGTGAGACATGCAAAACTGTATGAATTGATTTAAATATTTTATGCACCTGTGGCCATGGAATTCAATGATTTGGAGGGGTGTACTTCTGGCAATATAGTGTATATACTGTATACTCAGTGACAAAAAAAGTGAAGCATTCAGACAGAGTGGTGGAAATGAAAGTAATCTGCACGTGATGAAAGGTCATGTGACTGTATCACAATGTATCACAATTATAATATCAGATCAAACGGACAACAGACCACTGCAGTATGGGATCACTGATGGTCCCATGTCAGTAGAGTGTAGTGAACCCCCCCGCCCCTGAAAGTGTGAAAGTGAAAGTGTGAGTGTCACGCTGGATACGTGAGAGTTGGCAGTCCTGGCGATGCATGTGTTTAGCGTGTATCCCTCAGTGTAACATAAATTGTTGGCTTCCCTGGCTGTGCCACTGCTAGTGTCAAACCGATAGTGGCTGTTAATAAAGATAGTAACATTCATTTTAAAAGAGCTGTCATATCATTTATTAACATGCCTCAACCTTTCTCTACAATACGTTTTTTACCTTCTTTATGTGGGTCTGCTGCATCGAAAACATTCTGCACCCTCAGAGGTTGTGGAGTTACCCCCCCCCACATAATACATTTGTTTTTAGAATGTTTGCTGTATAATACACTTATTGTAATACGATTGCCTGTTGTTGTTTTTTAAGCTGCGGATACTGATTAACTTACTATATGTTCTTGGCAAATGAAATAATTTTGGTATTCTAACTCCAAGATTGGGTATCCCGAAAACGTTTTTTCTAAATATAATTGCCAAAAAGTGGGGCGTTGTCTTATATTCGGGTCAATAAGAGGGACCATAATTCATATGGGGGAGGGGTGCATGTTTTGAATTGGTGAGTGACAGGGAAGAGGACACACCAGTGACCAATCAGCTTTCTGCTGGGGCCAGTGCCCCTGTGGCCCCGCCCCAGGATACACCCCTGCCTGTTGTACATTATAACATGCTGATGGAGCCGCTACCTCATGTGGTACGTAATCAGCCGGCAGCTTCTCCAGCATCTCGTTGGCGAGCCTCAGCACGGCCGCCTCCCGCGTCTCGCCTCCCCCGCCCCCACTGTCCTTCGGCTGGATGTTGACGATGGTGCTCAGCGTCTGATTGGCCATGTTTGTCTGATAGGTTATGTCGGCATTCGGATGGAGACCAAACACCTTTTGGCAAGAGGCATCAAAAAGAAGCATCGAGTCAGTTAATTCTTGGCTGCATCCATTTAGATAAGTGCAAGGAAATGAAGGTTCAAGAGATAATAGTATTTAAATTTTAATAGCTAACAGACCTTGAGATAATGAATCCTGAGCAATACTGTTTGAGAAAAAGAAAAGTGTTTATGATACGTTAGTACTTCAAATAAAATAGATTTTAACATTTAAACCTTCTTTACAAAAACCAGATTGTGTGAAAAAGCTATTTAAGAACAAGGGGCTGCTGATTAAAAAAAAAGAATTGAATGATTAAAGTCATATATTAAGTGACTTCCAGTACTGAAAACGGAAAGCAAGACGGCTCTGAATGCCTTCTTTGCATGTAGGAAAACACAGAAGATACTTGAGATAGCAAATACTGAAATGTAGGCAGAATCAAAGGCTATTGTGAGTGGTGTAACCAGGAAATGAACTGAGAGCAAAGCTCATTAGGACAAGCTGTATGTCTGAATATCAGCAGGACAAGGGCAAAAGCTCAATTAAACATCTGCAAGAAACTTAGGAAAAAGCGAAAAAGGCAGAAAATTAATTAAGGGAGATCATCAGCCCAAGACGACAAGGAAAATAATTACAGCACATGTAAATGGTAAATGGAGAGAAGTTTGTGCAGATTACAAAGACTTCGCATGGTATAGCTGTATTATAGTATTGATGGGTAGAATAAGAATTAAGAGAACGGGCTGTCTAGCAAACTTCCTTTCATCAAAATGAATGCAGAAGGATGGACAGCCCACTCCAGCTGCAGTGATGGCTGCGGCTTCCTTACACGAGGCAACATCTGCGTCACATTACCTACCGATTCATCCACATTGGCTATCGCCCAAAACATAAGTAAAAGGGCTTGATTAAAGTTTGATTAAATACTTTCTATAGTCCTGTGTAACAAAGCTGGATGGATTATGTAAAAGGCCGCAGACAAATTACGCGGATGACTCTAATATACTTTTGTATATTAAACGATTTATGCTATTAGAGCTAATAATAAGATCATTAAAACAGTAAAGGCACAGACTGGAAGTGAAAGCAGAGGCAAAAAGCTAGAGATAAAAACAAAATGAAAACATTAAAGTTAATGAAAAGTACAGTGATCCCTCGTCTATGGCGGGGGTTGCGTTCCAGAACCCCCCGGGCAAGGTGAAAATCCGCGAAGTAAAAACCATATGTTTATATGGATATTTTTGTATATTTTAAGCCCTTATAAACCCTTTATATTCTCTTAGATATCAGGTAAGATTCCTTTTGTATGTAATTATGTAATTTGTATGTAATTAGGAAGCATGTACCAGAAATAAAAAGACCCATCGTCCGCAGAAATCCGCGAACCAGCGAAAAATCTGCGATATATAT
>JAAGVU020000001.1:27236588-27247209 GCA_011763525.2 Mormyrus iriodes
CCCCCCCCCCCCCCCTTTATCCTCTTCCATCCCTCACACACACAGTACCACAGAGAGGACTTGATTCAAGATATATCTGTGGTGGTGTCTTGTCTGAAAGTTTACCTTTGTCTGTAGAAATGTCTAGATGTTATGTCTGTGTGTGCCCTTTGACTACTTTCAATATGGGTATTCACATAAAAGTATCTAGCATACTATCACCTATTCTATCTTCCTCACCTAAAGAATTATAGGCACGAGTATACATACATACATACATACATACATACATACACCTGCCCTACTCTCAAAACATCCTATTTATCCCATGGGGCTACTGTTTGGTTAATACTATGAATAATATGGGTAATAAGACACAAATCAATGAAGAATTACATGGTTAATGCAGATACATCTGTGATTATGGATTACACTATGCTGATTAGTATGATGCATATAACGTATTGCAGCTACGTTCCGACACTACAACATCCTGGACCTTGAGCTCAGCCAGTCAAGACGGTATCGAATCCCTTCCTGTAGGGGCTTTCACCCCCCTCGTGCTGCCCACGTCTCCAAGGTCTCAAGGCCTATGAGACTGACCACGTGCAGACTGGCCGTGAAACAAGGACACACAGTATACAAACAATTTCTTCCTGCCTAAGGCCTAAGACATAACAAGCCCAATATGCCACCCGACCCCTGGCCTACCAATTTACTTACCACACTAGCAGAGAGCTTTTTATTTAGCAGGGTGGTGTTTTTCATTTGTCTAGTATCCTTGCTTAATTGCCATTATGTAATTTTTTTCTATGTGGCACTGATGGCAGAAGCATGTTTTATGTTTACATTTTCCATACTTAGCAAGCACTTTTATCCAAAATTACATACAATTGAGAAAGCAGGGTCAGCCAGTCCCTGGAGCAACTAGGGGTTAAGGGCAATGCTGAATGGCCCAATGGTAAAACCACTGCGCCACCTCTGGGATTTGAACTGGTGAGCTCCTCATCACAGATATAGCCTCCCTGCCAGGTGAACCACACATCATCTCTGTTCACAGCTAAGACACAGCTTACCTGTGCAATGGTGCGATCTGGACACCAGCACCGAATAAGCAGTAACTTCCGGAAGGTGTCCATGATGCTGTCATACCCATCAGGGACGGTGGCCTCCTCAGGGGCCTCTGCATCATACCAGGCTTTCCAGGCCCGGTCATTGTGGGCCACCTGGACCAGGAGCTGTGTGAAGGGTTGTAGGCCAGACAGCTGCACCAAGTTCAGCCAGGTCATGTCCAGAATCCAGCGCTTGGGCTTGGGCTCAACAGAGTTGAGGTCCAAAGAAGCCCCGCCTTAAATCCAAAACACCAAGAAAATTATTAAAATAAATATCTAGTTATAAACATATAACATCAATACATAAACAATATCTACAGACAATGAACAATATTTGCTACTTTCTTAGATTGGCTGTTACAGCCATTAATTTCAAATGGACACATAGTTGAATATACTGAAACATCAGAGGAGCTTAATCGACCAGGATGGACAGAGTGGAGAACAAAACTGAGCTAGGTACGGAACACAACTGAGCTAGGTGCTGAAAAGCTTCTATCTAACTGTAAAAGGGTGAAAAGTTTAAGCTGCTTTGCATAAAAAGCAAAGCACCTTAACGGAATATGAACTGTACATATGTTTGACCTAGATAGATGTATTGAGGAAAACAATGGGACTGGCTCCATCAAGTATTTGATCACAGAAGATACTGGAAAGCAAAGGTTTTGCATTATCGACGAATTAAGCCGATGTGTAAAATCTAAAACTATCACAGGAAAGTTGATGTGCTGGGAACTGGGAATTTCTCTTTGCGCACGATACAAGAGGCATGACAAAAGTGAAGATAGCACTCTGGGAAGCATCCAACAGTTTCTCTTGTGTTGTCTAAGACTTTGCGGGCTGTCATTATTATACCACATTCAGTGGAGTATTAAAAGTAGACTATTTCTGGTTTTACACAGGTGGGGAGGTATTAACTCCTAAGGGAAACAGACTATTCCATCCATTAAGTAACAGGCAGCATTCCTCATGCACTGTCCCACTCCTATGCTTGTCAAGTTAGGACAGAGATTTATAGTACACAGGAGGCTGGGAGTATAAAACCCAGCCTAGCTGAACCTGTCTGATTATAACCTAGATAGAACCAGGTTCTCCTAATGTTAACATCAAAGAAAAAAAACAACAACCACAACTTACAGGTATAGCCACTTTTTCGTTCATAAATGGTCGTCAAAATTCGTAATATCTACAGCCTCACGTCGACTTTCATTTGCATTTAGGACCAGGACCACCAGATTCAAGTCAATTGGGGCATATCTTGATATTATAGCTGTCCATCACATATACATACACTATACTTCCAAAATATTGGGAAACCCCTCCAAATCAGGTGTTACAATCACTTCCATGGCCACAGGTGTATAAAATCAAGCACCTAGGCATGCAGACTGCTTCTACAAACATTTGTGAAAGAATGGGTCACTCTCAGGAACTTAGTGAATTCAAGTGTGATACCGTGATAGGCTGCCACCTGGGGAATAAGTCCATTCCTGAAATTTCCTCGCTACTAAATATTCCACGGCAAACTGTTAGTGATATTATAACAAAGTAGAAGCCATTGGAAACAACAGCAACTCAGCCACAAAGTGGTAGGCCACGTAAAATCATAGAGCGGGGACAGTGCATGCTGAGGCGCACAGTGTGCAGAAGTCGCAAACTTTCTGCAGAGTCAATAGCTACAGACCTCCAAACTGTGTGTGGCCTTCAGATTAGCTCTAGAACAGTGCATAGAGAGCTTCATGGAATGGGTTTCTATGGCCAAGCAGCTGCATCCAAGCCTTACATCACCAAGTGCAATGCAAAGCGTCAGATTCTAGAGCAGTGGAGACGTGTTCTCTGGAGTGATGAATCACATTTCCCTGTCTGGCAATCCGATGGACGAGTCTGGGTTTGGCGGTTGCCAGGAGAACGATACTTGCCTGACTGCGTTGTGCCAAGTGTAAAGTTTGGTGGAGTGGGGATTATGGTGTGGGGTTGTTTTTCAGGGATAGGGCTTGGCTCCTTAGTTCCAGTGAAAGGAACTCTTAATGCTTCAGCATACGAAGCCATTTTGGACAACTTCATGCTCCCAACTTTGTGGGAACAGTTTTGGAATAGCTCCTTCCTGTTCCAACAAGACTGCGCACCAGTGCACAAAGCAAGGTCTATAAAGACATGTTTGGTATGGAGGAATTTGACTGGCCAGCACAGAGCCTTGACCTCACCCCGAAAGAACACCTTTGGAATGTATTAGAGCAGAGACTGTGAGCCAGGCCTTCTAATCCAACATCAGTACCTGACCTCACAAATGCTCTCCTGGAAGAATGATCAAAAATTCCCATAAACACACCAGGTCATTACACGGTTGCCAGCACTGTTCATTCTCCTGCACCCGTTACACTAAGCGATGCACCCATTAACGTCCTATTACGTCCACTCTCAGGCACTTCTCGATCAGCGTGTATTATAAACTATGGGCCTCAAACATAAATGCGATCAGACATGACTCAGCATAAGACTGTACATATATGCATTTAGTGGACACTTTATGAGGTATTTCTAGCTACTACAGGGCAGGACTCATTAACTGTGCTTAAAGGACATTTATTGTTTAATTAAGAGACCATTTCCTGTAAACTCTATAAACTGTATTGCATGAAAATCCCAGAAAGGAACAGCAAGTTGAAATCCTTGACCCTGTCTGCATACTGTATGTCTTCAGTTGCAACCACATGCATTGCAGTATGTAGGAGCAGGCTGATTACCTCAGCAAGCAGACATAGCTAATTCATTAGCCACTGTGTGTATGGATGTGTAATATATTAATATCTGTACATTAATTAGATCATCTTATACGTTAAACTAAATGTAACTTGTATTGCAAACTGTACTGTGTATTGCTTAAAATTTTTTTAATGAATTGGAGCTGAAAACCATTCCAGTGTACCTTTACTAACCTTTGATAAGTATCTGGAACTCATTGTGTGATATTTTTTTTGCCTGCAAGTCTATCTTTAAGGCCAATAACAAGGTGAAGAGGAACTTGTGATCTTCATAAAGACCCCGTACTGTGTACAGGAAAACTTGATAGATGAGAAACTCGATGATGTTGGCGATCCTCTTCGAGGTGATCTGGGTCTTTGCGGAGCCTTCCATGGAAGTGTCAAAAAGCCCAAGGAATTGCCGGAGGGAGGTTTGATACATGATGTTGACAAGGCTCATTTCCACGATCAGGAAGTAGAGAATACTGCCCCTTGTGGCCACTGGACGGTATTCCTCCCTGGCCAAGTTTATCTTGATCTCAGTCTCAGCAGCAACTGCCAGCTTTTCGCTCACCTAGAAAATGAAAGACAAGGGCAAAGGAGACATACAAAATGAGGACCCTCAGCCCAACAGCTACCTTAAAGTCATCTTGTAAAGTATTAAACTATGAAACTAAATTTTAATGGGAAAGTCCTGGCCTGAATGGTTTCTTTCTGCCCAGTGAATCCCGCCAATGAGTATTTTACAAAAGCTGAATACATGTGGAACCTTGTATCCTTTTCCCCAAAAATGTTAACTAAGTTCTGAGATGTGCCAAATTGCAGGAAAGTAATGAAAACATACCCAAATTAGTCCACTGATATCATGATATCTTAGCGAATTTTTATTGAGAAAGCATTAATAATAGAAATATGAAAATAGAAAACAGAAAGAGAGAGAGATAGAAAAGTGCATTGCATGTTTCCGGGTAGCTTGACTGTCGGCATCTTTAAGTGATAGCTATAGTGCGCGATTATGGAGAGAGCTTTGAGACAATATTCAATAAATAAATGTCATTTAAAAGGTTATTTAAATTATAACTTAAATTTCAATTACAATTTAATGATTATATATAAATGTGCCATTTAAATGATTATTTAAACAATCATTTTGCCTCAAACGGGTGGTGCCAGTGGTGATGTTCTCCTGGGGCGCCACATTGGCTAAGACTGGTACTACACCATATGTATTGGCATATTTGCTTGTTTACAAAAATGATCTGAATGAAAAAGGAAAAACCTGAAGAATATTGTCATGGCGTGGCATAGGCAGGGAAAAAGAAGGCTGATGAACCATTGGCGGCTCCAAGACACAGAGGGGTTTATTAAAAGAACTGAACACCAAGGGGAAAACCACAAAATAACACTACAAGGGAGCAGGACTAGGAACAGCACAAAGTAATGAACACACAGTAACAGGGCCACAATGACTGACAGGAATAGGACAAAGGCAGGCACTAATATACACTCAGATAACAAAGTCCAACAAAGGGCAGGTGTGGACTAACTTAAACCAACCAATCAAAAAAGGAGCAGAACAACAAGACACAGGTGGAATAATTTAGGATTAACAAGAGCAGGAACTAGAGACGGTTAACAAACACAGAAGGCTAACAACATAGAAAAAGATTAGAAACAAAACAAACAAACCTAAAAACAAAGAGGACACAAGCAGAACAGAAGTAAACCAGGCACAAGTAGGATAAACCAAAACAGGAAAGCGAAGAACCAAGGTTAGCCAGCAACACCTGCTGGCCAAATGGGGACCAAACACATACAACGGGGATGGATGGGCACCGAACCTGACATATATGGATTTATCCTGAAACACAATATGGGTCATTCTCACAAACTCATTACCGTAGCATATCAGTTTTCTCTAGTTTTGTAGTTTGGCAACACACATTATATTACAGTCTGAAATGTCAATTTTACTTCTGTTGCACTGAATTGTGGATTCCAATTAGGTTCACAATGTAAACGAAACAGTCCATGCTCCATGTTTTGCTTATTTCCAGTATCATTGAGGGCTTAGCCCCCTTTTCTTGCTTACTGAATTAACTTTACTCCTTGCACGGCCGAGCCTTACTGTTTAGGTTAATTGCGGTTGGCATGTCCATGCTGTTGCTGAGAATATGCTCAAATCAAAAGCACATAACTTTTGAAAAACCTTTTTGAATTCAGTGCTTGATGAAAGAAACAACCCCATGCAATACAGTAGAAAAGTCCCAATGGCTTTGCTGACCCACATTGTCTGGAAATATGCCCAAAGAAGGCATTTCTGCACGGCAAAACATGCTAAACAACAAAATGAATATTACATTTTTTGGATGTAACCCCTTTGTAGTCACCAACATTATGATTAATAACTATAATTTAATTACATATTTTTTTCTCAGTAACTGTAACGGGTCACAATAACATTTATTTTTTTATTTCATTACTTAATGCCATTACATGCGACTAGTTACTCCCCAACACTGATCATTTGTACAAAAGGGGGCATGAAACAAGGACAAGGAGAAGAAAGAACTCTAGAAGACAATGGAGGGGAGGAATGAAAAACTCCTGAGTAAAGTGGAAAAAAATCCTCTGGGGGTCCAAGGTTAACTGGCTGCCCAACCCCCCATTGGCATGCTAACATTATAGGATACAGCATGAAAGGGCCTGCTTTAATAAAAGCAAGGTGTAAACTGTGGCCATCAGTGATGGATGACTAACATTTCTGCGCTGAGCCTCCCTGCTGGCCAACTGACCTCCTGGGCTGTGGTTTTGGTGACCTTTAGCACTTCGATGAGGGACTCGTCCTCAACGAGAGAGCCCTGCGTGCTAGTCAGTCGGTAAAGCAGGTTGTCCTCCAGCTCCTGCATCTTCCTCTTGTTCAAGGTCACCTCCTCCAACAGCTTCACACGCTCCGATTCCAGCTCCTGAGAGGGGCATGGAAAAACTTGGTGTCTAATTGCTCTCTCATCTTATCTTTATAATTACAAAACTTCATTTATCAATCTGAACATTATATTATTACACCTCATTCTCTCGTCCCCTGGTTGATTTTATTATTGATTAGAGGATCCTATGTCAAACTTTACTGACGTTATAAAAAGCTCTAAAAGAAATCAGAATGACACTAGAACAAATTCTGTGAAGGTGACAGAAATACAGGTGTCACAGAATAAAGGCCAGTCCTAGAAGTTAATAAGAGAATACCTAAGTACTCAGGAATCTAAATTAAAATGGATCAGGCTTGGTGAAATAAATGATTACTGTACTGCAAGGTTAATTAACAGTCAGGCACCAATGACCTACAACAGCAGCTGGAAAGATCAGAAAAGCAGTTAAAATATTCCACAGTCAAAGCCCATCCTGCACGGTCCATAAGCGTAATAGCCTTCTTTTGTTGCCGGACTTACTTATATACCTTTATTATGGAATGTAAGAAAAGACAGATTACATAACACAAAGGAGGCAGAAAGTTTCTTGTGTAAAACATGAATCACAATCATGCTTTGCTTAATCATGCTGTCATTGTGAACAAGTGTAAATGATGACTGCAAGGGTATGTAAATCAGAGAAGTGTTTTTTGACAATTTTCCATGTAGCCATGAGGGCTCCTTGACAGGAATGGATCCAGCTACAGCGACCAGGATGGTAAGTATGCAGCAGGACCCAGTGTAAGTGACTTATTCATTTTTTTAAAGCGGCTTATTCGATGGCATTGTTGTTTCAGATCTCCAGGGCTGATAGCCTCGCAGCTCCAGTATCCTGAGATCTTGTACAGGGAGCACCCCTGTGTTATAGCCTGTGCTTCCAGGATCCACTTCCAGATGCATGTTAAATGTTGCAGAAAAAAAGATTTTCTTTTCATTCAGCTCCAAAAATTCTTTAAATACTTGCTTGACACAGAATAGCGAGAGACATCAACTAAGTTTGCCATCCAATAGCAATGGCTAGATTTTCCAACTAATCCCACGCACATGAGAGGAAAAGCAGGGCATTCGGCATTGTAAGACTAATTATAGAATGTCTGGTAAAGATTTAAAATGTCAGTGACTGCTAGTAGAGATCCATCCTTCCTGCAGACAGAAGAGGTTATTGATCATCTCTTTATCTGCAGTTATGTACAGTTTATGCTGCTGTTTACTTATCAGTACTGCTAAGTAAGCTAGCTGATGTCAAAGATGCATTACACTGTCAGATGCATTTTGACCTGCCATGCTTTAAATTGACCTCAGTATAACTTAGAACTCCAGTTCCACAAAACTGACACTCTGAAAAGTCTTTTCCTAAAACATTTTACCATCTGAGGGGGAAAGGTGGCTATGTATGCATTACTTTATGATACAGTGGTGTCTTTAAACCAGTCAAGAATAGCACAAAGATTATACTGTCTGTAAGGAAGTAATTTTTTCTTATTTCTTGTTTTCTTTGGACACACAAAGTGGAGTGAGGCAAGTTGTATGACTATAACATTTTAAAGCTAAAAAATAAGCATTTCTGAATATAATTTTGGGGTTATCAATCTATATACAGTTATTCTTCTTCTTCTTTTCATTAGGCTAATTACACATTTACATTTTTACTTATTTAGCAACATAGATTTTGTGAAAGCAAAGGCAGTAAGTGCCTAGAGGAAGTGGGGGTAAAGGGTTTTGCTCAAGGGCCCAAAGGTGGAATCAGTCTGGGATTTGAACCAGAAGCTTCTTGATCACAAGCTCAGTGTCCTATCCCACTGAGCCACATAAAACCCACCAAAATGGGAGGAGGGCAAGGTCAACCAAGTGGAAAGCATTCAGGCTGTGAGGAGGACATGATGGAACTGCTAGGAATCGAACCCAGGACTACAAACACACGAAGCACGCACTCTACCACTGAGCTACATCCTTAGTTCATAGTTAGCACTGAAAACTATTTTTTGAACTACAGCAAATATGAAAGATATTAAAGGGATAACAGTTGCCCTGATCATGGGCCACTGATAATGTACCGAGGAGTAATTTTGTTGTCCTGATACCAGTTACACATAAAAGGTATTGAGGAGTAATTCAGCTACCCTAAAAACATGTGCCCAGGTAATGAAGTAAGGAGTTGTTTTGGTACCCTGACAATTAACAGAAGAGTAATTCAGTTGCCCTGGTAACAAACTGAGGGATATTTCAGTTACCCTGCTAATCCTAACCCTGGTAACAGTTGCCCAGATACTGAACTAAGGAGTAATTCTGTAGCCAGGATAGCAGCTACCATGGTAACAGCTGCCCTGATAACAGTTTCCTTGATAATGAACTGAGCAGTTGCCCGGATATCAGTTACCCTGGTAACAGTTGCCCTGATACTGAACTAAGGAGTAATTCTGTAGCCACTCTAACAGCAACCATGGTAACAGCTGCCCTTATAACAGTTTCCTTGATAATGAACTGACCAGTTGCCCAAATAACAGTCACCCTAGTAACAGTTGCCCTGATAACAACTGCCCCTGTAATAAACTGAGAAGCAGTGTAAACACAAACCTGCTTCTCCAGCAGAATGACGCGGCCCAGCAGCTGGTCTTCGAGGCCCTTGACGGTGACGGTGAAGTCGATGACAGCAGTCTTGGCACTGATCTCTGGTGTGTAGACTGGATTGGCCAGCTTGGTTGTGATGTACAGGGTGAACCCTTTCATCACATCCACCTCTTTGTCCCCCACCTTGACCTGGTGGAAGTATCAGTAGCTGAAATAATGACATAACACTAACATTGCACTATACAAAAAAATTAAGCTAAAATAAAACTATAGAATGCATTCAATCCAAGATGCATATATTTTCTCTTTGTTATAAAAAACATATTTTTACACTATACAGTATATAATGCTATATAAATGTACAGATTAATTATAAATGTCAGCAATTCCTAACAGACTGATTCCTAATGGACAGTGCTTCTTAAAATGCATACATATCCAGGGTCAGCTTACTTTATATGTTGAACCAGATTTGATGAAATTCTTTTCAAGGATATTATCCAGTGCAGGATCAAGCTCCTCCCCGACATCCTCAATCAGTAGGGGGCGCCCAAGAGATAGAGAATCCTCAAGATGAGTCCTGAAGTACTTGTGGTTTAAAGATGAAATCTGGAACCCAAAATAAGTAAGAGAAAAAAAATATTAATTATAGATCTCCATTTTTTTTAAGTGAACCTGTACCATAACTTAAGGTACACACCATGAATACAGCAGCTACTGTCATATTGCATTTATATCCATTTACTGTCATTTTGTAGTGTGACTTCCAGGTTATTCAAATGTTATAAAAATATTTTTCACCTAATCCAATCCTCCTACTTTTGAAGGCAACTTTCAAAGAAATGCAGAACAAACCAAGCTGAACAAAGTTAGTCAAAGGTAACATTTAAAAGTGTTTCACATTTTCACCTCAACTGAAAAATCATGAATACATATTTTGATATCAACCAAAGTCCCCCCCCCACCCCAGTAAAACACCAAGTATATCCTCTCCATGGTGTGCTCTGCCTTGTGCCCTGTGCTTCTTGGGACAGTATCCGGTTTCACTGTATTCCAGGAATGAATATGTGGTATGGATGAATGGATGAATGAAACCTATAAGTCTGTTTTTGTACTACAGGTGTACAAAGTGTGGATGATACCACTGTTTGCACAGCATGCACGGAAAAAAACAATTAAATAAACAGATTATATATATATATATATATATATATATATATATATATATATATATATATATATATATATAACA
>JAAGVU020000001.1:27247309-27261448 GCA_011763525.2 Mormyrus iriodes
TGTTTGCACAGCATACACAGAAAAAAAAAAAAATATAAACAAAATATATATATATATATATATATATATATATATATATATATATATATATATATATATATATAACAGATAAAATAAAGTAATAAAAGTTTAAAGTCAAGATGGTATTAGTCATAGTCATTTTTGATCAACAAACGATATACGTATGAATTTGTGTGAGACTGGACAAAATTATATGTTTACCCAATATGACAGAACATACAGGAAATATTTAAAATCATTCATGCATGCAGGCAGGTGTCCATTCATCCATCCTAACACCGTATCTCCTGGTAAGGGTTGTGGTGGCAGCAGTGAGTCCCCTCCCTGTGGCCACTTGTACTCGCCACCTTGTTCTTTTCCTTTCATTATCCCAAAAAATAATTCATGAATATTCATTCAGAAACCTGGAACTCTCAAGTAAACATATTTAGAGTACACAGTAATCAGCTCATACACAACCTCATACATTTCAATCCGAAGAACATCCATCTATCTAAAAACACATACTATGTACATTTTGACTGTAGTGTAGTGATAATAAGTGATAATTATCGACCTGAAGTTCCTTTGCTTTCTCCCTGTTCTTGATCCAGATCTTCCCTTGGCCTTGAGGGTCAATTAAGAGAGGGTAGCGTGAGGCCTTGGTGACAATAATGCCATTCTGGATGGACAGATCGTCACTAGGCAGGCCCTGAAGGTTCCACTCGCCGATGGTGGCATTGTCAACCAGCATGCTGATCACATTTAGGTCCTAAAATGGCATGAATGTGTCACTGATATTACAGTTATTACTGCTGCATTCTATTGAGAATAAGTCCACCAAGCAAAAAAAATACATCCTCAGCTACTAATATAATATACTGGTATTTTTGCTCCTTCATCTACGCATAGGTCACCGGACCAGCGATTTCTTGCCATGTTTTTCATTTGTATTAAGTGTCATAGTGCAACCTCTGCAAGCAGTATAGGCAGACATACTGTATATGGGCAAGGCAGGACAAGTACAATGAAAAGACATGGACAAGATATTAGGACTGAGATCAAAGACAGAGATGAGAACAGAATACTGATGAGGCAGTTTAGCAAAAATAAAGGGCAGAAAAGACACAGTGAAGACGTCAAAGGGCTCATACTTCACTGTAAGGAATGTGCTGCATGCTCATCTCCTTCCTCCACTCCTGCAGAAGCAAGTTCCGAAACTCCTGGTTGAAGGGGCCAGAGTAAGACAGAAAACCAGTGGCTAGGAGCACGTCCCCAACAAGGCATTTGATCTGATTCTGGAACTGGGCACTGCTCTCTGTCCAGCGGACCTAGTGCAGACATACAGGGAGAATACTTGATGACTAAGTGACTTATTTTTGCAGAGCTGCATATGTGCCTTTGCTCACTGAGAAATGTGTGTTCATATTAAGGTAAAACTCTGGGCTACCTGAATGCAGCTAAGCCATTGGACCTGTGATCAGAAGATTGCCAGTTCAAGTCCTGGACTCGGCAGAATACACACATGTCCGTGGGTCCTTGAGCAAGGTTCTTAACCCCCAGCTCCAAGGGTGCTACATGTTGGTCGACCCTGTGCTGTGGCCCCCAAGCTTGCTCTCACCTTCATATGTGTCTGTATGTCTTATAGGGAGCGAGATGGGGTAGGTGAAAAGACATCACTAACACACTAGTTTGCCTAAATGCAGACTTCAGTTTGTAAAAGCGCATATTATCAGACTCATTTTTGTAAACAAGACATGAAAACTTGTACATACAAAAACACAATGCAAATATGAGTCTGAATCTATCATTCTTGTTAAAATTGATAATATGGAAACTAATCAATCAATGCTTAGCTGCTTAGCTCGGTAGCTACTGTATATGTGCTGAAAAGGACTGGAGGAAACCTTAGGGCAGACAAAAGACATACTGGATGAATAAACCAAAAGATGAATGGGTAAATTGATGGATGGAGGAGAAGTACATGCAAAGGATCAGTAGTTTACTTTTGGACTGTACGGACATCAAAATATCCAAGAACATTCTATTAGTAATCAGTTCCTACATGTTCTGTTTTGGCCATATATACAGACAAGGGGATTATATGCTCAAAATGCTTTTATTATATGTGGTTTATATTTAGGTTCAATGCAACAATATGCTCCTGATAATTATTTTGTTACCATAAAATTTGATCCAGACTATGTACTAAAATTGCACTTCCGTTTCACTAAATGAAGCATCACAAATTCTCATGCTATACTTTAAACTTGTAAAGCTCTGAATAGGCAGCATTCCAGGCTGTGCTGTGAAGTAAAATTTTATTTGAACAAGTACATTAAAAGTAAACCTGCTGGGTATCTCAATTTGTATTTTAAACAGCAAATGCAAAACACCATTCTGAAAAAAAGTGTTCAGTAAAAAGGTATAAAGGCAGGGTAGTGGCATCATAACTAAATGGAAAACTGTGCTGTATATTGTAATTCCCTGAAATCTTATTTTGTATTATACATTTTATTTTACATTTGCATTACATCGCATTCTCCTTTCAAATGTTTGCACTTGTGTTATGCTGACATAAACACTATGCTCAAACATTTTACTTCTGTTTCATAACAGAAAACTCCTGCATTCTGTATTGTACTACACTGTCTAATTTCAGGTACCTGCCATGTAGCATAAAACGTTAATGCGGTTTGGTTTTACTTTAGGGATGTATATAAACAATTAAACAATTTTTAATTAAGTGAACTGCTGGTGAAATTTAACAAAAACATGGAATGGCTGGGGTGTCCCTAAGGAAAGGTTTGGGAACTGAAGCAGTTTTGTTCTAGCATCTAGCAAAATATCAGTAACTTTTTGGAGAACTACATCGCAGCCTCACCTTCTCCCCACCCAGTCACCATTTGCCATTGAGCCCCTTCTAAGATCTCCATCGCAGTCTCACCTTCTCCCCACCCAGTCACCATTTGCCATTGAGCCCCTTCTAAGATCTCCATCGCAGCCTCACCTTCTCCCCACCCAGTTACCATGTGCCATCGAGCTCTTGCTGAGATCTCCATCGCAGCCTCACCTTCTCCCCACCCAACCCATCAATAAGCGCTGTCGCGTTGGCCATCTTGCGACGACAGGCCTGTGCATCATCCAGCAGTGCCTGCTTCTCCCTCATGGCGGCGTCATAGAGCGCTTGCACTGCATCCAGCTCCTGCTGCTTGGCGTCCAGCTGCTCCTGAGCCTGGGCCAGCTCCCCCTGGGCCACCGCCAGTCGCGCTTCCTGCAGGGCCAGGTTGGCCTACCATGCGTGCGGCAAAGGGTCATCATGTGGGGCATCACAAATAGCTAGAGGACCAGGGGGTTACCAGCTGCTTATAAATTCGATATATTTGCATTTATGCAGCAGATGCTTTTGTCCAAAGTGACACACAGCTGAGGAAAGCTTGGGGTCAGAGATCAGGGTCAGCCAGCATCTAGCGCCCCCCAGCAGGTGGGGTTAAGGGCCTTGCTCATCAGCCCAGCAGTGACATGACTACAATGATGCATTTTGTATGCAAAAGGATTTTTATTGTACATCTGCATTTATCTTATTTAGCAGATGCTCTTGTCCAAAGAGATGTGCAAGTGAGTTATTATTGTAAGACTATATATATATGATTCTACAAAATATGTGCAATATATGCAAAGAAAATCCATTTGATTACTTTAGACAATTTAAAGCCAATTTAATTTTAAACCTGAAAACTGCATTTTGTTTTTACTTGCCTGACTAATCATCACAAATTGACAATGCCGCAGGATGAACAATTTTGCACAGGTTTACATTCATGTTTTATTTCCCATACTGGGCCTAGAATAATGGTAGATGTCTCAATTCCTGCTGAGGTTCTGTAATAAAAACCTATATTATGACTGTCTCCTAGTTTCAGACGTTTCTTGAAATAGGTTATGTTAATCTGTCTGGCAGATTCTTTAATATATTTTTGCTGACTTTCTTCATCTAATTCATCACATATTTCTCATGCACTCTCTCTGTCAAAGTGATGAAGCAATTATTGCTAGTTATTTCATATTTTTTGCAATAATATTGACACTATATTTTTGGATTACTCAATAAATAGAAGACACGTTCATTTGCATTGTGGTTTGTGGGTTAGGACTCTGTGCTCATGATTGGAAGGTTGCTGGTTCATGGCCAGAAGAGTATTTCAGCACTGGACCCTTTAACCCCAACTGCTCCAGAGACACCGTCTGACTCTGCTTTCTCATAAACTGTACACCACTTCAGATAAAAAAAAAAGTATCTGCTAATTAAATAAAATGTAAATAATACATTAACAACTTGGTGGTGTTCCTATGGTGTATTACAACATACCTTCAGAGGTAGCACTTCTTTGTTGATGCCGAAAAAGTCGACCATAGCTTCAGTCCATGAGCAAAGGCCAGCCACATTGCCACAGATCCTCTTGGCAGCCTCCAGGTTGTAATCGTCCATCTCCAGGTACGGAGTGAGAAGCTCCACCACCTCTTCTGTGATGGTGTCCTAACAGTTTGTAAAAGGCATTTTGAGATGCATTAGAAAAGGTGAAACTTTAAATGAGATCCCATATGAGTCTAATCGCAAGAAAATTACTGATCAGGGCGCATTATCCCTACTGAATGAAAGTAAATTAACTGAATATATTTATGTATACCATGTTTCTAGAATACGTTGTCTTGGCGGCAGATGTATTAACGAATTTTACAACAAAACATTGCAATCATTGCTATATTTTACTTAGAGCTGTCATGATTACTCGATTAAACTCGACTCAACTCAATTATTACAAAGGATTCAGTAAAAATTTCCTTCTCGATTACTCTGCAATATGGTGGAAGGAAAATGGAGGATGAGGGTCAAAAATATATAAAGGGCAAAAAGATCGGTTGTGTGGATGCACTTCATATTAAAAACGAATGAAAATGCAGTTGTCTGTCAGTATTGCAAAGCAGAACTTAAATATCTCATGCATGACTGCAATGTAAATACATTTTAAAATACAACATTCAGGTCTGACAGACTCACCCAATAATGTACAGCTAGCCATGGATATCTGCCATTTAGCCTATCGGATTAGCCCAGTCTGTCTTTGTCATCACTTTGTCTTAAATTATTTTGCTTAATTTACTTTCTACGATTCCTGAATGTCTTAGCCGCATCAGTGTACATAATATGGAATATATTATCCATATAAGTTATCTACCAACAGTGTCTGTCAAACAAGTTGGTGGTGTCTTGAGCTGTGCCAGCAGACACAAAACCCAAATTTTTCATTTCAGAAGTAGTGTTTAGCAGGCTGTTGACTAAGTGATCATTTCATTGACTCATCTCCTTGAACTAAACAGATCAGATTACCACTAAATACATTCAATGGATTAAACTGATTTCAGTATTTAGTAACCATTCATTCAAAAAAGTTGATTTTACATGTAATATTTAAGTCTGGTTGCAAAATTATTCTGTGTCTCATTGGTAAAATGTTGATGATACACTATTAGGCTTTGCACACACAATATGCTGTCTCAACCCTTTAATAAAACGCTGCGAAGAAATGCTCGCATTGTTGTAGAATTTGTCAGGGTCTTTCACTACATTTTCCATAGTTTTATTAGAGTTTTTCAGAGCACATATACTCAGACCAGTATATTTAAATGCTAAAAGTGACATGTTTTAGTAAACAATTCCGAGAACATTGAGAGCAGTTTAAAACAGAAATTTTAGTTAAAATATGCAAATCAGCTTGAAATGTATTCATAAGCTTGAAATGAATTCATTTAAACTGTCAAAAGAATTAAGAGACCCTCTGCTGCGTAATTCATGGTTGGCAAATAAATCTGCTGTCATTTCATCCTCTTTATGTACATTAATGCCATGATGTGAAAATATAACTGAATCTTCAAAGGTCTGTATTTACCAGGAACACATGTCACAGTTTGAACTGTACAGCTCAGCTTCCCGTTTCAATGTAGTGCAAAAATGTATGAATTTCCATGCTACATATCAGGTGAAGAAGAAATAATGTGTCTTATTTATTGGAGCACTCAGAATCTGGAAAATGTCCTTCCCTCCATTCTGCTTGTCCAATTAAGGTTTGTAATTCCTACATTTCTGCTAAAATGTAATGCCATTCATCGCCCGGCTGCTTATTACTTATTAGAGGGGCTCTAGGCTCTGTAATGGCATATGACACAAGCAGAGGACATGAGTATTCTGTTTCTGTAGGTACCACCACATTATCTTTATTCTATGTACTCTGAACCCATAGCACATTCTTCTAATCCAGGCCTGAATCTGTGTTTCTCTACAGATTCGCACTTTCCATATATTGAATTTCCCAGTATAAAATCTGTCTCTGTCTAACTGACCCCCACCCCCCAACACACACACAAACACACACCCAGACTGCGGTGGACTGCCAATCATGGGTACTCTCACCAAAATGTCAGCATTTTAAATATGTATTTGAATATTAAATGTTAACACAAATTATCATTTCCTTAGTACAAAATACAAAATTTAAATGTTTTAGGGTCTTAATCTGAAATATATGCAGCCTGACAGTCTTTGTATACAGACAGCACCTTAAATATTTAAAATCCTCTTTGTGATTCCAGGAGGCATATTAATAGAAATAAAGATTATTTATATTTATTTTATATTATAATGTCCAATTACTTATACTTTTTAATTCTTTATGGAAACTTCACCACTGAATATGTCAGACAGGTTTGGCAAACTTCAGATGGCAAAAATAACAGTAAACCTTCTGTGCAGTTCACTAGGAAAGTTTCTCTATCAAAGCTTCTCACCTCATACTTATAGCATGTGTCACGAAGGTAGACTAGCAACAGAATCCCAAACAGCCATAACAACTGAATACCACAGTATTTCTATCATATCCTGATAGTATTGCCATTCACCATTGTGCTGCCATTTGAAAAGCTCCATTACTTGAATGGACATGAGTAAGATTCATCCAGAAGACTCCAAATCAGAACACAATGTATCAGACATCCTTATACACAACACAGACACCAGTCCCTGAGCCATCAGTGTTTCTCATTCCATTTCATTGCCTTTCACTGCTTCCCAGTCTGACACGCATAGTGACATTATATTTATCAGTTGTCAGTAATTCTGTAACAGACACACTAGACTGTCTACTTTTAAAAATAGGTGTTGACATAAAAAGAAAGTCCATGAAAAAGGAAATGGCAAACCTTCTGAGAACGATTAAAGCACAAAATTTAAAATGTATTCCATTCTAAAAATATCCCTTCCCAAAGGAGACTGAACAGATCCAACTGACACAGGTGTTAAATGCAAAAAAAAGGATTTTGCACTTAAACAAGTCTTTCTTTTCTCTTTTTGAAATCTTAACATAAATCTCTATTTAAATAAGCTCAACTTCAACACAAGAAAAAAAATCTGCTGACTTCAGATCCATCAGGTTCAGTCAATGCAGCTGAAGAAATATTAACTGGGAAAAAAAAATGTTTACATCAGGCAAACAGTAGCAAAACAGAATAAAAAATGAAGAGGAAACATATGCACACCTCTTCACACACTGATTTTTTAAATGTATTTTTTATTATCTCCTTTAACATTTATTTTAGTCTCCTCCTTTCCTGCGGTCATCAAAGGTTGTTTATTTAAAATATTAAACCTGGAAATTTAGTACAGAAAACTAAGAGGAGATGATTCCCCAGTCGTGCAAAGTTCTCATGCTGATGTGAACTGGGAATGTACCTGCTGATCATAAAATGCCCTATCAAAAATATGGATTTTATCACAATTAAGTGTGCCAGGCAAATCCATTCTCATCCTGTCATTTCTTGTCATTTACAGATAGATCAGTGGTTTTGTTACATTCTTACATCTATCGCCCCTTTATGGGATTACCTACTCTGGGAGCCCTCTGGACCACTGCGTAACAGGCTACAAGTGCACTTACAGACAACATCACAGCATGCCGGCAGCCAAACAGCAAAAGCCGGGAATGAGTCACAACTCATGCGTTATCTAGTGAAGGATGGATTATCAGATGATTACTTTTGTCTGAAATGAACGCTTCTTTTCAAAAAGCTTCTGTGGTACATTTAGGCCATTGATCCCAACACTCAGTCTGTTTTCCTAGCAATACTCAAATGATGGCCTGTGGATGGACTGCAAAGCAGGCAATGTTTGCTAACTGAAATGTGGAGCAGCAGGCACCACTACAGAAGTGTAGGTTAGTATCAGGACTGTCTTTCAGCCCTGGAGTGACATAATACAGACCAGCCTGGGAGGATGGGTTTCCTCCATAGTGCCACACATGAAAAGACACTCCTAAATAAGTCATAGATTCAAAATATGGCAGACAAAATAAGAAATCAGACCAAAGATTCCTACTGGTAACAAACTTAATGCAAACTTTTAACAAAAGTATCCAACTATGTGCAATTTCAATATCAATAATAATTTCAATATCAACTGAAAATTTATGCTACTTATTAAAATGATAATCAATATTGATATTGTTCTGTCTGAAAGCTTAAGAATATCAGTTAAAAATTATACCTACTGAAAACCGGAGTGGTCTCCTTAGCAAGTCACAGGACTCTGTCACCTTATTTATGATCCCATCAGTGCTCAGACATAATAATGTCTTTCTAAATAGACCTGATGATGATGCATCAATGTTAACTCTGGAATGAGTAGTGCAGCGTGTGTGTAGCACTAATCCCAATTTTTCATTTTTTCAGTTAGGAACAGCATATAATAACGGTAGAAACCCAGTGCGTTTTGGGTTGTATGGCTGTAGGGTCAATCACATGTGCTAGCTAGCTGGCTATTTCGCTCTCACCTACTGCTAAGTCGTGACCCAAGGCAGAGCTATAAAATTAACGGACTAGAACTTTTCTCGCCTGTTTTAAATAAATCTGAAATTTCCATGCATTGCACTGCCTCTTACTTCAGTGCCTTTCTTCACTTCATCTTTGGTTTCTCGGCACCACCTTTCACTTTTCTTTTCAGTTTACTGTCCAGTAAGCAAAGTAGGTTTATATCATTTTAGGAGGGGCTGCCACCTTTTCTCTGAGATGGACACATGTGCGCAAAGTGGGGTCACACCACTTGGGGAGAGGTCATTTTTTCATTGAAATATTAAATACATATGAATTTATTTATGAGAATTTGAAAGCATGTGCCCTAGTCTTGTGCAATAGAACAATATTATCCGTAATCAACGATATCAGACAAGTAACCCATGTCGTTATCTGACAGTGACTTACTGGCGATTATTGTCTTTGTTGGGGAAGTAGACTTAAGCCATACGCGAAGCAAGATAACAGAAATATTTATGATTTGGCTTTCAGTTCAGCCTCCTAGTCTGTATTTGCAAAGCAGTTTTTAAAGAAAATACATTCACAATTCAATACCATACCATCTATATACAGGTATACGGGAGGGAGTTGGACAAGTCGATATTATCTTTTATTTGTATATTAGATTGCTGCATTTTTTATTGTACATGGCAGCTTAACCGGGCCGGGAATCTCCTACTGCTCCCGACGGCCCCACATCACCCCTGCTCCCATGCCTCAGTGTACAACTCGGGTACAACAGACCTTTACATGATGGGTGATGGATTTCACAATGCACTAAATGTTGAAGAATTATGCAATAGATCCTGGCAGAATGTTATCGTTAATAAAATGGGATTTTGACAATATTCTGTAATTAACATATCGCATTGAGACTACAAGGGTAACCTTTCTGAAAACTTATAATATGCAGAATGATACAGTATTTCTGGTAAAGATGTAGTCACGAAGCAGTGTATTCCTAATCAACACATCTGTTCACACTTCTTACCCACATTATAAGATGAAAAATAATATTATGAGAAACAAAGAAGGGATTGAACAAGCAATATGTAGATTTGGTAGTCGAATACTATTATTTAAAATAAACTCACTAAATAAATTTGGCCTGGAACTATTATTATTTCTTTTATTTCCTTCTATCGTTTATAGTCTCCAAGCTCAATTTTCATTGCCAATTTATTTATTTGTGTATTTATTATTATACTCTCTTTTACCACATTTCCAGCTTAAGTACTGTTGCCTCAAAGTGACGGAGATTAAATGCAGTTTTCTCCTTTGAATAAACAATTTGTTTTTTGCATAAACCTTGTCAACCTTCACAATGTGCAAATGAAACGTTGTTATTATATAATTAAGGATTGTTTCCATTGTTTAACTGTAGTACAACAAAAAACCCTGTGCGCCAAATGTGGCTGTCATAGCATACAGTCACGTAAACATTGTAAATCTTCACTGTCAACACATTTTAAAGGACTGTATTTGACCACCACAGATAGATCAAAATGTCTCATTCATGCAATGTATTTACCTACAAATAACATGGTGAAAAACCAGTATAGTTTAAATGCAAAGAAACTGCAACACAAACATATGAATAGCATTATAGTGTGACTTATGCCCTAGAAGAGTTAAAGTTAAAGTCTGACAGTAATTCAGAGGAACTTTCCTGCATTTACTTCCTTTTGCCCTTTATTTCCTGCACAGCATTTACTGGAGTTTTCTTGCCTTGACTGTTTTGGTTACATAAATGCACTCAGGTGCATCTTACAAATCTGAATCTCAGCACCCTCACCTTCAGGCATATAACGTTACATAAGTCATCCGGCATACTGCCAGTGCTTCATAATGTATAAACCTTGCATTTGCTTTCCAGGTTGGTTATGAACAAGCAAAGGAAAGAAACATAAATGTAAATGATTGCTTACTGAAATAGGTCATGTGTATTATTTGGGGGAAAACCTTGATGTCCCGTCTCCATGCTCAGTGCACAGTGACTTTCCCTGACCTGTTAATGTCACTGCGTGCCACACCCTGTTCCTGGGGGAACATTATTTCATGCCACTGAATTCCAGTAAATGGATGGTATGATAATAAAGTCTACTTAATGATGATGATCATCACGGCCTGGCCTGTATTTATACCTCCCTTCCTGTAGGTGGCGTGTTCCAGTGCATGGCTGTTGAACGCAATTATGGATGAATGAAGGACAAAGGGCTATTAAGGCAAAGCACATAAATCTGAAGAGAGAAGCCAACTGGCGGGGACTGTGCGTCCCTTCCAGGGGACTTCTAGCGGTTTTCTTCGTTTCTTTGTGTGCATTCTTCATGTACAGTTTATTGCATTGTTGTATCTGTTTGAATCGTATGTAATTGTAACTTCCGAGACCCGATCGCCGGAAGAGGGTAAGAGGCATTATTTTTGGTTGTATTTTTGGTTGTTATTGTGTTTTTTTGTTTAGAGAGGAAGTTAGGAGGAGTATTGTCTTTACTTTTATTCTTCGTTTTCTCTGCAGGCTTAAGTTAGCCTTGTGGTGGGTGGAGTTAGCATATGGGTTCTGCTTGTTATTTTGGCTGCACCTACCCCCAGAGAGATGGTTGTTGGTTTGTTACGAGTGCATGAGTCAGCTTGAACTATTTAATGTACACTATGATGGGCAATTAATAAAGTCAGTTGTTAGATTGTAACCCCTGGTGTACTCGACGACCAGCATGTAACAATGATGATGATGATGATGATTATAACAACAACAACAACAACAACAATAATAATAATAATAATAATAACGATAATAATAAACACGTCATTATTATTACTGCCCTTATCATTATTATTTTTGTTTTTGTTGTTTTTATTATTATTATGCTGCTGTCTGTATGTCACACCCTGGACCTGGGGAAACGTTATTTCCTGACACTGTATATGTGTATATGGATGGTATGTTAACAAAGCCCATTTGACTTAACTTGACTTACCTTCTGGAAGGACAGCAGCATGCTGAGAAATCCCGAGTTGTTCATGAGCTTGAGGGCCTCGGCCCATGACGGCCGCACGCACGGTCGCTCAGAGTCCATAGTGACGAGGTCCACCCTCCGCTGGAAGAGCAGCAGCACGCAGTCCATGATGCGCATGATCAGGTGGGGCGGCTTGCCCAGCTTTCGCACCGTGGCGATGTCGGCCGGCTTGATAGTCTGGGGGGGGGGTAGAAGATGTCTTCTGCAGCATTTATCGACATGCGTTGGTATGAAAAGATTTGGCATTTTAACATGTCACTTATTGTGATTATAAAATCATGTGATTTCAAAAAGTAAAAATTGCTATAAATTTATTAGGGACGGCACAGTGGCACAGTGGTTAGCACTGCTGTCTCACATCTCTGTGTGTGTGTGGAGTTTGCATGTTTTCCCTGTGTTGTAGATGGGTTTCCTCTAGATATTCCAGTTTACCCCCCCAGTCTAAAAATATGTGAAGGTGATTTGGAATAGCCAAATTGCACATACATGCAAGTGTGTGTCTGTTCTGCGATGGGTTGGCAGCCCATTTTGGGTTGTTCCCTTCCATAACATCTGGAAAAGGCTGCAGACCCCCATGACCCTGAATCGGACAAGCAAGTATAGATAATGTATGAATGGGGTATGTGGGGGTCTCCTCTAGTGGTACGCAGTGGTATCAGTGAATTTAAATGCTGACCATAATGGCGGCACACGCCTGCAGGGAGGCCTAACTGGTGCCATTGTGAAGTACTTTGTTTAATTTGTTTGTTTTTCCTCGACTGTGGTTATTCTATACCTGAGGTTACATGCGGACCGAACTACAGTTGAACCCGAAGTACAACTGAATATCGTCAAGATGTCAAAATGACAAAATGCAAACATAAAATGAAAATAAGGCATGATTCCCATAAATGTAAGTACGTTTTGATGCTTGGGTCCCATTTACGAATTAATGTTCCACTGTAATTAGCTAAATTAATTCCTCTTTGCTATTTACTACAGTGAAAAAAATCACTCTGGACAGCAGACTTAATGAGATGGATTGATATCAGCTCTTTTAATTGGATTGTGTAGCTTTAATTTAATTTATGTAGGCTCCGGTGTCTGGGAGATCATTTTATTTCAATTACATCATTGGGAGTAACACATTTCAATCAATTATATTGTTTTTAGGTAATTAAATTCAGATTTCTACCACTGATTAGGATGGCTTATTAGGATTTCCACCTGTTATAATGAATCTGGTTAAAATACATCACAGCATCTTTAAACAGTTATTTGTGTGTGTGTATGTGTGTGTATTGCATGTATTGAATTCTAATCGTCTTGGTTCTTTATCTGGCTGCTGGCCAGCCCCCTCTACGGCCGGCATCACTATGGGATTCATTCGTCGTATTTCGCAGGTTATCATGAGTGTGATAGAGACCATTCGGTCCCGAAAGGCTGGCGTGATATTCAACGAAAGGTCACTTATCATAGCTGGCTTGTGCGGCACACAAACCCAAAGGCTGCATATTGGATAGGCTGAGACGTTAGTCTCTTTTTTACGTTTTTTATTTTCTTAATTTGCTGGAGAAACTTTCCTGGCTGAGTGAGTGGCTGGCATTAATAAATTATGAGTATACTGTGCCCTCACCCTGCCGGGGCTCGGCGCCCTCTCCCGCCACGTATAATCCCCCAGGCTCAGTGTAACCCCGCACTGTATTGCCAAACCTTACAAAACCATTTTAAAGAAATCACAGGTTTGTTCAGACCAGTGGATTTGGCCTTCCATGACTAGATCTCTTGTATAGAGGCTCTGTTTAATGGACTCGTTTTAGCCACACCTGCCATAAAGTATGAAAGATAAAAAAGAAACTAATAACTAAAAATTAGTCCATAACTAAAAATGTACACTAGATGAAGGGTAGACATCTTTGAATGTTTGGATGGCATCTGAAAAAATTTGTGATTCATTATCATCATCGCATAAATAAATTATCATAGCCTGTTTATCTATCTTCCTAAGACATTTCCAGTACAAAACCTTGGGCCTGTACACAGCCTGGGTGGAATACCAGTCAGTAATTATTGTGTGCAGTGCTGCCTCGGCTCGCTCACCTCCGAGTGGATAATGCCCACCAGCCTCAGCCTACCCACCTCCGAGTGGCTAATGCTCACCAGCCTCGGCGTGCCCTCCTCCGAGTGGCTAATGCTCACCAGCCTTGGCCTACCCACCTCCGAGTGGCTAATGCTCACCAGCCTTGGC
>JAAGVU020000001.1:27284113-27295600 GCA_011763525.2 Mormyrus iriodes
GTTTAGCAGGGGAGTCGTACATAACAATACAAAGTCTGTGATACTGACATTGACAGGAGGCTTCTGTACTTCCTGCAGCCTACTTTTGGTTAGCTAAACAAATATCTAAGCAATACTGCAGTTAAAAAAAGATATAATAAAAAGTAGAACTCCAAGTGAATTACAAACAACACATTTCCAAGCTGCTCAACTTGCTGTTCAGGGACTGTTAAGCTAAGTTCACACTACATGATTTTAGCTCAGATTTTCCGCTCACAAACAGTTTTTGGAGATCACCAGCAAAACCCCAGATCAGAGGCAAATTGGCGCTTGATTGCTATGTGTAATCTGATTGACGACGCAACCCAGCTAGATATTCGGCGTGATAAATATCTAGACTTTGTCAGCGACTCCAAATATTGTAGGTGTGAAAGTGTTATGGCTGTCAATGAGCTACAGCCAATGAGAGCGCAAGACACGGGCCGAGGTAAAACCCAAGAGAGGTGTTAAAAAGGCATAAATAGTTCAACTTGTTTAGAAACTGTTCTTATATTCACACATACATTTAATATGCAGGTTCACTAAAGACCTAAATTATACTGCTTCCTGTATAAACAAGGGTTAATTTGCATGTGTTTGTAAATGTCAAGCATATGTGTTGTCATTTGATTACAGTGTTTGTAGCATGTTGACAGTAGAATTGTGCTTTCCCAGTGTCATTCACACGTGTGATTTTGTAACATAACGTAGTTTGGAGACCAGACGGACTTGTCAGTGTGTGACCCCCTGTCACTGATCAGTCGTGTAGTGTGTAAACCACAATAACTTCAAGACTCCAGATTACAAGTCGTGTAGTGTGAACAGAACAGCGATCTGACCACTTTTAAAGTCGTGTAATATGGAGGCAGTTTTACAGTTATGTGCAGAAAATTGGTTCTGTGAAAGCCACCTCACTGTAAACCAGCCAGTCAGAGCAGAGCTCATTATCATATTAATGAGCCCACCAAATAAGGCAAAACAATCTGCTTCTAGGGCCAAATTATACGGTGGTAAATGGGCTTGTAAAACCACTTCTGAACATTTTTCGATCAAACCAAATTCACATACTTTCTATGTAGACACCAGAATTTTTTTTTAATTAACAAATAAATGCATACTATGGCACCATTAATTCAGTTTTGTCTTAAATCTTAAATTAGATTTGTAATCTTTAGTCTGAGATAGTTTGGTATTTTCAGATGATATGGAAAAGAAACTTCTATTAAAAAAGGATTCTGCTTTCAGGCTCATGAATTTTCTTGATTTCTCCATCAGCCGCCTCTTGTCCGCTGCCGCGGAAGCCTTACGGAGATTATTGCTGTGGCGCTAACAGACAAACAGTGCTTTCATAACGAAGTGTATATTTCACTTTTAGTATCACTCACTGGCACATTTTTGTTACATTTCTGATATTGCCGTGGCAAAAAATTGATTTAGCATTATTACCTGCCTTTTCCACTTATTTTTCTGATGTTAAGTGAAGTTTGGTGAACTCGATAAACTAGGTTCAGATTCACACTTCAATGCTGTCTAACTACTGTTGCTTATATAATCCCTTATGGCACTGTTTCCCAATCCGGTCCTCACGGACCCACAGACAGCTCAGATATTTCCTTCGTCCCAGGTCCGGAACTGAGAGGGAGCAAAAATGTGGACTGTCTGGTAGGGAGCTCGGAGGGAGCAAAAACATGGACCAGCTGTGGGTCCCCAAGGACTGGATTGGGAAATACTGCCCTATGGTCCCCTATAGTATGAAATTGCATGAAAAACTATCTGCCTTTGAATAATTTATACTTTTATACTTCCCATATCTACTGACTTTACTGAAGAATACCTGATTCATAACAGCAGTTGATACCCCCCCCCACCACCAATACTTTTATGAAATATTGCCAGGTTTGAAGGTAATTTAGTGCTATATTTAATAACGAAACATATAATAACGCTAGCAATACTCTCCTAAATAATAATGCCTTTTGCGGTCAACATCCATTTCCAGGATTAGCAGCTTCATCTTTTACGAAATGAGGCATCTGTCCCTGCTCAGGAATTTGCTGCCAGTGATGCAATGATGAAACATCTCCCTAGCAACCATCTCCACCAGAGCAGGTGCTGTCTTTCTAAATGTATCGGTCAAATACACAGTGCCCTCCAGCTAAAGGGGAAATGTCACTCTGTTCACTTACTTGCAAAAGGTCAATCGCCTGCTTGATGTACATACACTCCAGGACGTGCATTTTCGGAGACACGGCAGTGGTAACAAAGTTGATTAAATCCTGTGTAGACAAATTAGAGAGGTTTGCCTCCAATACCAATTTCCTGCTTTACCATAAGGAGCTAGTGTCTGGTAATAGTGTCCAAGAAGGAGGTCGATTGTGTCTAATGATGCTGCAGAGGAAGAGGCAGACAGGTACCTTCCAGGGTGAGAACAAGTCAGCTGCTGGACAAAATAAAACCGAGTCACCCAGCCCTGAGATAATTAGACTACGGATTACATATCCGTGTATGAAGTGACACTTTCTTTGACATTTGTATAAGTACTTCTCTTTCACACATCTTGCTCTCCTTTGAGACATATACACAGATACAGAGGTGAGTGAAAAGCTGGCGGTTTGAATGCAGGTTCAGGTCATTTATCCAGCACTCCTGGCCTTATTCAAGGACCCAACAGCAATGAGACTATTCTGCCAAGCATGGAATTCAAACCGGTGACCTTCTGATCATAGGCACACAGGTCTAACACAGAAGGAGTGTCTACCCTCAGGCCACCAGACTACTTAATACTTAAGCGACAGTTATAATTTAACAAATGCTCCTTATTTATGTACCACACACTTCATTTGAACTGTGTTACACATTTTGGATCAGAGTAATTGGTGGTGGCATGGTGGCGCAGTGGTTAGCACTGTTGCCTCCCACCTCTAAGGCCAGGGTTTGAGACTCCAGCATGGCTTCATGTGTGTGGAGTTTGCATGTTCTCCCTGTATTGTTGTGGGGGTTTTCCCCCCACAGTCCAAGAACATGCTGAGGTTAATTGGAGTTGTCAAGTTTTGTTTGGGTGTGAGTGTTCTTTGTGATGGGCTGGTGCCCCACCCTGGGTCGTTCCTCGTCTTGTGCCCATAGGTTCCCGACTCCCTGTGATCCTGAATAGGACAAGTGGTTTCAGAAAATGGATGGAGAGTTATTAGTGCTATCTTTAGTGCTGGATAGAAGACCGGCACACTTAATCCCAAGTTTAGACAGATACAGATATCATTATTGTGAATTAAATTGATTATTTTTGGCAAAGGATTTGTATACACTGCGCATAAAAAAAATAGAGTTAAAATCTTTTACGTTCTACTATTGTGTCAGGTCATCTTTGCATACATTTTTTACTATCACTAATAGCTAATGTCTTCAAAAGACGTGGCTCCAGATTTAGACCTAAAATAATTAAATACAAAAAATAAACATCTTAAGGAGCTGGTGAGAAAAATCAGGCGGATGTAAATGTATTCGTAACTAAAAAAGGAAATTAAAAATAAACCCACAAAGCTGAGTTGATCTCCAATGAAACTAGTTATTGTAGCTATTTCCACATAAAAACACATTAAGGCCACAAACTTATAAGACCTAGTAAAACAAGAGATGATTATTAAAATGTTTCTTATAGGAAACATAAGCATTTAAAAGCAAGATACAATAATCAGACTTAAATATATTGATGAGAAAAACCACAATCAAATGAATTACAGTTCATTTGACAGGGAAAGGACAGCCAGAGAGGTTCTGACCTGAAAGCCCCCGTTGAAGCAGCCAGACAGAGTTTCAGCCTGCATGGCAGGTAGCTTCAGCAGCCAGGCCTGCAGGATGGGCTGCCAGTTCAGCACCGAGGAGCTCATGAAGACCATACCATTTCGAGAGACTGTGGCCGGGGAGGCATTGTCAATGTTATGAGGCTCAAAGACGATCTTGCAGTTGGGTGCCATGGGGATGCGATCACCATTTGCCAGGGTCAGGGTCTTATTGTCGTCAAGGACGGAGTTCAGGTTCTCGATCCATATGGCATCCACTGGACCATCCAGCACTATCCATACATGATCCCCCTGGAAAAAGACACAGGTCACTCACTAGAGCTCTATCCATTTCACATAGCCACGTATCCCAGGGCACAGATGATCCTACACGAGCTGTCGTCCAACAGAGGGCACATAAGACCATCCACACGAGCTGCCAGTTCATCATAGGGCACAGAGCACCCTACACAAGTGGCCGGTCCATCACAGGGCACAGAGCACCCTACACGAGCTGCTAGTCCATCAGAGAGCACAGAGCATCCTACATGAGCTGCCGGTTCATCACAAGACACAAAACACATACAGCAGTACTACTCAAAGCCCATGTGGCACCCTAGGCAAGCCTCAGCGCTACCTCAGCCCCCCAACGGCAATGGCAACTGACTAGGGGCAGGGCTGTAACGTAAGGTAAAAGTTGTAGACCATAGGGGTTTGCTACATCGATTCCCCTTCAGAAGATGTCACCCTGGGCAATTTCCCATCTTGCCTTTGCCAGGAACTGCCCCTGACACACATTATCAGTCAGGCCAGTTTCAACCTGGCAGCAAAACTAAACTGATATTAATTACTGTGATATGATGAGATGATGAGAAAGACTGGTGGGAAGATGAAACGGAGAGTGCTACATCATTTTCATAAATTTATCATGAATACTAAGGAAGTCTATTTTGATTAGTCAATGAAAGGCAAAAACTGCTGTGACTGTAGCGGACACCTTTCCCACCCTCGTTGTGCCTGTGTCAAGTCCTGCTTCTGTGCAGCCCGGTTTCTCGTCAGGATCCACTTTGTCACCTATGTTTGACATAAGTAAGCATATAGCTTTGGTTCCCCCTTTCAGAGAGACTGAGGTAGATACCTACTTTAGCATGTTCGAACTGAAAAACTGATAAGCAAACCTTTCATACAATGACACTGTAAAATGGTTTAAACTGTTTCTGCCTATTTTGGGAAGAAAAACCACAAGAACAGATGATCTATAGATAAATGTGTCAGTTCTGTGTTGAAGAGTTTTAAAGGGGGAACTTAAATAGCCATCAGTTGGGACATACTGGTTAACTTCTGCCATAACTAGTCCACTACCAGTATTGATAACTATATTGTGGATTCACTGGTTATAATCTGTAACTGACATAGTGCAGCTCACAGTCAACCTTACTCCCCAGTTGGAATGATCTAAGTTACTGACATCCACAAAATAGATCGATGATGGTCGATAAAAAGAAAATTGCCTGTAGCGATTTCAGGCATTCAGCTGGATGCAAAGTTCAGAATCTGTATTGCTAGACTGCATCCAGGTGCATAAAATATCAATCGGCAAAGTGGACCAGATGGCGGGCCCCCAACAGCAGTATGTTTTCAACCATAATAACATACTTTGCTATTAACAGAAAATGCCAGACTGGTGCACAGTAACTGATAAGCACACGAGTTCTATAATGTTTTGATTTGCAGCTATAGGCAACCATGAATTTGTGCAATATCCAGACCTTTTTAATGACCCACAAATCAGAATTCATTGTCGTTCAATGTCAGCCTCTGATGAGCTCTACAAGAATGATGAGAGCCATGATTCCAGCGTTCATCCCAACCTTCTTGGTTTTCAGTGTCTTCCTCCACAGGGTGGAAAACACGCCATCTGTCCAGTCATTGGTGGCCACATCCAACGTGCCAAACATCTGCGAGGCGGTGATGGCTTTGGGATTCATCCGCATCTCCCTGTGCGGTGCCCCACAATCCGTCATGGCCTTCATGAGCGTGTGGATGCAGCTGGTCTTTCCTGCTCCACTTGGCCCAAGGGTCATCATACCTGAACAAAGGACATAAGACATCTGTGGCTCTGGAAATCCTCAGGCACATGCAGGGAGAGCCTGATCACCTGCCCGTATCGCCTGATCGAATGAAAGTGCCCCCCGTTTAATGTTTGTATAACCGACGATCACGCAGTATGAAAATTTACTGAAGGGAACCCCCCCCCTCCCAAAAATTAAAATTTACCAAGAGGCACCTCCCCTCATGCCCCCAGTTTGAACACCTACCTTTCAAAAAGTCTGTGCACTTTGCTGGAGTCTTACAGCAAAAAACCCCAAAGTCTTAACCAAAATTGCTGCCAATGTTTGCAGAATTAATCTGGAACGTCATAAACCCTACCTACTTCAAAAGTTATACGTATTTGTATTTGTAAAGTTAAAACACCACCTTTAATGGTTCTTGGGCTATTCTGCTGTAAGTTATATATTGATTTTGCAGTGCATTTCTTCAGGAACATGATGTTCACTTTATGCTTCTCAAAGTATTCACACTCATACTGCAAGGACAAAAAGTAGTTTTGAAAAGTGCACAAAAAAAAATCCAGAAAACCAGTTTAAGTACTGACAAGAAAGTGATCTATCTATTTATCTATCTATCTATCTGTCTATTATTGTTCAGCTATTTCAGGAGCCTTTACCATCTGGTCATATTAAAAACTCATGAAATTAACCATTCAGTGATGCTGTACCCATTACAGTCAGGATCTTAACACATTCATTTCCACTGTAACTATTATAACCTTTGACCTACTGGCCATGCCAGTGAGGTCGCATCATCCATGGTTACTGACCATGCCGGACCCGCTGGGTCTCATAGAGCTGCACCATTTTCAGCACCCAGGGCGGGTGAGCGATGAGACCAGCCTGCTCCGTCTGCTTGAGGATGGCCTCCTCAAGCTCGGGGTAGCCGGCCTTGTCCAGAGTGATCCCCGGAAACAGGTCGTCGATCAAGCTCATGAAGAGAGGCTCGTCCTCATCCACCTGAGAAAGGCAAAGGGCAGTGTGTGCTACGCAGCAGCCCATCAGGAGAAGGCCCTTCGTTTCATAACGACGTTACTGGACAACTTACCCACCCAATTAACTGAAGACAAAAGTAAAACATGATTTTAATATTTTATGCCCTGTCTAGGGATCGCCTAATGGTCTGAACAGAGAAATACACGTCTGTGGCAAGACTCGTTGGTGTTCCTGCCAAAATGTTTTGCATGGAAAAAAAACTATGTAGCTACATTTTTAAACACCATGTCCATCAGGTTTCGCCATAGTGATGACTCCCTGGTTCCTTCAATAAAATACAGCCATCAAAAGATGATTTTATTTCTGTCCAAAAATTCCCTCTAAAAACTAAATAAATTATTATTTATATACCTAGATCTCACCAAGATAACCGAAAATATGCCTAACAATCTAGTGATGAAAAATGCACAATACAATACAAACCACAATTTCCCACAAAACAGAACCGTCTCTCATTGCATTTCCATTCAGTGAAATAATTTGTTTGTAGCACTAAACAAACTGGAGGCTACAAGAAGAAGACCTGTTTTGAATCTCTGCCCAGCAGAGGCAAGGATTCTGTGTGTATTCATGGACTTCTCATTGTTAGCTATCATAATGACTAGAGGCAATATGACTTTGCGTTTTAAATCACAACCACATAAAAATAATGCCCAACTGTCTCACATTTTGCATTATAAATGGAACCTCCATCACCAAACAGGGCAGAGCAGTGTATACACTCAGTGGCCACCTTATTATGTCCATCTGCCTAGTACCAGGTAGGACCCCTTTTAACTACAGAACAGCCTGAATTCGTATAAGGTATGGATTCAGCAAGGTACTGGAAATGTTCCATTTCTGCACCTGGAAAATTCCATTCTCCACTACCTTTTTCATTAACAATGGACTTTCATCCACAGAAATAGAGCTGACTGAATCTTTTTTTTTTTTTTTTTTTTAAATCACATCAGTCTCTGTAAACACAGTAATACATAATCCCAGGATGGCTCTTTCTGAGATGCTGGTGCCACCACACGCCACACATCCTGAGGCTTTATTAAACAGTAGCTGGACCTTGTGAGCCTGTCTGCATGCTCTATGAGTCATGATCACCGTATCGTCTGATTGTTGGAGCAGGCTGTTGGCAGATACACCTATTAAAGTGGCCCCTGGGTGTACATAGTGCCAAAGCCATTTTCCGCACACACAGCGAGACGTGTACTTGGCATTCTTTCATTGTTTTCTATCTTGGCCTTTCCCTATGGGGCAGTATAAGGGAAAAGCATCGAAGCACACCTGGGGAGTGGGTGAACCATCTATTGATGGGTGCCCCAATGGACAGATTTCATAGTACATGAGAAAAACAGTGAGAAAATCATTTATGAGTTTATTAGGTTCTTACTATTATTTGTTGTAATGAATCATGTGACTATTGCATTTTTAGTATAAAAGGGTAGAAGAAAGAAGGTATACACACACACACAGACATATACACACACACACACACAGACATATACACACACACACACACACAGACATATATACACACACACACACACATACATACATACATACACACACACAGACATATATACACACACACACACATATACATACACACATACATACATATATACACACACACAGACATATATACACACACACACAGACATATACACACACACACACAGACATATATACACACACACACAGACATATATATATACACACACACAGACATATATATATACACACACAGACATATATATACACACACACAGACATATATACACACACAAACATATATATACACACACAGACATATATATATACACACACACACAGACATACTGTATATACACACACACACATATATATATATATATATATATATACACACACACAGACATATATACACACACACACACACACATACATACACACATACATACATATATATGTTGTATTATATATATGTATGCCTTTTGTTTAGCTTTGAATGCATTATCACAGTAAAATTCTGTATAATCGTATTCTAAAAGGGCACATGAAATCCCCCTAATGTAAGCCTTAAATAACCCAACTTAGAAATTAATCTTTGGAGAAAGTCTCCCTCATACAGAGGAAAAGGCCTTCTTTTGGCTAGAAGCTGAAACAGGCTTACAAGCCTTACGCGGTCTGTTGACAAAGTTTTATAATGTAACAATGATAAATTCATTTCTACTCATTAATCGAGGGCTGTGTAGCTGAAGATTATACCACGTGCTAAAAAACTTCATCTGTATTCAAGATAAAAACACAGTCTACCAGACACACTACTTCATTTCAAAAATGCAATGATTGCTAAGCAACCTATAATGAACTGCAAGCCAAAACAAACACAGCAGACTGGCTATAGCTGACATATATTATCTCTGTGCGTCGATCATTGTATAGTGTGCAATGCTGTTATTATAAATGCTTTTTTGTGTTTTATTTAACATTTAATTCACTGTCAGATAAAAATGAAAAAATTAAAATATATTGATAGCTATTAGAACAATCATAAGATTATGATCATACAGTTTATCTTTTTAAAATATTATAAAATAGCATCAAGACTATAAAAGAAGAAACAATAAAAAAAGAATCATAACGTTGCCATGGATACATTTCAGAAACACACACAGTGTTCATAAATTTCAATAAGCAAATTAGGCTGATGTGTCAAAGCAGTCAAAGCAAAATGCAAACCTAAAGCCCACAGAACGGTTATCTAGGCAAAACTAAATGGTAAACTGAATTCATACCAGTTTAGAGAGGTTCATGTCCCGCAACACCCTCATCACCACAGTCTTCTCCGGTTCCTCGGGGTTGGACCTCTTCACTGCTCCCAGGGTCCTCAACACAGACAGGATGTTTCGTAGACCAAAGTCGTAGTGAACCTAGAGGTGAGCAAGGCAGGGCTTAGTCTACTCACACTAGGCCTGGTTGTCCCCCCCCCCCCCCATTGCACTAAACGGTCCTGGTTTTGGTGTTGAAGAAAACATAGGAAGGAAAGCATTGTCACACAGGAGAATGGAATCCATGATTAATGTCAATATTTTGTGACTTATTTGGAGTCATTTTAGGCACGATAACAGACACAGGTTTATCAAGTTTGCAACGCGGTGATTTTTGTTAATTTGTGCTGCACCAATAAAGAAGATTTTTATTTTACCAAATATCTCAGAGTTTGTGCAGACTAGTGTTGCACGGGATACCGGTACTGAAAAGGTACTGTGGTACCCCATTTTTGAAAGTGATATTACATTTCTTTAGTACCGGTACTAATTACACTATTATAGACACTGCTAACACTATATATTGCCAATCATCGATTCAGAACCTTGTACTCAATATGTCCAAACCACTGCTGAAACCCAGTTATACTTGATGTCAGAACTGCCTGCATCATTCTCTATAGATTATTAAAATGTCAACTAGTTAAATATGATCTCCTTAGCTTCAAGTCAGTGGTTTATGTAAGGGCCCTTATAGCAAGCTGTTACAGAAAACAAGCCACGTTAACACAATAAAACTATAATATACATACCTACAGGATATAATGCTGTACTGTTTTAAGCAGTTAGATTATCAAGCATAATGCACTGCGCGGGTAGTTGTTTTATGTTTATTGGGCAGATGAAAGGAAGAAGACAGAAGAAACTGCTGTAACCTTTATGGGCGCTTATATTATCTATCCGCTATATATTATTTTTTCTTTTTATACAGTGGAGAGTAATGATGATGAGTCTGATCTTGGAAGAACAACATTTTATAGTTTTTCGTGCTCGCGTTTTTTGTATTTTTCTCCATTCGTCAGCGAAGTGCCCTCTTAAAATCGATATAACAAGTCGTATCTATACTGATCCCCCTTTCCCCCTAGCCCCAATACTCTCCCTACACACAGTTTTCTCACAGCGCAGTCTCGCAGAAACAAAATGATGCGATTGGTACAGCCTACCTGATCCGTTCCTTCCGGATTCGGTTCATGGGTATGGCAGTTGCATCATTAACGTCATGTCTGTGTTCCGTTCCCAGGTACAGTTAGCCTACACACTACATCCGTACCGTCCCCGAGTCCGACTAATCATCCTCTGGCGCCTGGCCACGCTACAAAGTGATCACATTAGTTAAACAAACTGGACCGTTCCATGATTCACTGGAATACTGTACATGGACCGGTACCAGTCTGCAGACCGGGGGTTGGGAGCCCTTACCTTAGAGCACTACCACTTTGAGCACGAGATACAGCTCAGAGCACTAGCTACTGCTTAGAGCACTATATACATCAATTTCTAGTGCATCCTGCACCACACTTTGTGGTTTTGTGGGATCAAAGCCCAAGTCGAACATTTTGTACAAAATTTACATTTTTATACATATTTTTATGTATAAATAGAAAGAAAAACAGGTAAACTAGCTTCTGGGTGCTATATTAACAAATTAATCAATCAACCATCCTGTTAATTGATTAATCAATTAATTGTTGTACAGAAGGTCTTGATACCTTAAGAAGGACATTGCTGCCTTGGAAAGGGTGCAACGTAGAGCTACACGAATGATTCCTGGTCTTAGAGGAA
>JAAGVU020000001.1:27306596-27330987 GCA_011763525.2 Mormyrus iriodes
TTTATATGTACTATAATATACAGTAATGCACTCGTTTTACTTACTTACCCAGTTATATTAGATATATTATGATTATTGCTTTAATATTAGTATCATATTTATCATATATATCATATCAGGGATTACTGTAGCTAGTTTCAACGTAAAACTTAAGATAGACTTTACACCCGACTTTACGATCGAACTTACGCTTAACTGGTGCAACCCAGCACTGTCTTTCAGAATGGACCCCAGCTGCAAGTCTGCCACAGTCCGTATTTTGACGGATTTCCTCTGCATTGTCTAGTTTTCTCCCAGAATTTGAAAACATGCAGTAAGCCAAACCAGCATCTGTAAAGTGCCAATAGCAGGTGTGCAAATGCATGTTCTGTAATGGACTGGTACACTAACCAGGCTGTTAGCCTGCCTTGTGCCCTGTGCTTTTTGGGATAGGCTCTAGGCCCCCTGTGACCCTGTACTGGAAGAGCCGTAGGGAAAACAAAAGAATAGATCAATATGATAGAACTGCGTGATTGCTGTATTCAAAAGCAGTATCTTTGGTAATATCGTGAAGAGGCAATCAGCAGTCAGGTGGTGAGTAATTCTATACAATTTCAAATCCATTCTAAAACCAGTAGAAAGAAAATGTTTGTCTTTTCAGCAGGCGGGGCAGCATGTTGGTTAAGTGGTTAACACTGCAGCCTCACACCTCCAGGGCCAGTGGTGTGTGTGCAGCTTGTTTGTTCTCCCTGTGTTTGTGTGACTTTCCACTGGGGACTCTGGTTTCTTCCCACAGCCCAAAAACAAGTGGTCAATGCAAATCGATGTCTCTGTATTGCCCTTAGCGATTGTACACATTTGAGTGTGCACCTCGAGATGGTGTCCCCTGCCTTGCTCCCTGTGCTTCCATAAGTGAGTTTGATGTTTGCTCTTGGGGGGGGCAGAAAACTGCATCTTGCTTACCTTATGTGTTAACGTGTGTATCTGATGCAATCCTTAACCTATAGCATACCAACAAACTGCTTATGCAAAGGTGCAAAGTGCCAGTGTAAAACATGTGCAATGCTGGTCTTACCAATTAATTGCAATTTTAACTCAGGCGACTGAGGCTAACCCCCAACTCCACCTATGTGTGCCTCCTAGGACAGGCTCCAGGATCACTGTGACCCAAAACGGCAGTGTTTCCCAACCTGGTCCTTGGAGACCCCCCCCAGACAGCCCACAGTTTTGTCCCCCCGCCCAGCAAAAATTGTGGACTGTCTGGTTGGGAGCAAAAATGTGGACAGTCTGAGGATCCCCGATGCCCGGCTTGGGAAACTGCTATACAGGATAAGCAGTATAAATGATGGATAGGCTTCGTCAACCTACCTTATCTGCCGCATTATCAGATAAATGGAATCCGGGTAACCCAGCTTCATATTACCTGCATTGAGGTGCTATAAACGTTTAGGAATGACTAATGTTATCAATATAGTTATGAAGGGGAAAACTTGATTTTGATGAGTGAGAAGGTACCTGTCAGTCAGAGGCGTGATGACCAGGCGGTCCGTGCAGCCGAGATACTCGTTGCAGTAACCAAACTCCACGTCTGTTATTTGGATGACGCACTTATCCGTGTCCTCGATGAAGTAGAAGCGGGACTGCTTCTGCCATTCAAAATCACTGGTGGAGCGAATGTTCATGCGTACCTGGAGAAAGAGGGTAGGTGTGTCCTGTGTGTCACAAACTGCCATCCACATGAGATGTCTATACCGTTTTCATGTAACAATTGTTTTTTGACTGTTTTTCTCACTCTTTTGGTAATAGAACAGCATGGACAAGCTCACCAGGTCATCGAAAATGTCCTTCTGGTGCACGTGGATGGTGATCAGTGTCTCATACTTGGTTCGCTCCATTTTGGTCAAGTCCTTGGTTGTCATGTCAATTAGCTCATTCAAGATATCTAAGAATTTCTGATTGGTGGTCTGCATGACCTGGATTAGATAAAGAAATATACATATATACTGAGATTGATACCAGTCTAAACAGACCTACTATCTGAACAGAAAATTTAGAACGATGAACCTTATGCATACATAAAATTGAATTTCTTTAGTCTGACTCCATCAAGAACTACAAATCTATGTAGTGCAAGTTTAACAAGTGTATTTCTAATTGAACTTCAAATTCGAGGAGCAGTATTATAGTAGGGACAAAACCATGAAACTCCAGATAGTTCAGTGTTTTAAAATGACTATGTATACATGTATAACTGAAGCAATGTTGTCAATTCTGGGTCCTGGGTCTATGTTATATGCAAATTTTTCTTCGGAGTTCTTGATTAAACCAGATTGGATTTAATCATTATAAACGTGTTCTTTGTTTCAACAAGGTCAAACAGATGTAATACATGTTCATATCTAATTGGGCAAAAACAGTTTAGCAGTTATTTAGCAGCTACCTGGGGTGGAGAAATTTAGCACTATGATTAGTATTCTGCAGCAAGGAAGCCAAGCCTGATTATTATTATTTTGGTATGAATAATAGTGCACACAAATTGGCCTCAAGACAATGAGTTACAGCTGTGGTGGTGATGGCAGTGGTGGGGCGGGGGGGGGCCTGCACCTTTTTGTCCACTTTGGCAGCACTGAGGGCCTCTTCTGACTCCTTTGTCCAGATCATCTGGATGCCAAGCAGGCCGACCTGTGCTGGAAACACAGACTGGAACTCCACCAGCTTCAGCCCTGGGTCACTAATGGCCAGGTGGGCCTGGCGGATGATGCTGTGGATGGTCTTCCTCACACCATCGAGTAAGAGCCCAAGCCAAGCCTCCACATTGCCCTATGAAATGAACACAGACCATAGCTACCACCTGACCAGTAACCTTTACTAAAGCATGAATAATGAGCATCAATAATGAAAAAAAAAATGCTTTACCTGTATTGTGTTTCAGCAGCTTATAAATGTACATCTTCACAAAGATGCTAAACATAGTGTTAGCTTATGAGTTTTTGCATGTAATTTCATTTGAAAGTAAAATTCAGGAATCTCAGCAGACCCACAGATCCTTATAGGGGACATTAAGTATCACAGTCCTTTAAGGATGATACACCCTAATATTTATCTATTATACTTATAAATATAGTTACACCGAGGAATCTCATGGGTAATTTTTTAAACTGCAAAAACCTTTATAAACCAGTCATTTTCCGTGATGTTCCAGGTACAGTGTGTTGAGCATTATATATTCCTGAAAACGGAATCCATTAGGTTTCCCCAGCAGGGGAAAAGCCTGAATACGATAGTGCTGCCTTTTCGGGAACACACCTGTGCCAGAACCGGCTGTATGAGATCCACTGTCTCTCCTTCCTGGGACTGGAAACTAAGGATCTGGTCATAATTCTTCTCATGAAAACTGACTTGATTGACATTGTCAAAAAGACTCAGCAAATGGGGCTGTGCATCAAAAGGAATTTAAACGGAGAAAAAAAATGCAAAGACAGCCATCCCTCTGGTTAGCAATAGTCAGCACAAATACTGAAACAAATAAAAGCAAGCATATAACAAAACATATTTTGCATTAATAAAGTTGTGCATAATAACCACCATTACCAATTCCAATTTGTGATATATAATTATTGAATCATTACAAATTGTGCATGATAGTTTGTTATGAAACTTGGTTGGGGTGATGGGGTCCCCTTGGTAGGCCCCCTGCCCTCCGCCCCACCGTTTTCTCCACTACTGGTCTTGAATCTTGGATATTTCTTACATAAATCCGGATTTACGGTTTTGTGTACATCAAGAGCTGCCTGTAGTCTGATATGGACATGAAAGTTAAAGTTCTTTGCACTCTGAGAGCATGTTAATATAGTGAGAGCATCTTGTGGATCGCGGATCTCACCTGGATGGTGTGGGAGTCGGACGCCTGGCCGAGAATCTCCAGCAATGCCGGGTCCGACACGAAGAAGAAGCGTGGAAAGAGGAGCCGCTTCTTCTCCAAGTAGCCGGTGAGGGACTTCTGGCACAGCTCCAGCTGCTCCAGCAGGTGGGGCAGCAGCTGGCCCAGGGTCTCATCCCCCACACAGCACTGCACTATGTTGGGCATCTCGTGAGCTCGCTGCATGATCTTCTGCCATGACTTGTCAATGTTCTGGAACCTTTTAGCCTCCTGCAAATTTAGGCCCATAAAAATAAATGGATGTAAAAATAAATATCGGGGAACCGTACATACAGCAGTGCTGCACTACCCAGCACATGCTGCATGCCATACGATGATTGCTGTGGGATAGTACTGTACTGTATTGCAACTTGACCATCCCATCCTCACACCCATCTCCCAGTCTTGTTCTCACACTTATAAGTGTAATATCCTATTGCGATATACGTCCATTTTGATGGAACGGAACCCAGAAGTAAGTTGGGGACTGTCTGTGCTTTAATTTTCTAGATCTACGCATTATTTTCACCCTTCCCCCTGGTTCCATACAGACGCAACCCAAAATCGTTTCAGTTCTGGGCTAATCATCAGATATATACAGCATGGCTCCGTTTGGTCTTGAACCTGAGGCAGCTGTTTGGCAATATCGCCTCCCACAAACACAGCCTCCAGGTAGATCCACAGGTTCTGCACGGTCAGCCACTTCTCGATGATCTCGGTGGTGTTGGACAACTTCTGTACCCACTGCTGGATGGAGGCTTTGAAGGGGGCATTATACCTAAAGAAGTGAAGACAATCGCAACAGTAGATCACAATACAGCAATATCTGGAACAACAGAAAAGCATGCTGATACAGATTCCCATAAGGTGTGGTCAGTGGGGAAAAAAGAAAAATATTTTATTCTGATGATATTGTAACACTATTTAGCATCTAATCTGTAGAGAATAATAATATGGTCCAATCTAATGGAAGTCAAAAGCAACAATTGCAGACAGAGCCCACAGATACTTTGTTTAAACTGGTTGCCAGACTTTGCAGTTGCAAACTGTCATTTAACCTACACATGTTATATTGTATACCCCAGGCTTTAAGAGGGAAGCACGATAAAACTGATATTACAATACTGACACCCTGTATAACTACATGACTATGTACATCACATACACTATGTACCCCTTGTTAATTTATATTTCTGGTTTTCTATCTATCTTTAAAAACAATTACTTGAGTGCAAAATGTACAAATTTACCAACAGTACCGGTTGACAAGCAACCAAGTCAGCCTACTGAGACAAAATACACCAACAAATAATCCAAGCCCTACACATAATGCATATCATTTGCATACCTCTATTTTCCAAGCAACTAGTTACAGTAAAAAAAAGAAAGCAAAAATACTGCTGGCATATGTGACTTCATCCTGTCGGCTGATTCCCCAGTACCCCTTTACAATAAGGCTCCCCTTTTCCATTTATAAATTGTAGTAACTCAATAATAAAATCAACTGTGTTGTAAAGTGTTTATAACTGTCCATTGATGGACATAGTGTTACAACATAATTAATATGCTAATTAAAAGCCATTCACAAATCCTGTATAAGGGTAGTCTTATTGTAAAGTGGTACTGACTCCTTATATTGAAATAACCCTGTTGTTTGTTTATTATTATTATTATTATTTTACAGAATATCACTGCTATTTTTATACAAACAAACTAGTGCAAACACCGAAGCTCCCTTGACAATGAAAGGTGACCCTTTTCCAGCAAGAAAACATTCATCCATTTATTAGTTATCTAATGAGGGTTGTGACAATGTAAAGCGCAGGCCAGGCTAAACCCTGGGGGGCTGCCATATTCATAACTGTTCATAAATCAAAAATCTGTCTTGAAATTGATGCAACATGGAACATAGACAATAGCATTCGTAGATATATATGATATTATATGCATAGACTGTCCTCTGCTGCCCCCTTGTGTAGACAATGCAAAGTGCATGTATATCGCGCACCTGTTGCTCATGAGTGATGCTAGCACCATGAGGCTGTCCTCCATGAGGGCCACCTTCTCCGCCGTGTCCGAACCTTTCAGCAGCAGCTCCCCGCGGCTCTTGAAGGAGGCAAAGACAAACAGATGGCTGCTCCACTCAGCCACCACAGCCCGAAGCTTGGCTTCAATATCCTGCTCCTTCACAGCACTGATGCAGATGTCCTGTCCAGGGTGAAACACAGCCTCAGATTCTCCACCATTACAAATTATAAAACACTCAATACACCAACATTAAATAGCAGCAAGGGAACCTTCTCATAACAACAGTCAACTTTACAGTCCCACAATAGATTATCATATAATTAAAGTTTCTCTTGATTGCTTTGCTGCATTTCTCAAAAAATAATTAACATTTGCAAAACAGCTAATGTAATCCGCACACGATGATGTCACAGCAGAATCATTTCTCATTGTTTCACACAAATTTCCAAGTGTTTTAGTACATGAATGCAAATGTTCTTGTACAATCATCATCATTGCTTTAGTACATGTCTTTGTTGCCATTTTGTTGTCCTTGTATTGCCATTTTGCCGTTTTTGTGTTATACAGCACTGTGTGGAAGACAGTACCTTTCATTTTAGTGGCACTGACTAATTCATTGATAGAATTATTTGCTTTTGAGACATGAGTTACTTGGTTTGGTAAGTTATAGCCTTTTACAGCTAAACCATAGTGTTGTGTTATATGCATGAACTGTTCTGGGAAATGAGCCAAAGCAATCGAGAAAAACTGTAATGCACAATCAATAACAAATAAAGGAATTTAACAGTATAATGAATTAACTGTATAGCTTAATCAACTAAATTTAATGATAAAAAGCAAGTAGATGGATGGATGATGGATGGATAGATGGATATTCATTATTCATCCATTAGGATTAGTAAGACAGAAATATAAGTCGGTACAAGGAATGTTGTATGTGTTACGTAATAGTTACATGCAATAAAAATTTCATATGAATAAATAGATTTCATATTTGTCAGTGAATTCTCGGTGATCATTGAATCGCAACCTCTCAGCGTGTTGCTTTGGTACATCAAATTTTCATTCACATGTACGTTCAATTTATTTTCAGAATAAAACCAGAATTAACTTCAACAAAAAGCATGTAGGACAGTTATAACTGGTGTAATGACAGACAATTCACATTAATGTACAATAAGTAGTTTACAAGTATGTATTTTTCAGAATGCAACATTAAATGGTGAAAATGTGTGACAGTAATCTATGTACCATGCTTAGGCTTTTCAGGAAAAAGCCTTGCATGAACAGCGACAGTGCCTATAGCATGCAGTACCTCAATTTCCTCTTTATTCTTCAGGAGAGGAGCCTGCATGATGTTCCTGAGGGCGAAGTTCTCTGATTCCACCTCAAATCTGTGTCCTGTGACTTCCGAGAGCCTCTGCCAATGTCTAGATAGCATTGCCTTTAAGACAGATGGGCCAGTTGGGTCTTAATGCCAGCAGAACATCATTAGTTGAAACAGCACAGCACTACCCAGTACCACCAAGTACTACCAAATGCATGAAGTGCAAATGTGTGCAAATATAAAACTGCAAGAAAATAACATCAATAAGTTTCATACTGTGGCTCACCTAAATGAGGTTTGCACTTCACTCTGGCAGATTATAGACCTTGTTACTGACCTTGTTGGCCATCATGTCCAGTAGAGGGCAAGTCTCACTGAAGTCATCGATTTTCTTCTTGAGGTCGTTAAACGCTTGCCACTCCTTCAGGGCTTTGGGAAGCTTTCGAATTCTTGCAAAACAATGAAAAAATAAGGCATCCATCCATCTCCACCAGTCACGGATACAATGAACTGAAACATTATGACGATTTACACCAAGTGAATTTTAACCAGTATTTGTTTTTGAGTTACCACTATTAAATATAATTATGCACTATAAATATACAATATAAATAAGAGGAAAATGCATGCTGGATGCATACCGGTTCTGAAAATCCAGCAATTCGCTGTTGATCTTCTCTGTATCAAGGTCACTCCACTGTATATCATAGTAGCCATTGATGCTGTCTGTGACTGAGTTGTAGAGATTGTAGAGTTTGGAGAGCAGAGCCAGCTCACGTTTTATTCTCTGAAGTTCAGGATACTCTGTGGAAGACGAACAAGCAAAATACCCAAGAAATGTTACTTATTCATAGACTACATACACTCAGTCATGCCTTTATATTTACACATGTAAGTTATATTACTTATAGAAGATCAGATCTACTTATAGAAGGTCGGTGCTTGTGCTGTATGATTACTGGGGTCTGTGCTTGTGCTGTATGATTACTGGGGTCTGCACAGCACTTCAGCTCTCAAGGCCTGTCTGACAGGTGTGGCATGGTAATGGGGAGTTGTATGTGGCTGAGTTCGTTAGGATACTGTGTCTATGTTTGAAAGGTTGTCGGATGTCAGAAGGTTGCCCCCCACCATGATCGCCCATGCTGACAAGTATTGCCCTCGGGATCCCACCCTCCTCTCCAAGACCCTACCTTTTACGGTGAGTCCGAAGAGCTCCTCGCCACCAGAGTAAGTCACGTATTTCCTCCAGAGCTCATCAAACTGGATCTGAAAGGCCTGCAGTCGGTCACTAGCCTCACGGGGGGGCAGACCCTCCACCCCTGGGCCGCTAGAGGAGATCAGGGTTAGCGTCTCATCAGGGTCACAGTATTATTTTCAGGTACAGCCAGAAACGCAAGCGGATGATAGCTAAGAATCGGCTAATTTTGCATTCTGTGCCTTTATTTTTCAAATTTATTCAATTAATCTAGCACAAAAATCTCAAATTTTCACTAAACTTCTGAATCGGTGTTTTTCTTGTTTGTTTGTTTTACAAGAAAATAACCGCCATCCTCTTTGTGAATAGTTATTAGCTAATTGGTATGACCAAAAATTATTATATTATATTTTTTAATGAATTTTAAAGACTTCAAGATTCATATCAAGATTCATTTTAGAGTAAGGTTTTTATAGATGTAACAAATATTCATCAAGTTTAAGTAGTATCCCACCCAGGGTTTACCCCAGCCTTGTGCTCTGTTCTGCCTGGGATAGGCTCCAGACCCCTCCCTCCACTTTACTTAAATTGGTAAAAGCCCCCTACTCCCAACCCTGGTAGTAATCCACCCTGACAACTCAAAAAAAATTCAGAAGGAGCTTCTTACAGTTCCAACAGTATAGTTAAGAAGTATGGTGTTTCTCATACGGACAGCACCCTGAGGAGACCGGCTCAGGCCATACCTTGTATCATAACTTGAGTAGAAAGTCTGCACATAGGTCTGGAAAGCTTCCACACAAGTCAACAAGTCAGCTTTCATTGTGGGCTGAATCCTCACCAGAATGTTCTGGGTTTGCCTGACCTGAAAATGTGCATATCATGTTTCTGAGAAAGGAGTTTCATCCATGCCAGCTTACCATAGACATAACTACGTGTCACCTTATGAGAGGTGACATTAAAAAAGCCAATGGCGCATTTTTCCATAACATGTCACTACTCGAGCAGTCACAAGCTGTTGCCATTAAAGTTTATGCAAATTGCAAGTGAATTTCCTATAGGTCGACAAATTTAAATTGCAAATAGGGTGTTTCTGTTAATGGATGTCATACGGATAATACTTGCCACGTATCATCCCACGAGACTAAGATCATACTTCTAATAATACTATCTAATAAGATCATACATACTAATAAGTTTTCATACTTCGACATGGACTGGTCATTCCATGAGTTACTACCTATAGATGAACTAATTATCATATGAAGCCCTATGTATCTACTAATTTGCAAATTCTGTTTCTACTACAGTTTTGCAAATGACTTCTTTTTGAACTCAACCACAAAAACCAGCTCTAGCAAACATCAAAACTTTTTTTTGCGATATCTGAAGACTTATTTTCCATATTTTAGTGTTTCCATTAATGGTTTTTCAGTCTGCATCTTCAAAATGCACAAAGCTTAGGTCAATGGAAATGCCACTAGAGATTGGACTCCACATTTTACCATACCTAATTTTGTTTTAACCTATTTAATTCCCCTATCACAGTAGCAGCAGATGTATAAGCCTCCTTTAAAAATATTGTGCTACTAATTCTAAAGCCCTGCACTAAAAAAGGGTCCAGTCCATCAAGTAACTGTGCTGGATCAGACCTGTTGTGTGTCATCAGGTTCCCTCTCCACCTTCAAGAAATGCCTCAAGACCCATCTGTTTCATAAACATTTCAGGTTCCCGGAAGGCTCTTAGTGTTTCACTTTCTACTAATTGCATGGTACTTTTATTAGATTCTTGCTGTGTTTGAAAGGTGTCATATAACGCGTAGCTCTTGCTCTAGTAGTGCTTACACTTGTGCCTGGGCATTCATTGAAAGCTCAGCCTTGCTGCACTTATGCCTAGTGAATTCCTTGACAGCTGTATGCTCGTGATGTGTTATTTGCCTCACTTGTATGCTACTTTGGACAAAAACATTTGCTAAATAAACACATGCAAATGTGTCCATCTCACATATGCCCACCAGTGTGTTGAGGTTTCTCCAGGCGTACGCCAAGCCATCCACTTTCTCTGCGTTTCCGTCACTGAAGGAGAGCTCATGGCGGTTGAGGAGAGCAAAGGACTCCTCCACCGGGCCGATCATCATGTCCATGCGGATCTCCGCCTTGCGCACCTCCCTAAGGGTGGCCATGGCTCCCCTGACGTCCTCTAGATCTTCAATGGGGCGCTGGAGACGTTTACTCATGCTGTCCACGAAAGTATAGATCTCAGCCATGTCGGCTGAGGCTCGGCGATTCAACGATGCCCCAAACGCCCTCTTCCAGGCGTGACACTCCTGAGTTAGGGATAGTTTGAGCTGCTCCGTGTCAAACAGGACGGACCCCACGGCGCAATTCACTGGCAGATCTTCAATGTGGGCCTCCAGTTTCTTCATGGAGAAAAAAGACCAACTGAAGTTAGAAAATCAGTGATAGCTATTCATACAGTCTCAGACTAATTTATTTAGTGAATGACAGAAAAAATGCTCCTTTAGCTCAACAAGAAGAGTACTACACTAGCAATGCAAATGTTGTAGATTCAAATCCCAAGCGACGCACATAAATTATAACCCTTTCCTTGAGTGTAATTTTCTTTGGATAAATAAGTAATATCAAGAATTAACCTTAGCATAAAGTTGAACCACCCATGAATCTTCAAACTGCTTATCCTAGCCTTTGCTACATAAGGCCTGGAGCCTATCCCAGGCCTATGCAAGATGGAGTAGTGGGCGTGTCGAAAGGATATTTCTATTGGCTGAAAATGCTGTCAATAAACATCATTTCGGAATGAGACTAGACATTCACCAGACATATAGGTCAAGCAAAGACTATGATTAACAGATATCTATAATAAAATGCCTGTTTATATTTGTTCATATCATGGAAGACATGTCCTATGCTTGTTTACACTTACTGCCATACTTCCAGAACGCACAAAGGAAAGTGCATGTATGGTTCAATTTACTTTGCCACACTCTATTCCTGTCGACACCCACACAAACCTTTGGCATGGCCACAGACCTTTCAACACGCCCGGTGCTCCAGCCTGTAGAGGCCTATACTTGTAAATGCCTGCCTTTGGACTGGGGAAGAATCCGACAACATGAGGAAAACGTGCAAACTCAACACAAACAGACCTGAGGGGGATTCATAACCTCAACCACGCACATGCGAGGCAACAGTGCTACCCATTCTCAGCACTTCATTTTAGTGTTAGTATTGCACAGAATAACTGAAAACATGCATCTTCAGCTTATCTTGCACAGGGTCACGGATAATACTCACTGAGTAGAAAGTAATCTGAGCATTAAATTCAGATAGAGAAGGTTGGCTCTCCAAAAATATTTTCACCTGTTCTTCTGGATCCTATAAGGAAAGAAAGATACAAATCAATGTGCATATTGAAAAAATAAAGAGTTAAATCTAGGCACCACGAAGTACAATGCTGGGGATCAACCCAGACTGGATGCCAACCCATCACAGAGCATAAATACATACACAGTCAAAATGACACAGAGGAGCAATTTACAGATGCCAGTTCATCTAACTACATGTCTCTGAATCTGCAGGAAGAAACCAAAGTACCCAGATGAACCCAGCGTAACACAGACAGAATGCGCAAATCCCAGACACGAAGCAAAGTTGGGATTCGAACCCCAAACCCTGGATATGTGAGGTTGTTGCTTGCTATAGTTAAAGGGGTTATGTCATCAACCGGCGACAGCGCACCTGATTCCACAGGGCTGAGAAGTGGGCAAACTCCTCCAGCACGTCAATAGCCTCTGTCTTGAGTGACGATACGATGGAGGCCAGCTGGACCACCACCTTGGCAATGTCCTTGTGCTCACTCAGCTGCCGATCCAGAGGCTTCAGCACGATCTGCTTCGTCGGCAGGCTGTCATCACCAGCATCTCTGACAGCGTTTTGTTCAGCCTGGGACAAATTGGGGGGGCAGGGGGGCAGTAAATTCCCAAGCTGGATCACCCTGTGTTAAAACTACATGATAGATGGCAGTCAGTATCCCAACGATGTTGGATTGGTACATAATATGCAGCAGGAAAACAGGTGAGATGACCTAAATATCAAAATATGGTCATCAACAAAACAATTTGACTCAATTCTGAAAATGTATCAGTTTTGGTTCAAGTAATGTGCCCATTGTTAATACCCAATCAGAACTATTTGAAGAAGGAAGATGAAGAGAAACTAGTCAGTTGGTGTATATACCTGCAGCTGCTTGTGATGTAGATGAGAAAATGTCCACAGTGGAATATCCCTCCCCAAGGACAGCACAATGTTCACAGTTTTATTAAGCATACTCTGAAATGTATGAAAAAGAACAATATTGATTATCAGAAGCTAACCAACTATTGCATACGTACAATGCTATTTCAAGACAATGACTAATTTTATCCAAAAATATGCTTGATAGCTATGGACATTTCACTGTTTAATGGATCAGGGGCAATTATAGGATTTATTAAGGTGGAGGGCATAAGTGGGGCCATATTCTATACAGATGGCTCAACCTATTTATTAGCCAATGATATGTTTCTGAATTGGTAAGTGACAAGGGAGGAGGCATTCTGGGGGCCAATCAGCTTTCAGCTGGGGACAGTGCCCCAATGGCCCCACCCCTGTTTCCAACCCCATAACAGACACAAGTTCAAATTCTCTAAACATCACATCCTTTACACAAAGTGAACACCAGAAAGATTACCTGGATTTCCTCCAGACTGGGCTTCATGACAATGTTTGGAATTGCCAACTGGACGGAAGCCCTGAAGAGAGGGGCTTGGGTGGTGGACCTGCTCAGCCTGGAGGACATCTGATACTTAGAACTGCTAACATGGAGTCTTCTCTTTAGCGAGTCCAGGGACAACTTTGTAGCTGGAATGAAAATATAAAAAAACACACCTGAATGTTATATTACGTACTTGAACCTTATGTAATAAAATTTTAAACATAGAGTTGCCACCTGTCCCAGATATTAAGGGATCATCCATCCATCCATACATTTTCTGTAACCATTTATCCTATTTGGGGTTGCGAGGGGTCCGGAGCCTATCCCGGAGGCTGCGGGCGCAAGGCAGGGAACAACCCAGAATGGGACGCCAACCCATCACTGGGCACACTCACACACCATTCACACACACATGCATACCTATCGGCAATTTAGCAACAGGCATCATCCTGTATTTTAAAATAAAATACCGCATCCTGTTTCAACCAATACATTTCTAACATATATCCCTGTCTGGACCGAAACACTATTAAATTAAATAAATGTTTCCGATCCCCCTAATATTTTTAAAACCATATCGTTGGGAACCCGTGGAAAATTATAATCGCCAGGGATCGACCACTTCCTCAAAGTAGAAAATAGTAGGGGGTCTACTGACCATGTTAATACGCTCCGCCCAATAATCAAGGCAACAAACAATTAGTGATAAATGTAGCATTTCTATTGCTGACCTTTGACTAAAGCATCAGTGTTCCTTTGGCAAACTTGGCCCATCATGTTGTAGAATTTGCAGGGAAGACACGACAGGCATCGCACCTTTGTCTTAGCATCGGGATGCAGACAGTGGAAGGATTCCTGATAAAGATGAGTCAGTGATAGAATGATCATGTAAGTGCGAGCTGAATGAATAAGTTGTGTTAGTTAAGGAAGCTAAGTCGTGTTAATTAGCAGTGCATAACCCACCTCCAGGTTGACTATCTCCTCAGGTTTCATCTTGCTTTTGATGCTCTCGATGAGCAGATACATGGATCTCTCCACCTGTTGGCTTTGCCTTGGAAAAAAAAAAACAGAAATAATCTTAATGAAGCATTAATGGCATGCAATATTGTTGGTGATGCCTGACTGAAAAAAATCCATTAAAGAAGCGCATTAGCACTGACAAACAGCACCTTGTGAAATGACATGCACAAAAAAAATTCCATAATTATGTATTATACTGTATGCACAAGTCAGACTAATAAAGGAACCAAAATACACATAACAATCACATAAGATTCATCATAATACATAGATGCAAATATTTTAAAAAAATACAACTTATTTGCTGCAATGATTTACAGATTTTCATGGAGACCACTGTGCCATCCACTTCCTGTAAATATATGACATTTATTCAGCAGACACTTTTATCCAAAGCAGCATACAATTGAGAAAGCATGGTCAGTCAGTCCACATAGCAGTCTGGGGTTAAGGGCCTTGCTCAAGGGACCAATAGTAAAACCACTCGGCTGACCCTGAGAATTGAACCATCGATCTTCCAATCACAAACACAGCATGCTGAGCCACTGAGTCACACTTCGCCAACATATAAGGAAACCCCCTGGTGGCATTAGGGTCATACTCACCTTCTGAGCCTCAGAGCCGCAGCTGTCACCGTGCCCTCTGCCAGCCCCTGAAGAGCAGAGGGTGCCACAGGCTCCTCGAGCAGCACCAGCAGGGGGCTAGAGGACATGGCCTGCAGAACCCGGTCGATACGACACTCCAGGATGTCTGTGGCCGTTTTCCCGACGTGCTCCAGTTCATCCAGTGCACTGTACATGTTCTTCACGACTGTGACAGCAAAGGGGTATGTTTTCAGTTACTTCAGCATTCTTTATGTGCTGAAATCCTACTCGTGATTCATCAATGAACCCTTTAAACGGCTTCTGTGACTCGCCGAGTTAAAATATACACAACATACAGTTTAAATTTTCTGAAAATGGGAACATCTAAATTATTTTTGAAATCATTTTGGGATTTTTTTGTTGTAAATGGTCTGTCTGCAACTATTTACTATTTATTAAATTTAGGATTGTTTTCTAAAAGTGTTACCTTCTCAGAAAGCAGTATGTTTTTCAATGCAATATGCTTAAATAATATTAGTAATATTTTCATAGTACAACTCTAGTTAAACCTCTCCAAAAATAACTAAATTTAAAAATAACTTATTTTCAAAGGACTTCATGCTTTTTTAAATATCTACCCACTGTCTGTTTTTAATTCTGTTTGTGGTGGTTAATCCATTAACAACAAAGTATCTTAATAAAATAAAAAAGTATTGACTTTTTTATTTAAAGTGAGCTTTGATGTACTAATACTTTATTCACCTGGTTACAAAGATAATTCCATGTGTAAGGCATGGGGAGTTTCCACTACGAAGAACCACTGCTGCCACCAGTAAGTATGTAAGGCGTGGGGAGTTTATGTGACTGAAGGTGCATTTGCAGTAAGGAACAATGGACTTGAAATTCAGCGAGCTACGAAGCTATGAAGTCAAAGAGACTTCTTTAATGGGCACCATTAAAAAAAAAAAAAAAAAGAAAGAAAGAAAGAAAGAAAAAAAGAAAGGGAAATCCCGAAGTGAATGTGTGCAAGCCAAGACCAGTACTCCCCCAATGCCAAGGGCAATGCCAAAATAAAAGCCACAACACGTATAATGTATTTGTTGTAAAGCACCTTAAGTAGTAGACCCAAAACTATATGCTTTATCTATGCAAAAAATGTTTCCTGTTCCTAATGTAGATGCTGACTGAGCAGCAATGCTACTTGCAAAATGATATGATGAAAGTGTCACTGGCACAGCATGACTTACATTTCTCTGTGTTGGTAGAGCTCCAGGAGAGCATGGCGAGCCCAGGGGAAGTGGCGTCATCAATGTGGCCGTAAAACGCCTGCATGAGCGGCTGCAGGATAGCGGGGATCTGCTTCTTAGCTTCTTCCATATCGTTCAGCATCTCATGCAACCTGAGAAGTCAGCAAGTAAACATATCCAGTCTGGCATGGGTTTCAATCATGCTGCTGACCAGTTATCATAACATGCAGAGTTCTACACTACCAAGACACACACATAACTTCATTAAGCAACACTTTTATCCAAAATGACATACAATTGAAAGAGCAGGGTCGGAGAGTCCCTGAAGCGATTGGGGATTAAGGGCCTTACTCAGGGGACTGTCAGTGATATCACTCTGACAACCCTGGGATTTGAACTGCCGACCTTCTGATCACAAGTACAGCATCCCAGCTCACTGAGCAACACAACACCCCTATACAAAAATACATACTTAAGTGTCACCTCTGATTCGTCTGATTAGTGTGTGGCACTGACTGTTTTGAAAATGAGTCAGAATATAAAACAAGACATCCTCTAAGACAATCCTGGAAATCATCAGTCATCTCATTGAGAATGACACTTAATGCCAGTAATTTGAAAAGGCTTTGTGCAAAATAAATCTCAAGCAGTTAACAAAGGTAACTAAGGGAGATATGATTAAAACACATACAGTCCTATTAATGTTACGGATAGGTAAGATTAACTCCAAGGTCATAATGTAAGTGTGAATTCAAATACACAAGATCGCAAATAGAAAACGGTAAGTATTAGTTAGTAAGGATTCACAAAAGAAAGACTGAATATAAAACGTGGCATTCTGATGAAACCAAATCGGCAATAGACTATTTCATAGATGTGTTAAATGTATTAAACAAGGAAGAAGCCTCGTGATGTTTCTTGTGTCATAATTATCTCCACTCACATGATTTGCTTGGATTTCAGTTCAGCCTCATTGACCTTGAGGACCACTTCTGGAACCTCAAAACCCATCCTATGCATGTGCTTGGCTTCTTGCAGCACTTCAGAGATCACTGGGTCCAGATTGACATACAGTTCCTACAGTGGAGAAAGAATAAAATAGACTTGACTATTTATTAGAAATAAATTATATCAATAGCAACATACATTTTTTGGAGAAAGCAGGGTCATATAGTCAAAGAACAATGGAGGGTTAAGAGCCCAACAACAGAACCACTTGACCAACTCTAGGATTTGAACCAACAACCTACCATCCTGACCAGATAGACCACAGGGTCCCCATAGGGAACTTAACTGATCAAGCCAGGGTTTGAATCTGGGTTTACCAACACCATGATGCAATGTCTAACCCATTTAGTCATTGAGCTCCTTGGCTCATCCCCACTGCAAGCCACTATGCAATAAGCCTTTTGTTTGACTTTTGCTATTTCTGTACAGCAGTACCTTGGTTTCAGGGGATCTAACAAGCAAGGATGCACTGAGGCAGCGCAATCCTACTTCCACAGTGCCAGACCAGCCCCGGTGGTATAGCAGCTCATACTTGATCAGGTCGGCAGCCATCTTGTTGTAATTCCTGATTACCCTCTTCATCAGTGGCACCTGTGTCAAGGCAGTTACCACAGCAACCAGTTTTCTGCATAAAGATGGTCATGAAAGCTGAGTATTATAAAATAAATTTAAAAATATAGATATTCTACATATACTTTTTTTAAATTATCTGAACAATTTCATCCAAGTGAAAATAAGTTGCAATTTCTTAAAAAGGTATAATATATGATATTTCAATTTTATATATTTTTTTATTCTGCAAAAACCTGTAAGACATCTATTTTGGTCTTCAAAACTTTCATGGGTAATTCAATTTTTCTGTAGAGCTGACGAGACCACATTATCTTCCCAGCAATCTGTACAAAAATAAAGAATAAATAAATGTTAGCAATGATAATAATAATACAATTTAAAACAGCAGCAAAAAGGCAGCTAAAAAAGCCAATGGGTAAATGTCTAACTAACTTTAATCTAAATTCCAATCTAGAAACCATATATTTCAAACAAAGTTCTGTTTGATAATTTATTGATATGTCAAAATACTGTAAATGCCATCTGTGTTTCCTTGTTACGCAAGAAATTATACAAAGAATATCTCTAAACCTGACTATAAATAAAATTTGTCATTTTTTAAATTCTGCAGAAACCTGTAAGACATCAATTTTGTTCTTCAAAACTTTCATGGGCAACTCAATTTTTCTGGTGACGCAAAGCCGTACTCACACGTAAGAGGTCTCCGGCATACACTGGGTGTATTAACTCACCGGGGGCATGTTGCGCTGGATGGGGGGATCAGCTCTCTGCTTCTGATACAGCTTACGCATCAGCTCCAGATCTCTGCCATATAGTTGCAACACTGCCAGATACTTCTCTGCTAGGTCAAGCTGATTCCCAGTTACATTCTCGAATTTGGCCAGTAGATCTAGCTTTTGCTCAATCTAAGGGAAAACAAACAGGAAAACCTTTCTGTTCTGCATATATGATTTAAGAATCTTTTCAGGATGCAGTCTACGTGCAGTTTTTAAGTCAACATATAGAGGACAAGTCAAAAGTCTATACTCACGTACTGAAAATCATTTCTTTTTCAAAAACAAAACTACCCTAAGCACACCTCAATGTTTTGTAAGTAAAGAGAAGGAGTGCCATGCTAGATGACCCGGCCCCACAATCCCCAGACCTAAACCCCATACAGCTGATGTGGGATGGCTTGGATCGTAGAGTAAGAGCAAGGCAGCCAAATAGTGCCCAGAACTTGTGGAAACGCTTGGAGAAGCGTTCCAGGTGGTTACATCTTTTAGCTGGTTAAAAGGATGCTATGAGTCTGCAATGCTGTCATCGCAGTAAAAGAGGTCTATTTTGAAGAGCCTAAAATCTAAAGAAATTGAGAGTCGTTGGATTTTTCTCTTGGTCGTTGCAATATTAATATGTTTTACGTGCCTCAAGGCCTTTGTGAATAATATAGCTAAAATAAAGAAAGTTGCATTAAAAGCAGGTGTGTCTAGACTTATTTACAGGTACTATGCACCATCCATACATTTTCTGTAACTGCTTAGCCTATCCAGGGTTGTGGGGGAGAGGTCCAGAGCCTATGAGTACAAGGCAGGGAACAACCCAGGATGGGGCACCAACACACACACGGACAATTTGCCAACGCCAATTAGCCTTAGCATGTTTTTATACTGTGGGGGGGGAACCCAGAATACTTGGAGGAAACCCCACGACAACACAGGGAGAACAGGCAAACTTGATACACACAGAAACTGAGACAGAGATTAGAACGCAGGTCCTAGAAATACAAGGCAACAGTGCTAACCGCTGCACTACCATGCCACCCCAGTACTATACATAGCATTGTGCAAACTACTGTAGATATAAAATAAAATTTTGACTCACCGATGGTAACTGGTCAAACCAGGAATCAAGCATCATCTGAAGTGATTGAAAGAGTCCATCAACCTGGTGCCTAAACTCCCTATAGTCATTCTCAAACTGAGAGAGAAGAAAAAATGTACTTTAGTCACTGAGACTTCACATTTTACTATGAAGAATTAGGGATTATTACATTGATACTGGAACCTCAGGCTTTCGGTGGTCAAGCACGTTGTAGGCCTTAGACTTGGTGCTGGTCACTATGGTCTGATAGCGGACATGAATCTTTTCAATGCCTTCAATCTTTATGTGCTGTAGATCCAAAAGCCGTTCCATCGTGTCGGCCATGTCCGCAATCTTTTCCAAGCGTTTGCAGAAAGCATCGAACTTTCCAAAGATGTAGTTCTCACTAAGGTAAGAAGACAAGACAATCATAGGTGACTTTGCTGGGGGGTGCAGGGCGTGCAACTGGATCCTGTACTCATCACATGAAAACACTATTTGAACATTTTAAGATAAGTTTAACGAAATTATATTGAACTGCAAGTTTACAATTGAAAATGTGGCTTGTGTTAGTCACATCAATTTATAACAATAATTTACTGTCATGTATCCAAAACTTATTTATAAATTTATCTGGATCAGGTAAGTGTGAGGGGCAGGGGGGGCTGAAGGTGCCTGAAAGTGCCAACTCTTTGCACGGTGCTGATCTGGATGACTGCTTGGACTCTATCACCTTGTAATCTCTCACCTAGAAGCCTAGAGTCGCCTATGACTGTGATGTTGCGTAGATTAGTATCAAAGTATCTTAGTTATCTTTCTTCCTTAAAAATAAACAGCATACTGTCTCTGATATATCACATGATACCTGAATTCAAATTGCCGGTGCTCTGGGTTTTCCCTAATCTTTTCTCGAATTCGTTGAAAGCACTGCTGGTACTCTTCATTGAGCTGAGAACATTCCTTGATCCTCTTCAGCAGTTCAGTTCTGAAAAGGAGTGTGTTGTTGAGAAGGAGTGTGTGTTGTAATAAAAATATTTATATTAAAAACCAATTAAGCCATTTTATATGTAACTACATTGCAACCATCATTCCCTCTTCCAAGGTTGGGGGTTCATTTTCAGCACTCAGCTCTGCATGTGTGGATTTTGCAAATTTATGTGGGTCATTCTATGCATATATACCCTGGGCTACCTGATATAGATTCCAGGATTACTGTGTACTAGGAAGATCATAATAATCCACACAGAACATAAACAAAAACGAAATGCACTGAGCATACATTTGATATCATACAGGTGACCATGGGTGTGGATGTACCTGCCATGCTCCCACACCTTGGCCACTCCCTGGCAGAGGTGCACTTTGCAGGTGCTGATCATCTGGTTGGTGATCTTAATGAAGAGAGACGTCATGCGTTCTGACGTGTTGTAGTACTGCGACACGTTGTGGATCAAGCAGATGCAGTTCATCAGTTTGGGGATGTGCTCTAGCAGGTTCATCTAGAAAGAGAACATATATTCTGTTATTCTCACGTTCACTCATCGACAGCTGAAACTGGAAATAGAAATTGGAATAGAAATAGAACTTTTTGTATTAAATCGTACCTTTCAAATTAAAGTATTTAGTAATTTGTATTGTAAATACTTCAAAACTACTACTTAGAATATGAGCTTTTAATAAAATATTAAACAAATGCACATGAGAAAAATATAACACTTTATATAAACATTTATAAATATAAAACTTAATTAATAAATTGATACTTCATTGAGAACATATTTCATATTTGCATAAGACAGAGGGTGGAGAGAATGTTGTTATCTTCAGGTGATTCATGATCCCTTACTGGAGTGCATTTTCCAAGCGGTTCGAAGAACTTCTCCAGTGCGTACAGGTATTTCACGTTGTCCTTGGCCTCATTAGCGGCATCCGTGATACTCCCATCCTTTGAAAGATATCATTTTAATTAGAAATGTACTTGGCTCATGTCTGGCATATGTAAGCTGTTGGTGAAAGGTCTCGTTTGAAACACACCAGTTGCTTCCACCTCCTCAGCGTCTTGGACTTGGCCACCTGCAGCACCCCCACAACCTTCTTCACAAGGAGGCTCTTAATCTCATCTAGGATGCTGACAAAATTCATCCAGAAATGTTCTGTTTATAAACTGCATTTCGCATATACCAGAGTACATATTTAAAATAGGACAATACAATTTAAGAAATGCATGTATCTTGGTGTTTATGCTGGTCAGGGTCATGGGGCAATTAGTTTATTTTCCAGGATGTTTTATAGGATTGACAGCAGGGACGTCGAGGGTTATCTAAGATGGGGGAATACGACGGCCATATTTCATACAGAGAGGCCAACCTTATTATTAGCCAATTATATGTTTTGAATTGGTGAGTGACAAAGAAGAGGCCCCTGTGACCCCACCCCTGTAGGCACCTTTGATCGAAAGAACCGATACGCAAGTTCAAGAATAATCAGTTTCTATTTATGAGAATGGCAGACAGATATTTTGACTTCTTCCATCAGTGAAAGAGACTCGCCTGGCTCACTGGATTAAATCCCCGTAAACCCTGAATACCTGTTGAAAGTGGCCATCCGGCTCTTCCAGTGCTCCAGCTCAGCCGAGGGCCCGATATCGTCGGCCTCCTTCCTCATCTGCTTGCTTTCCGTCAGCACCTGCTCGATCTGCTGGGCCCAGGTCAGGAGAACTCCTTCCAGCATCTCCACCAGCTCTGTGTTACTGGCTGGGAGACACAGAGACGTGGTTGCAGTGTGGATGCTATAGCTGTTTGGGACTGGTAAAGCAGGTGATGATCTCGTACCTGCTGCAGTGTAATCTGAAGGCTCGTGCAGGTTTTCCAGGTGGCACTGATTTCCCACGGTACGTAGCTGAAACTTTCCCTCCATGTTCTGCCTTGCCGACGAAAGGCTGGCGACAAATTTGTCCACTGAAGAGAGGAAGTCCTGCACCTGAGCATTTTTCAGTCCTTCCTTCACAGCGCCCCAGTTCTATGGAATAACACATTAAAATCTTAATGCTTCTTAAGAACTTACTTTGTATTTCAGAAGTAGCTATGTCTTCACTTTCAAAGTCTGAATGATTATGGCTTCATTTTACCTTACATATGAATTATATATACTGCATTTTTATCTGAATAAAAATTAAACTGTAATAAATACCAGTATATTCCTAGTTGAGGAAGAGTAGAAGCACAAATACAAACCAATGACATTTTTTTTTTGCAATGTTTGTCATTCTCTCATAATGTTTCTAATTTTTGCATCTTCTTATATTCCCATTTTATTGCATTTGTTTAATTGTTTTGTAGGTACACTTTTTTCAGGTTTTTTTCATGTTTTTGCATTTCCTTGAGATATTACGATTTCTTCATGGAAATACAGCAGGGGAGCATAAATTCTCAAAATTCCTATTATGTAGGCTTCATTTTTATCAAGAACTTAAGAAATAAAAACTAAATTTAGTTAGATGGCAGGCCTTCACTACGAGTATTACGGTATAATATAACACTAACAGCGAGTTGTGAGGTGTGGAGGGGTTCAATGGAGCTCGCTAGCATATCACATTAAACGAGGGAGAAAACTTCATGCCAGCTACTTCATGGGATTTTAATCTGCTGTGTATGCAAGGGGAAAACAGGTATAAACTACTGTATGAGCACAGAACTCACCCACTTAACCACAAAATCATTAGTTAAGAAATATAGCAGTGTTTCATGTGTCATGACTAATTTCGATGGTAGCAACAAATCAATAAAATTGCTCCTGCAGAACAACTAAATCCTTTAATTATCTCAACATATACTGCCCCCTGTGACCCGGAGCACTTCCAGTTAGAAAAGTTCAGTCGTCTCCACATCCAAAGTGCCAAACAGTGCATTTATGAAACACAAAACCAAATGCAATATATTTTCAAAATTAAGAAAATAAAAACAATGAAGAAAACAAAAAACGTGGAAAAACTAGCATTTCTTAGAAAATTCCTTGTAAAGAGTTTGGTTTCTTGACATTAGATACCTCTTGAGACTTCAGTGCAGGCAGCATGACTAAGGAGAGAAACTTTTCCAAACTGTGGAGAATGTTCCCGCTGGAGCAATCGAGCATTCCAAAATTCACCTCCTGTAATGATAAAAGAGCAGTATCTCTGCTGGGTCTCAGTCTCTGAAAGGAGTCTCCATGCTAATTCCAGTCCTTGAAATTAAACTGACCTGAGACACATTTGAGGTTGTTATGGCCTTGTCTGTGATTCTTAGAAAAAACAAGCATGTTCCAAGCAATCCCTTTAAGAATAAGAGAAGACATTCAAATGTTAGTTGACATGCAGCATCCCCGAAACCTCATATTCCCTGCTAATTTTGTACACTTTAGGCAGATGGTAATTTCCCATGAATAACTGTAAAAACAAAAAGACTATACTTTAACTTGTATATCTTTTTTGTAGATAAAGGCTGTTGTATCAAAATAAAAAATAAATTAATAAATAAAAATCATTTAAATTCTTGGATTATATATTACCCCACAATCTTCAGAAATGTTTAAATAGTTTCAAAGAAATTCCCTGAATAATAATTTTAAAATTACCTCTGCTGATCCAGTGGTGATGAAAAGCTTCTTCTGACCCTGGAAAGAACTCGCCATATCGGACCAGGACAGGAGGTTGTTCTGTCTCTGAAAATGGCATTAGGTACAATTAACTCATGTTCCCAGTCCTTCTATCTCTACCCATTCCATCCCTGGTAATGTATGTAACATGTGATTGGCATGTGAATGAAGCCCAAAGTGGCTGTATGTCACATTGATTACACTATATAACAAATTTTTATTTTTATTTTGTTCCTGGGTACAAAGTGTGTTTTCCTAACCCGTTATGCCTAA
>JAAGVU020000001.1:27335645-27370005 GCA_011763525.2 Mormyrus iriodes
ATTTTAGCAGAGGTTTTGAAATGACTAAGCTAACACACTTTGACAGGCATAATAGCATAGTTTTACACCAACATAAAAATCATTTAAACATCATCTTTGGCTGCCTAAGACTTTTGCACAGTACTGTATATTAAAAACACTGAAAGGTTATACAGCCGGAAAACTGCATATAAAGCTAACTTCACCTTGGTGTTGGAGTTTAGGTTTAAACTCGAATGCGCTTTCTGAAATACTTCACTATAGATCCGCATGTCCATACATACATCATCAATCGAAAATACCTGCTAGGAGGTGTCATATGCGTTAGTCCAATGACGTTGCGCATCTACTATTTGTCTTACGGTAGACATGGTATAACCCGAAAACGTGCCGGCTCTATTCGGGTGGCTGCACGCCGCATGTTCACGCTGTTACTCGGTGCTGGTGGTTATTAAAACGCTGTTCAAGTACAGTGAAGCCTCCCTGGTCATTTCATAGGAGGTATACCCTGTCGTGTAGTCATGGCCAAGTTTAATCCTTCGACGAACTTCTCTTTCGATACGCCGGGAGAGTGGCCGGATTGAAAGCAGCGTTTTGTGCGGTTCAGGACCGCCACAAAGCTCGACAAGGAAGACGGCGCGGTCCAGGTGAGCAGCCTGATATACGCCATGGGGAGCGAGGCGGAAAACGTTTACAGGTCTTTTGCTTTTGCTGAAGATGCACACCGAGATAACTTTGACAGAGTGTTGGGGAAGTTTGATGACTATTTCATGCCGAGACGGAATGTAATACACTAACGTGCATGCTTCCACCAGCGAGTCCGGGGTGAAAAACCAGAAACTTTTATCAGGGCTTTGTACGAACTGTCAGAGCATTGTGACTTCGGCGCGAGCAGAGATGAAAATATCCGCGACTGGATCGTCGTCGCAATATTCGACAAAGATGTTTCACGTAAGCTGCAGCTGACAAAGGACCTGACGCTCGCGATAACGGTAGAAACGGTCAAGCAGTCTGAAGAGGTCGCGTCGCAAATCAACTTGCAGGGAGAGGCAGTGGGAGTGATATATGAGGTCACACACAAGCGCAGCAAAGACACCAGACGCTATGGTAAGCCAAAAGGAGGAAATAATAGTCACCGTAGAGGAAATAATGGACAATGCGGAAAATGTGGTAAAATACGTCACAATAAAGATGAAAACTGCCCAGCTAAAAAATCTGCATGCAACGCATGCAACCAAGTGGGACATTGGAGCAGAGTATGCAGGAGCAGGAAAACAGTAAGTGAGGTTACAGAGCAGCTACAGTCATACTTCCTTGGGGCGCTGAGTAGAGCAGATGGGTCATCAGAGCAATGGTCTGTTGAGTTGCTGGTGGGCTCCAAACCGGTTGAGTTCAAGATTGACACAGGAGCCGATGTGAGTGTTATCCGGGAGGAGACCTACCACTCACTCATTCCAGAAAGTCCACTTGAGCCTTCAGACATACCACTGGCCAGCCCAGGCGGCGAGCTGCAATGCATGGGACGGATCCAGAGCACTGTAACCTACAAGGGTAAAACCCACCCATTCACTGCATATGTTATCCATGGATGCACAGTAAACAACTTGCTCAGCAGGTCGCTGTCTGTGATAATGAATCTAGTGAGGAGAGTGGATGAAACGGTGAGCAGCGGAGGGTGCCTACAGGCGTATAGTGAGTGTGGTACATTAAAAACTGAACCTGTGAGAATACAGCTGAAAGATAATGCCCAGCCGTATGCTATACATGCAGCACGTCAGGTACCTATCCGTATGCTACAAAAGGTAAAAGAGGAACTCCAAAGGATGGAAAAGAATGGCATCATCGAGCAGGTGACACAGCCCAGTGACTGGTTTGCACCCATGGTGCCCGAGTTGAAGAAGAGTACAGGTAAAGCACACATCTGTGTTGACTTTAAGAGACCGAACGAGGCTGTGAAGAGAGAGTAGTATATCCTGCTCACCCCTGATGAGATAACAGCAAAGCTGAGTGGGGCCACAGTCTTTTCTTCACTGGATGCTGCCAGCAGGTTCCTCCAAATACCTCTGCACCCTGACAGTATTAAGCTCACTACATTCACCACACCCTTTGGCAAATTTGATTTTAAGCGTCTCCCATTCAGGATAACGAGCACACCCTAAATCTTCCAGAGGAAGATGACAGAGACCCTCCAGGGACTACAGGGTGTCGAAGTCTTCATGGACAACATTCTTGTTTATGGGGCCACAGAGCGGGAACATGACAGTCATTTGAGCAAGGTAATGGAGCGCGTAGAGACTGCAGGTTTGAAGCTGAACCGTGAAAAATGCTCTATTAAACAGAGTCAGTTGAGGTTCCTTGGACATCTCATAGACCGGTCTGGGATCAGGCTGGATCCCGACAAAGTGGAAGCTATTCAGCAGTTGCCACCACCAAAAGATGTACAGGAGTTGAGAAGAGTTCTGGGAATGGTTAATTATCTTGGAAGGTTCATCCCCAACCTTTCAACAGTGGAGCAGCCACTGTATGAGCTCCTGAAAAACAAAAATGCATGGACATGGAATCACACACAGCAATCAGCCTTTGAACACATAAAGCAGCTGCCGCCTACTGCACCAATACTCGCGTATTATGATGTAAACAAGCCTGCTGCTGTGTCCGCTGACGCTAGCAGCTATGAACTGGGGGGCGTGCTGCTTCAACTCCACAGGAAACAATGGAAACCCGTACCATATTGCTTCAGACGCCTCACAGAAGCTGAAACACGCTATGCCCAGATTAAAAAGGAGGCTTTGGCGGGCATGTGGGCATGCGAGAAGTTTGACAGATACCTCAACGGTCTGGCTCAGTTTAAACTTGTAACAGACCACAAGCCGCTGGTACCTCTCATTAACAACCACAGCCTGGACTGCGTACCGCTACGGTGCCAACATCTTCTCATGAGGCTCATGAGGTTTAATCCGGTGGCAGAGTATGCACCGGGAAAAACCCTGATCGTTGCAGACACCCTGTCACGCAGTCCTCTAGCTAACACGTGCACAGAAGCTGACGCACACAGTGATGTGGCATGCTATGTGGCTAGCATCGTGGAGGGGATTCCAGCATCCGTAAGTAAATTGGACGAAATCAGAATGGCAACAGCAGCTGACAAAGAACTGCAGTCTGTCATGAAGCTCATCAGTAGAGGATGGCCCAAACACATGAGCAAAGTGCCAATAGAAGGGAGAGCTTATGTTCCAGTGAAATCAGAGCTGTCTGAATGTGATGGACTTATCCTAAGGGGGAGCAGAATCGTGGTGCCAAGGTCAATGAGAGGTGAAATCCTTCAGAAAACCCATGTAGGACACCAAGACCTGACTAAATGCAGAGAGAGAGCACAATCATCTGTGTGGTGGTCTGGACTTTCTGCAGAGAGAAACAAACTCGTGACATCGTGCCAGGTGTGCTGGGAACTGAAAAGAACTCAAGAGAACCTCTCATCTCCACAGTGCTTCCAGAACGACCCTGGAAAAGAGTTGCTATGGACCTATGTGAGCACGAGCACCAAAACTACCTGATAATCTTGGATTATTACACCAGAGTTTTGGAAATCCTGCACCTGCCCTCATCAAGTGCACGGATTATCCAAAAAACTGAAAACCGTTTTCACCAGGTTCGGTATCCCAGATGAGGTGGTGAGTGATAATGGGCCGCAGTTCTCCTGTGCAGAATTCCAGGAATTTGCCAGACTGTTCGATTTCAGACACTGCACGTCCAGCCCTCATCATCCTCAGGGCAACGGGCATGCAGAAAGAGCCGTGCAGATAGCCAAGAAAATCCTCAGACAGAAAGATCCTGTGATGGCTTTGATGAGCTATAGGTGCTCCATGCTCCACGACGGGGTTCAGCCCAGCTGAACTGTTATTGGGGAGAAAGATCAGGACCACCCTGCCCACCCTGGAGAAAAACCTCACCCCGAAATGGCCTGACATGGCAGCTGTGAGAGACAAGGACAGGAAGCAGAAGGCGAAACAGGCGTACTACTTCAACCGTCGCCACGGCGTGAGGCCCTTACCTGCCCTGCGACCAGAAGATGCCATACTCTCCAAGTTGGACCAAGAAAACTCATGGTCTATGCCAGCAGTCTTCTCAGGAGAGAGAATCACACCTAGATCTTTTGTCATCAGGACACAGCAAGGAGCTCAGCTAAGGCGGAACCGTCGTCACCTCCAGCCTGGGCCAGTACCCAAACCTGTCCCAGCAGCACATGGTGAGTCTGCAGGATCTGACACTCCCTCTGACATACCTACTGTATCTGAGACTGTTCCTGTCAGTCAGAGTGAGGCTGTGCCCACGACCCCTCTTCCTGGACGGATTGTGACCGTCGGGACGGGTGTGCAAACCGGTTCAGAGACTCGACCTGTAGACTGGTCTTGCACGTATGGCTTTTGGATGGGGGGGGGAAAGAAAGGAGGACTTTGGAAATGTAAAAGTGGTTTGAAAGAAAAGGAAACCTGAGTTGATACTGTTGCAAATGTTAATTTTGAATGTAGAGCTGTCATGCCACTATTACACTACCTTGACTGAGTAAATAAGTTACTAATATTGAATGTCACATTTTGAGTTAAGCTACGGTTCATGTGCTGGTTAAAAAAAAAAAGCTAGCTGTTTACTGCTGGCTATTTACTTGTATTGTGATAACAACCACAAAAAAAAAGGGAGAGATGTTATATGCGGTAGTCCAGTGAAGTTGCGCATCTACTATTTGTCTTACGGTAGACATGGTGTAACCCGAAAACGTGCCGGCTCTCTTCGGGTGGCTGCACGCCGCATGTTCACGCTGTTATTCGGTGCTGGTGGTTATTAAAACGCTGTTCAAGTACAGTGAAGCCTCCTTGGTCATTTCACAGGAGGTATACCTGAAAGTGTAAAAGATAAAGATAGCTTTATTCAGTTTTCTGGATGTAATATCTCTCAACAAAAGCAAGCAACCTCCATTGGTTTTTCAGATTTCTTTACGGGAGAATTTTACTGAATATGTCAATGTCTGTGCACTTCATGATCACTTAGCCGTTTTGCCTACAGTGACCAGCGGTGAATGGACACAGTGCAATTATGAATAAATGTGTATAAATCACATAATACGAAAGTTATACTTTGGGCATTGTGCCCCATAGTTTAATGCTTGAAGAACATTTAACTGGACATGTCTGTAGAGTTCAGGATTATAAAGGTTTTGCGAGATCTAGCAAAAGTCCATCCCAACTTTGCAAGATCTCGCAAAAGTACATGTTTTTTTTTTCACCCACCGACTTTTCTTTCCTCCATATCCCTTCCGGGGCTCCGTAGTATATAACCTGAGGTGTGATTTTTACCCAAAATTCCAACATAACTGACACAAAATGATAACCGCAAATCAACTCTTTGGAGCTTGGATTCCAGTTGTTGCTGCGGATTGTAGCGATCCCTTTGGTTCTTTTTCTTAGTTTTCAGCAGTCTGTAAAGAGAGAGCTCCGGTTTCTTGTTAAGTGGCTTTGTACTATCAGTCGCATAAGAGCTCTTTCCCAGTTTAGATGTGTTTGCGTGGCTTGCCATTCAGCAAGACCAGAGAATATTCCACCTATTGTGACATCATGCGCATACCCCATATGGACTACAGTACTCGACCTGGACCGGAAGCACCGCCCAAGACAGCTGATTGACAGCTTGGCCATTCGATGCCAATGCAAAAATACAAAAGTAACAGGGAAAAAGTAATATGGAAAAAGCAATAAAGCATTTATTTTATTATTCTTTTATTTTTATTTATATTTATTTTGCTTTATTACTCAACACTTCCTTATTCTTCTACAGATTTATTCTTTTTCATGGCACTCCTATGCCTATGAACCTTTATTTTGAATATTCATACTATTAAGACAGATTATACTGAAATAGTAATACTGACATCTAGTGGAGATCAAGGTGCATCACTAACGGCAGGCTTCCATTGTATAGATTTAACAAGGTTGCCAACTCACGCATCTGGCATGACACTCACGTTTTCAGACTCTCGCATTCACGCAAGAAATTTTGGACAGACTTGTCTCAAATTGAAAATCTCACACTAGCCAGTTGATTACCACTTGGCCCTGGGCATTTTTATATGGCCAGAAATCTGGTTTTCTGGACATATTTTGTAGAAACGTTTTAAGTTTTCTGGTCAACTGTCTGTGCTTGCTTGGAGGAGTCGTCCCTCAAAAGGAAAATGGGGTTTATCTTGGCTAGCTAACACATCCCTAACGTGTGTGTGTGTGTGTGTGTGTGTGTGTGTCCAGTGATGGATAGGCATCCCATCCAGGCTGTACCCCAGCCAGCAACAGTGTTTAGCACCACTCAAACCATGCATTTGCATGGAGTCCCTGGTATTTGGGGCACCCTGCCCCCTGTTGGCCACAAACAGTCAGCACACTTGATATGAAATAAACGTATTCTTTAAATAGGAGATGCTGATGCAGCGTGTTCTGCTAACCAGCCTCTGTATCATCTTCTGACCCTATTCTATAACAGGGAGGAAAGACAATTTGTATTATCACAAGGATATATACATTATTATTTATATACAGTACTGTGCAAAAGTCTTAGGCAGTCATAAGAAATGTTTAATGCGATTTATCCGGCTAGTAAGTGCACAGTTGAGGAACAAAATACACAGTTTAGTATTAGAATATATGCAAATTAAGAGTAATAGTAAAAACAAGTAAAAACTTCTGCTGTTCTGCAAAAACATGCTGATATCGTCTTGGATGGCTAAATGAACGCTGCTTCAGTTCCCGGACCTCTCCTCAGGGCCACCACGGCCATTCTATTTACTTGTTAAATTTCACCACCTGCTCACTTAATTATTTAATTTAATTTGCAAAATATTTGTTTCTACTAAATATATATTCATATAGCCCCCCCCCCCCCCCCACCAAAAAAAATCTTCCATCCCAACACTGTTATAGAAAGCTGTCTTTTTGAGTGGGGCCCCAGAAGAAACGACAAATCCGTGCTTGATCTCAGTCTTGTGCCCTGTTCTGCCTCTGGGACCCCTGCAACCCTGACCAGGATAAACGGCTAGAAAGTCGATGGTTCTGTAGCATAGCAGAGAGGGAATGAAAGACTTAATTCCTAGGTCTCATGGAGTCATGACATTGCTGTTGCCTAGCAATGAGGGCTTTTCAAAATGGTATTATGTAATTCCCTGCAAAGTCATGACTTTCAAATTCTGATGGAATTTGAAGTATTTTTGCAGTCATGTACTAAGTTTCACTCTACTCTTACATCCTACTCTCTCTCTTCCCAGATTTGTTGCCCTTTTCTAAATGTCCTTGTGACATTCCAGAAGTCACAAACAGCCCTGAATCAAGCCCTAAAATTCTGGGGCTTTGCCTCAAATCACAAAGTGACAGATGGACGACTTGGCTCCATGTCAGGGTGGTGCATCTACAAATGTATTTTGGGGACGACTCCAACAGAGAAAAGCTAATAAAACGCTGACAAAAATTTGGCTGTTTTGTCTTTTACAAATGGCATCTGTGGTCTTATCACCACAGGGGCCATGATCACATGCACTGCCTGTCTCAGGAAAAGGTGGTAGTGCTGGTACCTGCTAGGAGTGGCAATAATACCCAAACGCTTATGGAGGAAGGTGAAACTTGGCCCAGTTTGCATGATGTTCTCACAGGGTGATGCTTCTAAATATTCAATCAACATCTGCGCCTTTGATCTGTTGCTATTTGATGAACCTAAGAGAATGTCAGCACCAGGCACTAGTTGGCCCAGACAGATTCGGTTACGGAGTCCCAAGCCTCCAGAGTGGACCCCGCAGGGGCCCGCACCGCCCGAGTCTCCAGAGTCCACCCCACAGGGGCTTGCTCTGCCCGAACCTCTAGAGTCCGCTCCACAGGGGCCCGCTCCAGCCAAAATTCCAGAGTTGGTCATTCTGTTATGACGGGGCATGACACAGGGAAGGACGATACACGTTGTGGATCACAAATAAAGGGGTTTATTTAAGTAAAACACCACCACAGGATTAACCCAAGAACCAGAAATAACCATAAACCATTAATCATTGTAGAGGCTGCCCTCAGGCCAGCCTCAGACCCACAACAAAAAGGGGAGCCTGGGTATCTGACCACCTGCTTAGCCCATTATGCCACATGGTGGCCATTCAAACAGGAGACCACACAATGAATTGACATACAGAAGAGGCAGGACAGGGACCGATTCTGACAGATTCAGATTAATTGTCATGTCACAGTTTACACAGCATAAAGAGTGAGTCAAATTTTCATGTTTTGATCCACAAGCAGCAATGCACTATCCGAGTACAAAGTTTACTCATTTAAATTTATTTTATTTAGCAGATGCTTTTGTCCAAGGCAATATACAAGTGATTAAAGTGATACATATTAATGGTTCAATGCGAAATAAGTATAAAAATAAATGTATGTAGGAAGTAAAATAGGTAACAGAGTGCATGAGTCTGATCCCTTGAACGCCCCAGGATCCCAACGCGTCTTGATGCAAACATTCAGCTATTGAATTTCCATCCATCCATCTACACTCTATACCCGCATGCCAATCTATGTGTGATATGTATGGTACGGTATCGGGCACTGTTACTGTATGTATGGTTGAAAAATATAACATTTAAAGTATTGCACGTGTTTGCTATTTCTTGTTCCATTTTTTTTTTATGCAGGACACAATAATAATAATAATAATGCAATTAGTAGGATTATGTTCGTGGGATTAACACGCAGTAAATTTAGATGTACTGTTAACATTTACAGAACTGTGCACAAACGTGAATTTTTGTAGCCTCATTATACACAGCCGTTACAACTAGAGAGTGATTTAAACTCTTAGATACGAAGTAACAAACCGATTTAACTTATTCGTTTTTTGATGGATATTATTTGCGATGTTACTGTATTGCTGCTTTCCGATAAATTAAACTCTTTCTATGGGAACTGCATGTGTTTCATGAATGTCACGGCTTCCGTCACAGTGTTTTGATGGGAGTGGCACTATGACAAGTGTCAGCTTAACTTTTCTTAACTAGACATGTCTGAGAGAAACGCCATTTCTAGACCTGCGAAGTAACACTCAAAACGCTATGAGGTTAGGATGAAAGAAGTAATCTGACTTCACGCGAGTAAGTGTCAGCTGCATTTTTAAATGTAGCCTAGTTCAAAACATTACAGCTTACGTATTTCACATTTAAGATTTATTATTATTATTATTATTATTATTATTATTGTTGTTGTTGTTGTTGTTGTTGTTTTGGTTGTTGCTGTTGTTAATGGGATATAGTACAGCATATCATAAGACTATTTTTGCACGCATTATTTGCTCTAAATATGCCATAACATATTTCAAGACTATTTGAAGATTAATCCTCTTAGTTGCCGCGACTCTTTTCACGCTTGAACGGTTTGCTGAATGTGCGTTCTATTCTGCAACAGTAATAGCAGAGTCGCCAACTTTGGTTCACCGGCTGGAGTGAGATTTTAAATTAGAGACAAGTATGCACACACATGCACACGCATTTACATGTATGTCACAGTTTTATTACCTTGCAAATAGTCTGTAGGTTTTGCAAACTACCCCAGCACTTTTGATGTAGTTAACTTATATATAGTTTATAATGGAGTAATATAGATTTACCGTAACGTTCCTTTCGTCAGCGTGATTCTGAAAGCGTGTCACGCCAGATGCGAGAGAGCTGGCAACCCTGTACTAGTGAACGACAATATTAAAAAAAACAGGAAAGTACGGTAATCTGAAAACAGCGGCATTAGAAAGTGAAACGTGCTTAGCGTTGTTGAACTGATATCAGGTGAATAGTAATAGAAAGGAATATTGAAAGAAGGTAACTATTCTCATGCAGCCACTATGTGACTTTTTATCATAGCAAATATTAATGTATTAGAAAGTGTGTTAAATATTCGTTATTTACGTGTGGTAATGAGTGGCAGCGGTATTGCTTGCTGCATGGCGCTTCCTGACACAAACCGCACTATGCACTAAACTCAGAACATCTCTAGAGTTGTTTTCCTTTCCTTAGAAACGAACAGAAAACAAACGTTGCCTAAGACATCCACCATAGTGCTGCGAAGGAGCGTCTGATATCTAAGATAACAGATTCACAGGCGTGCGTGCTCTCAATGATAGGGAAATGTCCTGCCTACCCATGCTTGACTTCATTAGCACTGAAATATTTTGCTTTTCATCTTTCCGGGACGCATTTCAACACATTTCCGGGCTAATTGTCTTCTGTTTTTGTTTTTGGTAGTAAATCTTAGCTTTACACGGTAGAGGAATAAAATATCAGTATTTTTGAATGTAATGTAGTTGTATAAATGTAGTAGTTTTACGTGCTTAAATTGCTTTCTCTGCAAATTGTTAATTTTGTTACTGTAACAACTCATCCATATCTTGGCTAATTTCACCAAAAAAGGAACAAATGCACAATGTGCCGTATCCAAGGCATTGCTCAGTGTTAGCAGCGGCAGGGTGTATTAGGAAGTGATTTTATGTAGCTTCATGTTTCTCGTCCGCTCCTCCAGTAAAGCCATTTATATATTACCCAGGGAGTGATTCTTGGTAGTTTATGGACTCAGAGTAATGAATGGAACTTGCATAGACTTCCCGTTGACTATAGCCATATAGACATCATAGTATTAAGACAATTTGTGTTGAGAGAGTTAAGGTTAATTTTGTATTATCTGGGTGGCATGGTGGTTTAGTGTTTAGCATTGTAGCCTCTAATTTCCATTGCTGCCCCGAGCTTTGTCTTGCATTATCCCTCTGTGCACATATTTACCTCCCACAGTCCAAAAACATGTGGTTACTTACAATCAAAGGGGGGCAGGTTTGGCTTTGACGTTAAGCACCACATCAGCCCTGAACTCCCACTATACTGGTAGGGACATGTCCCTATCATACATGCCCTTATCTTCACCCTTGGTTGTAATGGTGTCTCTGAATTGCTTTCAAAATGTGTAAGTGTGTGTGCTGTTAACTGTGACCCTGTACTGGGTTAGTGGTTATACAAATTGAGGAAATTTGAGGAAACCCGATAGTCAGTTTAACCCCTTTGTTATTTTTGGGGTTGAAGTGACCCCAGTCCATTTTCAAAATAAGGATAAATTCTATAGAATCTAGAATTTAGAACGGAAGAAGTAAAATATGCAAGGGTTAAGTAAGAATACAGACGCTCCCCAGGTTACGATGGTCCATGTTACGATATCTCGACTTTACGATGGTTAAACGTTTTTTACTTTCAGTACATTATTCAATAAATTATATGAGATATTCCACATTTTATTATAAAATAGGCTTTGTGTTAATGATTTTGTAGGCTAATGTGAGTGTTCTAAGCATGTTTTAAGGTAGGCTAGGCTAGGCTATGATGTTTGTTAGGTTAGGTGTACTGTATTAAAATGCATTTTCGCCTTACAATATTTTCGCCTTATGTTCGGTTTATCAGAACGTAACCCCATCGTAACCTGAGGAGAGGCTGTACATGCAAAGGCATACCTATGAAAATTTTACAGAAGCTGATTATTTTGCATTTATTTAGTAGACACTATTTCATCCAAAGTGATGCACATTTTTTTTAGAAAGCAGGGTCAACCAGTCCCTGGAACAATTTTACGGACCTTGCTTAAGGGCCCGATGGTGACATCACTCTGCTGACCCCAGGATTTGAACCGGCCATCTTCCAATCCCAGGTATAGCATCCTAACCTACTGACATAGTGTATGAGAACCAATGAAACTTGCGCTTGCAGTTTAGAGTCTGCTATGGTTTCAAATAATATTTTCCAACTTATTTAAACTTATTTCCCCTTCCTACATCTGAGTATACTGTACTCTATATTAGGAGTAGCATAAAGACAGATTTTTTTAAATTAAGAATTATACATTCATTAATTTTGTTACCATAGCTTTTCTCAAGTATGAAAAATACTGCAGTTTGATAGCGCGTGGATGAGGTGGATGTTGTGCAGAGTGACACATGATAATTTGTAAACTTCTGAGATGCAGCTCACTGGGACAATAACAAGGTATCCACTTGAAGTGTTGTCCTGAAAATCTTTATATCAGACTTAACATTTTACAAAAACAGGGGGTGGACAAAATAACACAGACATCTAACAATATAATGTAACAATATACAATATAGCAATATAATACAACAAAACAGTATACCAATATATGGGGGTGTGGTTTAGCAGGTTAGGACATGGCCGGAAGGTCACCAGAGCCTAGGGGCCCAAACTGTTGCCACTGTTGGGCTCTTGAGCATGACTCTTAACCCCAATATGAGAAAGCTACCTAATTTCCCCACAAGGATGAATAAAGAATTACCATTCTATTTCATTACCAATATAGTCTATTCTAAACAATGCAGTATATCAATATAATATAGCAGCACAGTATATCAATATAATGTAAAGGAGCTAAGAAGCAGGCTGACAATGCTTTGCCTACAGAACAGCTTCAGTCCTTCTTGGAATTCCGTTTATACTGTGGTCTGTCATTGAACATATTTATTACTTATTTGATTACCCATCCTTATGTTGCAGTTTGTCTTGCACTGTCAAATCTTGTAGTGCACTACTGTTTGTCCTGTACTTCACTGTTGTTGTTCCTACCCCCCGATGCCCTACCCTGAAACTGCAGCTTACAAATTTCACTGTGTGACAGTGAAACATCAAACCTGAAAATCTTTAAACTTGCTGTCATGCAACTCTTGAGCTGTGGAACATTGGATGACTTTTCTAAAAAGAGGGATGATGCAAGTGGAAATTTGCTTTGCTCTCTGTGCTCCACATCTTCATATGAAGGTGTTCATAAAGTCACACTGATTTGTTTGTTGGTGATTTTGGGGTCATTATCATTTTGGAGTATGAAAACTGTATGGGGGAATAGTGTTTGTACCATAGGGACGCCTGGTCCCGTAAAATGATGTTCAGTAGCTGTTATATAACCATGTATAGCCATTATGGAGTCAAATATCTCTCATGAGACGGCTCCCCATATGAACATGCACTGTAGGCTCTAGGCATCCTTTGAGTTTCATCAACCATAAACCCATCCAGATGTAGAAAAAATGGCAAAGATGATTCATCACACCATATTACGTCCTCCATTACCCAGGGGTCCAGGTTTATGCCACTTTATACGTCAGCCATGGAGTGAAGCAGTTTCCAAATGGCAGCTAAGCCATAAAAACCAGCTTTATGAAGCTGATGACAATTATTCTCTTGAGACTAAGTCACTGGGGTAATAATTCAGTTTTGTGGCAATTTTTGAGACCGTTATTTTGTGGAGTTTAAAATTGCAAAAATATACATTTGTTATAATTTGCCCATATTGTGTACAAAAATTCATGTATATCTATGATTGAATGTGTAACTAATGAGCAGTTTGCAAGGATAGTTGATAAGTAGCTATAGTTTAAGCTCATTGCCTTATGCATACTCTCTGTCCTTTATCAGTGCCACTGGCTTTGAACTGAACTGAACTGTCAGTGCTGTCACTCTAGCTTCACACTCCCTTGTGGAATTGGAGTGCTGACATCTCAGGGACTCCCCGTGCCTGTGTTCGCACTTGCCTCTCCCTCCTACTTATGCTGCCATAGCCATATCTGCCGGAGCTTACATTTTGCACTCTCCTAACTGTTTGCACTGCCTCTAGTCTCCCCGACTTTGGCTAATGCACTTTTAATTTCCTCCCTTCCTCCTGGGGTGTGCTGCCTGGGGACCCCAAAAAAAAATTCTAATTCAAGATATTCTACCTACCCCTCTGGCTGTGACGCCCTCATCCGTGTGTCATCTCTCCTGCCTGCCCTGCTGCTGTACCACGGCTCATCCTACTGTCAGAAGCAGTACCAACACCCACCTGCCATCACCTGCCTGCTCTCTGCATTTAGACTCAAATCTTAAAATTTGGAGAGTATAAATTAGGATTTTGCCATCTTGTTTATTTGACTTCCTCTGCCTGCCCCTGGAGGATGGGCTCCCCCTTTGAGTCTGGTTCCTCCCAAGGTTTCTTCCTTCTAGGGAGTTTTTCCTTGCCACTGTCGCCTCTGGCTTGCTCACTGGGGGCTTTGGGCAGGGATAATGTAAAGCGCCTGAGACAGTGTAATGTTGTGAAGATGCATTATACAAATTAAATGAAATTGAATTGAAAAACTGAATTTATATGCCATGGGAAGGTCCAGTCAGTCAGTTTAAGTATTCTGTTTTTATTTTCTTTTGGGGGTTGTTAAGTAAGGTACCATCACTGTATTGCTGGCTTTCCTATCAAACACTGATATAGACATGACACTCCTGTCCCCATTAAAGGTGTGTGTCATTTATTTTTAGTGTAGTTTTCCTGATAACATTCTTCACCTTCATTTTACAGCATCAACCTTTGGAGAAAAAAGGAGATGCTTACACTCCAATCATGTCAAAAGTAAGAGTCTGAGCTCTTGAATTTCTTGTTTTCATTCGCCTGGTAATCCTTTTAGTGACGATATAGGTGTCGCAGTTGATTCAAATATAAAAGACTGGATAATAATGGATCTAAAGTTAAAATTTATAAAACACCAAGTTATTGTATGTTCAACAGGTCATCTGAACTAAATCCATTGGAAATTGCCAGCTAATTTTATTTTGTATACGTTTTTATTATTGAAAATTAATAGCAGTTATTATTATTATTATTATTATTATTATTATTAGCTGACAAAACACATTATAGTTTGACATCCAGATTGAATTGGGCACAATAAAATGATCTTTAGCAGCATAAAACCATTGAAAGGCACTTTGTTTTGCAGTCTACCCCCGTCATCACCTGAACGTTGTGAGGACCGCCTCTCTGTCAGCTCCCTGACAGAATCTCCAAGCTCCTGTCGCCGTAGCACCCGTCTCCTCACCAACGGCTACTATGTCCTATCAGATAACAGCATTCCATCTGAGGACGAGGGAAACATCTCCCCCTCCACCTCCCAAGCTAACATTTCCTACAAGGAGAATATAGTTCAGTGAGTGCTACCTGTGCACAGATACTGGACTTTGAATGGCGTTTCCCAGTAACCTTCATGACTCCCATAGTTCCATCACATCCAACGGATTCTCAGGGCAAGGAAAGTACAGGATGAATTTTGGGAATTGTATTTTCACTCTCAGCATGTAATACGTAAAGAATCAAGCCAGCAATTAAAATAATTGTTTTGCTCCCTAGCTAAAGAGAACAAAATATAATCTCACTTCCACACACAGCACACACTTATTTTCATTAGAAATCGCTCAGTTTTACCCTGACCTCGGCCCTACCCTGTGCTTGTACTGATGAGCTTTACCTGTTGTTTAATACACTACTATTTGCACTCCTCTCAAAGATGCTCTGGAGAAACGTGTCTGCCAGTGAGATAATAGTAAATACACATTTTATTTAGTTTTTTTTTTATTTTATTTTCCACCTTTCATGCTGCTTACCCAGTACATCTTATATCTTATCTTAAAAAAACAGATTCCCCCCCTGGGTACAATATAATAAATATTACCTTGCAGTTGTGCAATGAGAACAAATGTTTTCTTACATAATTTTTTTCCCATACATTTTTCATAGCCAATGTAGAGCAAACTTCTCTTTGCGCAGCGAGCCAACCTATCAGAGTGCAGGATGTATCAAATATCCCCAATTCACACAAATCACATGTGGCCTGCAAACTCTGCTGCTGCTTTTGAAGGGATCAGTTACAAGATGGTCTGTGTGTCATTTTACCCTCTTTGTAGCGTGTTTAATAGACGCAGGAGGAGGCCCTTCAGGTCCCTGGCCGGTGTGTTCAACCAGTCCAGCCATGAGTCCTTGCTGGAGGGGATGGTTCCTGGTGGGATGCCTCAGTCCTCGTTTACCCACTCAACGTGGATGGAGAGCACTGAAGAGAGAGAAGGCAGCTTGATTCGCGGTGGGTGAACAGGGCAGTAAATGATACATGTTCATGTTGTAAACCAGTGGTTCTCAAACTGTGGTGCACACATCACCATGTGAGAAGACTGTGGTCATTTGTTAGAGTTTATTAATCCTCCTGGAGAAATTCACAGGCAAATATGCAGGTGAGAGCAAACTTGGGGCGGGGGGGGGGGCGGTCACAGGGAAGGGTCAGCCACCTTGCAGCACCTAGGGAGCTGGGGGTTATGGGTCTTGTCCATGACACCACAGTCATGTGACTGTTCTGCCGAGGCTGGGTTTGAGCCAGTCAGTCACCTTCTAATCACAGGCATAAAGGGTTAGCCTATTGAGCCACACATCACCCCCAAATTATTATTCTGGTTACTGTAATTTTTTCAACCATGTGGTATTTCACTGTCATGGTATTTCAATCATGTGGTTTGATCCAAAGTGGTACCTCTTAGTGTTACCTCGTCCAAAAAGTTTGCGTTGCAACACTGAAGCTGAAGAGTTTGGCTCTAGGTGTTTTGTGCTTTGTGTGGCATCAGCTCAATAAGTGTAGAAAGGAGAGTGAACCAGTGTCTATGTATTATCCAGATCGTGATGCAATTCTGACACATCCAAAGAAAACCACTCCACAGACGGACCAGCAGGGGGAGCTGCATCATGTGCTTCTGGACACCGAGGCCTGTTTTTCCCAGGAGCAGTTCAGTCATTCCCTCAGCGGGTTCCTGCACGTTACACCTCAATCGCCATTTGCTCCTTCGAAGCTCCGTCACATGAAACTGCTGTCAGGTGGAATGTCAGGCTAACAAACACAGATTGAATGCTCATTCATATTCCACTGTACTGTAAGATTCAAAAGATTTGTTGTTTATCATACTTGTATTATGAGTTCAGTCAATGATTTTATTAGACAGTAATTAGACAGTAGACAGGGGAATTAACAGTATGAACATTTCTTGATATTCTATAATTATTTTTTTTAAATCCTGGATATAAATCCTTATTTTAAAAATCCTCATCCAAAATATGAATTAGTAATGCTGCATAACATAAATTTCATATTGTTTATAGGGAAGTAAATGCAGCCACAGTGTTGTGTGGTAAAGTGTGATAAAATTTTCCCTGAATTTCAGACTCTAAGACCCAAAACGTTTTTTTCCTCATCATTCTGTTGGTCTGTCTTCTTACAGCAGTGTTCTCATGGTAAGACTGTCTCAAATCTCATGTACTTAGCCTGCTGAACTAAAATACCAGCTATTTTATTATCTAAATCATCTAAACTTGTACCTCCAGCAACCCTTACAACTGTGTCTCTTTTGGTTTATTATGATCTAGCTTCTACATATTTGATTCACAACACATATGGAACTATGTGCCCTATCATTACATTGTGTTCACCAGGTTCTCTTAGAAATGAACTGGTATTTCATATTGCTATAGTTATTTTTCATTCTACTTTATTTATCGTACAGGTGGATATTGGGGGGTCTGCTTTTGGCTTGTCTTACCTTTACCTTCATTTTGGCTTTCTACGTAAGTACATTCTCTTCAAATAAAATTAATCACCACAATGTTTAATGATTGTTTTTCTAATTATATATTTCATATTTATGATTTCTCACAGTGCTTACAAATACTATGCTTCAGACTACTGTGAGACTGCATAAAGCAGCAGTGAGTGTTTCTTGTTCATGTAATAATAATAATAATAATAATAATAATTAATTATTATTATTATTATTATTATATAGTCTTAAAATAGGATTTTGCTTAACAATGCTTTCATAATCCTCTTCTAATAAACATTTACTAAACAATTTTTCACTGTTGCATTACAGGAAATCAGCCCCAAGCAGGCCTAGAGGATAAAAGGGCAAAAGAAGACAAAGATAAACTGAATATGGTCACGCATACACACTTGTCTGTCATATGTTTTACAAAACCTTCACTTTATTATACACATTGTGACAAGATTACCAAATACTTTGATGTACAGTTCATTGTGGAATGTATGGAAACAAATTTTGTCTGACAGCGCACATATAGTATTTAAGTAAACAAATGACTACTAACGAAAATAGTTTGTATTAAAGCCAACCATAACTCCCATAACCAGCTGTAATGATATGGGGGTTTGATGTCTCAGTTGGTAGCTCTGGGGTGGGGGTTCTCCTCTCATCTCTCCTCCGCATGTTTCTCCTTTTGTCATATGGGTTTTCTCCCTGGTGTCCCATTAAGGGTGTAGCCCAGCCTCATGCCTCATTTTGCCCCCCCACCCCCAATCACACACATTATGCAGGAATTGAAACAGGGTTCAGTTTCATCAAGAGGTATTTTGAATAGGTTTTGTGCTGTTCAGTTTGTGTTTTGTGTTTGAGACCAGCTAGTTGTCACATGGATAAATGCTGGAAAATCATTTTACCCAAGCCATACAGGGGACATTGTAAAAAAGAATGAATGTAATGTGTGTTTTCACGGAAAATGAATGAAATGTTTCTTTTTCATTACTAACAAACCCGTTTTGGGACTTACACAAAGGCACATTTTGAAAGAATATGGAAGTGTTATTTAAACAAACTGGATAATCCCCTAGTAACTGAAAACTGTATAAAACATTCTATGCAGCAGTACAGTACTGTATATCACTAAAAATAAGCCGCTACGGAGCTAACTTTGTGTTAGCACTGATGCACATTTTAATTTTTTTTTAGACTTGCCTTTTTTGTATCTTTGTGACCAATAATCAAGACACTTTAAAATAATTTATTATGCTATTATTATCCTGGGTAGTTTGCATAATGAAGTTGTTCATTTGTATGAACCATTCTTTATCAACTTAAAACTTAGACATGGCACCTTTAACATTAATAAAGACAGACACAAAACCACAAACAAATTCACTTTGGTAACTGCAATATACATAAGCAAATATCTGCATCATGTTTTCAAAAGAGCTATATACTGTGTTGCATTCACATGCAGTATCGTGTTTAGGTTTCATTTGAAGTCTCTCATGTTTTGATCAGGTTATTTCATGTTACATTGGCAACAGAATGAAATGTTGATGCATAACACACCATATGAACTTGGTATGTGGTAAAATATTGTCAGTTGACAGTTAATTATGTTCATATACTGTGCTTCCTCTTTGAGACATACAGCAAGTGAAGGTTTTACATTGATTCATTTAGCCGATACTGTTGTCCAAAGAAATACATAAGTGAGGAAAGCTTGGGGGATAGTTAGTAACCTGGGGGGTTAAGCGCCTGGCTCAAGGTCACAATGGGATAGTGAAATGTTTATTCTGCCAGCCACACAGTTTGAACTCACAACCTTCTGAATATAGATTCTTAACAAATAAAAATACCAAATAATGTCAATCAAGTAAATAAACTGGATTTCAAAATAGGAGATGCCTTTGAATTCACCATTATTGTCATGTTGTCTGAAATGATATTCTAACTACTGTCAAGATATTTTAAAAACAGCAAAAGCCAGAAATTTATTTTGCCATGTACCAGGCTAAAATATGCAAATAAATTCTGATGGCTGACTAATAAGAATATATCCTTGCCTAAAATGTCTGTTATTTCACCATCCAGTGTGACTATGTATTGAACACACTGCGTAGACTCATTATAGCCACCAAGAGCGCTGTTACCCAATGTTTGCCAGTGCATATACAAATCACAAATATACCAAGCATTTATAAAGACTGTAGAATATAAAGATTTTAGGCTTCCAAGTGGCTTATTCATAAACACCCTTCCAGTGGATACTGTGGCGTACCGACACGTCATGGTGTCGGACGGCATATCGAATGACTGAGGCAAAGGTTTTAGTCCACGAGATGGTGTTTATTATACCAGTGCCAGTCACACTAACAACGCACCCACACTGCCCAGCATGCTCATTGCTCCGCTTACTCCTAACCCACACGGTGGGCACACACACACACACACACACACACACAATATACAACATTTAACATTACACCTGACATTGATACAAGAAGACATTACAATGCATGGCAGTGACGAAGAACTATTTACAAGGTTGGTGCCAGTCCAATATGCCGCGCTGCCCTACAATGCCTCCAGTGCTACGATACTATACTGTATCATCCATTCACTTTCTAACCTCAAGGGCAGAGGTTGATTAAATGCTACCAGTGGGGGGTGCTTTCTTAGCTATCTGCCACAAAAACTGCCAGCTGCAGACTGTCCCTTGTCAGGTGTCTGCCAGTCTGGGGAGGCTAGTGGTGAGAAATGTATTGTTTTTTCAATTCTCTGGCACAGCATTGTGGGACATGTAGTTCTTCTGCGATAGCATATCGACAGACAGAGATGACTGGCTTTAAGTGGCTTAGTGGTGCAGTGGTTAGCACTGCTACTTCACACTGTTAGGACCAGTATTCAAGTGTCTGCCCTGGGTTTACGTGTATGGAGTTTGCATGGTCTCCCCATGTCATTGTGGGATCCCCCCCCTCCCCAGTCAAAGGAACATTCTAAGTTGAATTTACCTATTTTGTGTCATTTCTCATAATGCACAAAAATCATAAAATATTATTTTAAAAAGTGTGTCAGCACCTTCCGATGGGTTGGTGCCTAATGCTGGGTTATTCCGCCCCTGTCTTCTGGGATAGGCTCTGGAACCCCATTGTGCCTGCATAGGACAAGTAGGTATGGAAAATAGATGGATGGATGGTGTGCTAATTTATAAAACCTGATAATACCTTAAACTGACATGAAAAAATATGCAGTGCCACACAAGCGTAACATGATGCCTAGCAGTCGTAAACATTCGACAAACATGTCCTGTATCTCATTACAATCAGGGCGTTCCTGCACCCACAAAAGATGCCTCCTCTCATTAGTCTATATTTTCATTCAGTATTTTTAATGGAATATTGGAAAGCACAGAAAGTAAAGGTTAAGATGCTGTGCCCAAGATCTGAAGGTTCCTGGATCTAATCCCATAATCAGCAGAGTGATATTACTGTTGGGCCCTTGAGCGAGGCCCTCAACCCCCAGTAGCCTTAGGGGCTATCTGACCCTGCTCTCTCATCCTCACTTTTATGTTTTGAACAAAAGCATTTGCCAAATAAATGTAAATGTTTCTATATCTAAACAAACAATATAATAGCATATAGACTTTACGCAAGCCCATTGTGACCCTCTACTGTACGAGCAGTAGTTCAGATGACTGAACTTCCAGCATTTCAACCAATCACCATTATCAACAATAGCATCATGGGTCCTACAAAAAGGCTATCAATTGAAAATGTTGATAATGAAAGATAGCAGTGCATAAGAAACAAAAACTGTTTCAGTCCCACCCTTGGCATGCCTGTCTTTAAAATTCCACCATTTACATTTAGTTTCTTGATACTTCCAGAAGAGGGCACTGAAAGACACACAATTTTCTTTCTGCAATCTGGTGGAATAGCCGGAGAGTACAGAATGCTGAATTTTCGTTTGCTAAAAAGCAAATGTATACAGTAATTATCATCTCAAGTGGCCACCCTTCGTCTTATGAGAATGCAGCACCTCTCAGGTTTGTAGCTTTGGTTTCAGCGTCGCTTTGGCTGTGTAAAGGAGGTGAAGTCATAGCCTAAGCACACAGCTAGAATGCAGTGGCACATGACTGCCATTTTGCTTTAGGGTTGAATGTGAATGCCCTGTTCTCTACATCTTCACACTGAAGCAGCAATCAAACAACAACAAATATCCTGGAGCTCAACAGTACATAACATTTGGCATATGGATATGTGTGCAAAGCCCTGCCTATAAATATATTATTTGTTAACATAACAGAGCATATCAGTGTAAAATGTGCAGCCAGTACAGGAGACCGACAGCACTCCAAACATCTTTGTGAATTTATCCTGAATGTCATTCCCTTCCAGTCCTATAGCCTGAAATCAAACAACACTGCTAGAAGAAAAAAAACTAAAACAAAGCTGTAAGATCATTTCTCAGAGGTGTCTAGACCACTGAGCCAGAAATGGTCCTCATCCTGAAACTCCATGTGCTGTAAATGGTCACCACAAATACAGACAATAGAAAACTAGGCAACATGTCTGAGCATCATAGGTCACTGCAGTCTGGTGGTCGGTGGTTGGATCACCTTGTTAATGTTAATAGTACAAAAGACAGTAATGTTTTTAGTATTTAAATTGTTTTTATTATCACTTATAATTTGATTCCAACTTACCACTTTTTGAAATTGGTATGTGTTCAAAACAGTACGGTTTCACTATGTGCTGAAGAAAATCTAACCGATAAATAACCAATTTTTCCTTTACAAAACAGGAAAAGAGCTGAACTCATCTCAATGCTCCTCTGACACTCTTGGTTTTCTTGATTGGTCTGCATATGATAGGAAAGAAACACGGTGTAATGTTTCACACAGAAGCCAGAAAACTCACCTGATTCGATGAGAAATTCATAGGATTCTCCCTGGTGTCCAAACAAAGCAGAAGGCCAGCAATTCAGCCCAGAAAGGGTGATATTGAGCTGGGTTTAATATTACCATTCATATTCTGAGACAAAGAATCAGCACAAGACATTTTTTTTACAAAAAGCTCTTAATACCTGTCTAGAATACAGGTTATCAAGGCTGAGTATAAGGACAGGAAGGTTCAGCTTTTAATTTTATCTTTTAATAAAATTATTTCACTGAACATGCCTCAATTCAGTCTTTGCAGGTTTCACAGTTCACTGACTAAAGATATACTTTTTCAAAAAATTGTTTATATCTGAACAATAGAAATAAGAGGTATAATGGAACACAAATTTATCATCTCACACAAATAAGACAGATACTAATTCTTGAAGGGATGGTCCATGATGTTGCTGTGCCTATGATCAGAAAGTTATTGGTTTAAATCCCATGGTCAGCAGAATGATTTCACCTTTAGACCCTTGAGCAAGGCTCTTAACCCTCAGTTGTTCTAGGGACTGACCCTGCTTTCAGTTCTACATCACTTTATTTGGAAGATGCTTTCATCCAAAGGAATTGTTTATTTCATTATTCATATATATGTTTGTTGTTATATAGTGCCCATTTTAGTTTTGTTCTACACATTCTTTACAGATGCTCTGAGGAAAAAATCAACCTCTTCTTGTTAAATGACAGAGAACAATCCTACAGCTAACAAAATGTTAAAATTTTAAGCCTCTGAACTTTCAGCCTAGTTGCTTGCAGCTACTTTCAGACCCCTAAAGGGACTCAGGCTACAGATTCTCCCTCATGCATATTAATTTGAGCAGTAGCGCATCTCCGTGTCATTTTCACTGAGCCAGCATAAACGTGCGTGACCAATGGGGAAATCTGGAGGTAGCGTTTGGAGGGAAAAGTATGTGACCCTCAAGCTTCAGCAGAGTTGTGCTTTTGAATAGTCAGCAGGCTCTGTGAATACCTTTCCACTTACCTACGCTGTACTCCTTTGTCATCTCCAAGGCTGAAAAATGACTTTACAGTCTTTTGCAACCTTGGTTCCCTAAACCGATTTGTTCCATTAATGTCTTTTGCTGGGTTGGTTACCATGACAATCTAGGCTCACTGTTTCTCCTACTTTGTTGAATATGCTACCCTATGGACAAAAGTAAACATTCGGTTACTTGGCGTCAGTTCCTGGTGTTAAATGGAATTTGAGCAAGAAAATGTATTAACAAAACAGGTCCAGGTGCCAGAGGATCCTGTTACTTACCCCTGATGCTAATGTATACGACTTCATAAAATTATTTCATTATGATATCAGTTCTCCTAGCATCAGACTTGCTACATGCTGATCATCAGTCTTACTGGAAATAAATTTTGTGCTATGTTTTACAGGGAAAATGACAAGGGCTTGAATGTAATCATCATTACATCCCGCATCAACTGGTGTGTATTCTTACTGTACTTTTCCCACTAGTTAACTGGAATAAGCAACCGTTACGACCAAGAAGCCTCACTTTTTCATTCCCATCAGCCCATCAGTCTGGTTTTCATTTCAGTCCCTGCTGAAATGGTAGGTTTCTTTTCTGCATTTACTTAGTGTGTGCAGTTAGAAGGTGAGTGGGCATCTCTAAATGGTCCGTAGAGTGTGATGTGTGTGTGTGTGTGTGTGTGTATGTACTCCCTGTGATGGACTGCAGTCCCATCTAGAGTGCAGCCCAGCCTTTTGCTCTATGCTGTCTGGGATAGGCTCCACACCTCCACACTTATCTTTTGAGAGATAAACAGCCGGAAATTGGATGGATATATGAACTTAGCTTATTGCAATGTACCTAGTTATCAAAATCATTTTGTCTATACTGAACCCACATAAACCTGCTAAAATTGTAATGCCCTCTAGTAACAGATGCAAGTAGCCAATTTAATAGTTATAATTATTCATGAATATGCAGCATATATGCAGCAACAGTGAAAAAGTGGTATCCATGTATATTTAAATCTTCTTATTTAAGATACTCACCAACCAGGCTGACTGTCTCTATGATTTTCGTATAGGCTTGAATATGCGTGAATATTTCTGAATATGCAAGGCAAGGTTAAAAGCTACTTTGCAAAATGTATTTATTGCATTAGCAAGAGCCGTACATGTGTCCAAAATGAATCATAACTCTAAGGTGGCTGATGACTTGCTGTGACCCCCACGCTTGCTCTCACCTGTATGGGGAGCAAGATGGGGCAAAGAGAATTTCCCCATGAGGATTAATAAAATATCACTATTCCATTCTAGTCCAATAGACATCTCAGAGGTGCTTGTAATGTGTGCTCAGTGATGTGCCAGCACCCATCCAGGAGGTACCCCATGCTTAGTGGCCTGAGCTGCCTATACAGGCCCCCATGAGAATCAGACTTGGGTGAGTGGCTGAAAATTGGATGGTGGTTAGCTTATTCTCAAAGAATGGATTATATGAAGCTGGACAAGTACAGAAGTTGATATATTTGAACCTTGTCCTTATAACACTCTATATGATTTCTCATTTTAAGTCTTTCATGCATCTAATTGAAAATTGTGAAGTATATGAAGTAATTTGAAGAAGAGTTCAGTTTAAAGCGAGGCAGGCAGAACACAGTCCAAGACAGGTGAGCGTGTACTAGTAACCACCCCATGAGGACTTTATTTAGTACCAGGAGCAGGGCACACAGCCAACAACAGGCTACAGCAACATCAATGACCCAACAAGGGAGCACAGGACTGGGGAACTCTTATACACTGGGACACATAGGAATGAACGAGGGGCACCTGTGACTGATTAACAAGGGGGCAGGAACACAAGGTAATGACAATGAGCTACAGGCACGGCTGATTAGCAGCCCTACCCGTGGGAAACATTGGGAGCAAAGTAGGAGGGCAGGGCTGAACGTGACAACAGACAGCATGGAGCCTATCCCAGTATGCCTAGGGAAAAGGCAGGGAAACACCATGGATGGCATGCCAGTCCACCACAGGCCATTACTAGAATTTTAGTTTTATTTTCTTTAGCATTATAAACCTATAAAAGAACATACTCATCTATAAGTGGTTTCATATATTCCTGACAGAAAATCTGGACAGAGCTAATAAAATTTGATTTTCCTTAACTATGACTAAATGGCACACCCAGAGCCATGCACACCCGCGTTGGCAGGCATCCTGCCTGTCAGGTCTCTGTTCTTCAGCTGGAGAGCCTCTGCATATTCGGGGCTGACAGGATCTCAGGCACAGACTGCGGGGCATCCAGCTGAGGCAGTAAAGTAGGACTCAGGCGCTGAGTTCCACAGGGTACCGCAAAGGATGGCGCTGAAGGACAAAGCAAGGTCAGGAAGTACGCAGACGGTGTCTGAGAGGCAGAGCTGCATCAGAAACCAGAGCGCAAGCCAAAAACTTAAAACAAGGACCGAACTAAAGAATTAAAATCTTAGAACCAAACCAGAAAACTGAGAAGCCAGACATCATCATAAAGGTAAAGATCCAAACCAAGAGGCCAAAAAGTCAAGTCTAAATAGATGGAACTAGACATCCAGACCAAGCAAAGATGCATAAATGAGAAAGAGCTTTGAGTACAAGTGTGGGTGACTGTCCATTGAGATCAGGAGGTGAGCGTGGCCACAAGGAACAAGTAAATAGCCAACTGAATTGTGGACAGGATATGATGATTCTAGTGAAGTATATGTTATATAAGCAGTTTCATATTATTCCAGCGAAAAGGCGCAAATCCCAGATGACATCATATCAACGACCTGATGGAAAAAAGTACCCAAGCAGGAAGAAAGATGGGAATGATTATTAAAGGAGGGAACCAAAGGCTTTACCCACAAATAAAGTCATGCATTTTTAAAATACATTTAATATGAATGTAGCGCTTCACATTCCAGTCCCCATAACTCTTTTCTTATGTTTTCATTGATTAAAAATTAAAAACATGTCAAAATCTGCTTGAAAAAAACTGGATTCACTTCTCTTCAAATGAGTATAACACACTTTCTAAACCTATCCTTTTCTATACCATTGTTCCTTTTCTGACAAAGTCTGATTCTTGATCTTCTTCAAAAAGGGTTAGTATATAAAATACAGTTGTGGCCAGGCACCTAGGTAGAGAACAAACAACAATGAGAATTAATAATTTTCAGTATAATATTTTGAAACGTCATTTTGTGCTTTTACATAAATATACATACATATCCCTCTTAAAAAAAATAAATATTCTTAATATTCTTTTCTTTGAATAAACTTGTTTCAATTAAAGTCAGATTTTTCTCAGTTTTTCAGTGTAAGATGAAGGTACTTCAGCAAACAGTGATTTTTTTCTAACCCTTCTTATTAATTTTTACAAGGGTTGCCAATAATGATGGAGGGCACTGCATGTGTGTGTGTGTGTGTGTGTGTGTGTGTGTGAGGAACAATGCAGATTCTGCCCTGATTGCGGAACACTGGACCATCTCTTCACCTTCAAGGATAGTGAAGAGTTTATGGGAGTTTACCGAACCAGTCTACATGCACTTTGTGGAGTTGTAAAAGGCATACAACCATGTCCGGCAGGGCATCCTGTGGGAGGTACTCCATGAGAATGGGGTACGGGGTCCATGGTTGCAGGCCATTGGATCCCTGTACAGACGGAGCGAAAGTTTGGTTTGCATTGACAGCAGTAAGTCAGGCTCGTTCCCGGTGGGTGCTGGACTTCGCCAGGGCTGTCCTTTGTCACCGATTCTGTTCACATCTTTTATGGACAGAATTTCTAGGTGTAGCCTAGGGGCAGCAGATAGTGGTGCAGTTTGAAGCTGAATGTGAGGCGGCCGGGATGAGGATCAGTACCTCCAAGTCTGAGGCCATCATTTTTAACCAGAACAGGGTGGTTTGCCCTCTTCTGGAGGGGGATGGGTTGCTGCCTCAAGCAGAGGAGTTCAGGTATCTCGAAGTCTTGTTCACGAGAAAGGGAAGAAGGGAGATCATCAGACGGATCCGTGACGCTATACTGTTCTGTTTTGGTGATGAGGGAGCTGAGCCAGAGGGCAAAGCTTTCAATTTACTGGTAGGTCTATGTTCCTACCCTCACCTATGGTCATGAGCTCTGGGTAATGGCAGAAAGAATGAGATCGCGGATAAAAGCCGCCGAAATGAGCTTCCTCCCCAGGGTGGCTGGGCTCAGCCTTAGAGATTGGGTGAGGAGCTCAGACATTCGGGTGGGGCTCAAAGTAGATCCACTGCTCCCCTGTAGGAGCCAGTTGAGGTGGTTTGGGCATCTGTCTAGGATGCCTCCTGGTCGGCTCCCTAGGGATGTGTTTTGAGCATGTCCAATCGGATGGAGACCCTAGGACAGACCCAGGACAAGCTGGACAGATTATATCTCCTAGCTGCCTTTGTATTCCCCCAGTGGAGATGGAGGCTGGTGGGAGGGAGGTCTGGCCATCCCTGCTTAGACTGCTACCCCCGTGACCCAAACCTGGATAAGCAGTGGAAAATGGATGGATGGATGGATGGACAGATGGATGGATGGATGAGTGACTCATTACAAGGACAAGGTGATCACATTATACTACAAGCCCCGGTAAATCTCACTGTTTCCTTCTCACTCCACACTATAGGCTTTGATAAATTAAGATGCATGAAATTCAGGCTATACTCAATGGGATTCATTATCCAAAACTTTAAACAATAACAGCCTTATGGCTCATTTGCTGTAAGATTAAGTCTGCCCCTCATTTTTAAACAACTTTTCTTATTTTCACATTTAGTTTCTACACAGTATGAATAATGAACAGCACATATTCAGTATATATCCATATTTTTCTTGTCAGCATTGGAGAGGAAGGTGAGGCAGTGTTTTGAGGAAATTAACACAAAGATAGCCATTACATCCTAGCTGCTCCTGGCTATACCAAATGTAGGACATTTTGGATCATTCTTGACACAAATCTAAGTTTCCAGACAATGGGAGTCCCAGGTAAACCATGTCCAGAATTTCTGCAAAAATATTGTAAGGACAATTTTAAAAAGATATGTTCTCACATGCAGCGCCAGTCAAAGCCCATGTGGCATCCTAGCCAAGCTTCATTGCCGACGATCCCCATCAGAAACAAAGTGAAATCAGTTTACTACGTCAGCTCTCAGAAGACGGCGTCCTAGCTCCCAAATGGGTTGAGCAGCACTGGTCAGATGTGATGGCAAAGAGTGCTGGTACCATATAGTTCAGAATTTGAGGCTTAAACTTGGTCCGTTTTCCTACCTTGGACTAGGGACGCTTCAAAACACAATCAAAGATGAATAAGTGTAACATTACCCAACATTTTTTAAGTTTAAGATTTAATAGAAAATGTGTATTTCAGGCTCATGTATGCACAAGAATGTATCTCTGGTATCAATAAAGTTAATCTAATCTAATTTAATCTAATCCAATAATAATAATGCTAATTTTCAATAATTATTATTTTAATAATAATAATGGCAAATGTCATTTTTGTGCTTTTCGTACTTTTGATTTATGTGGTGAAGATATTTAAATTAGAATGTATATTTATGTTACTTAACACAAACCTGACTAAAAATATAGCCGGGGATGTTTTTGAGGAACAACCAGCTGTTATGAAATAGTCTTCATATTATGTTTCACATTAATTTGCATATGTCGCAGCCTCTGGAGAGTGTAACTGGCACAGTAGATCATAAGCTACATGATCATGATGATTTAAAAAAGACAAACCTAATATTACCATAAAGCAGCAACTACAGTTAAGCTACACTAAAATCCAGATGCCCTATGAGCAACCAGCTCTTAGCAAAAAACCAGTTTCTATTAAACCATTAAAATGTAATTCAAAACCACTTCATGAGACTGTTGTGAAATACCCACCAATAAATGCTCATTCCTTAGCAAGCAAGGCTGTTCTGCTTGATGATCAAATGATAATAAGAAAATCCCATTTCTGTCTGCTTAAAGAAAGCCTGCTTAAACCTTCATAGGAATTCTGCAGATGACTGGAGCTGGGGGTGGGGCTAGGATCCATAAATATAGAATAAAAACCTTAAACTGCAGTTCTGCAAACATAGAGGATAAATGGAGAACAACTGGAACGGCACCTGTATCGAGGATCTATGGATGAATGTCTGTACAGAAAAAGAACATTATTTTGTTAGGATTTTTTTGTTTTAATGCATGCAGAAACAATTATAATATTTAACAGGTAATTCTATTCTCCAGTTAGGATACTGTGAGCTAATGGAAAGTAACCTAATCATTGTTATCATTATTGTTGTCTGTTGTAGTCAAAATGTGACTTAATGTTTTTTACTTTTGCTTTTGAATCACTTTTTACTACGATGTAATCACACTGATTTCAAGAGAACGCACATTCTATAACAATATTAAATCAATTAATTCTTGAATTTACTGACTGGATATACTGACTGTCATTATTATCATTTTTAGTGAAAAAGAAAGAAATAATTGCAAGCATTATAAAACTTCACTTTATAACCTGAATGTTTTTCCATTTTTACATATTTCAAAAGTCAGCTTCTTATTTTTAGCAGTGTTGTATGGTCCTATCTTACCATCTATCTAGTCACAGCCAGTAGGCAAATAGAAAATCTGCAGTACTTTAAGGATAAAATAAAATTCTGCAGACATAATACTCTACGTCTACAAGGGACCACTGAAGAGAATATGTAAACAAAGTCAAAATCTTTTGAATAAAAACAAAAATACAGAAATAATTATACATACATTACAAAGTCATACAAAGCTGTTCACATTATAAAAGAATTTAACAGCACATTACACCCAGGGCTTACAAAATAAAAAAGAAGTTATCTAAAACAAGTAACATGAAGTAAAATGATTCTAGGACAAAGGTCAGCTTTCAAGATGGGCAAAAATGTACATAAATAGGCTGTAGTCAGGATCAAAATTAGGGGGATGGTGGCCGATGGACTAAAGTCATTGGTGGGGCCTTGTATGCTGCTGTAACAGGACTAGAACTAGGCCTTGGGCTACAACCTGGGTTAGCCCATGCATATGTCCAGTCTTGGCTGCAGTACGCTTGTGGGAGTTTTACTTACACAAAAGTGTTCTAAGGGCAGAAGAAAAAAATATTGGTTATCTCTGATTGGTTGGTCCCGCCTCCTCTAGTTGCTTGGACCCACCTCCTCTACAATCTGATTGGTTATCTCTCTGAACGAATCATTTTTCCTTCTGCCCTCAAACCATTTTTGTGTAAGTAAAGCTCCCATGAGCCTGTAGTACAACCCTAACTTTGCATTAAAGAAACAAATCATGATTACTATGGTCAAGGATAGCATCCTAATATTCACAAGACAGGTATTCCAACAGTACTTTTTTTACTTGTGATGTATTTTTTATGCATTTCTTTAATAGGTTTCAGTTGCTCGTTGTTGTTTGTCAGACTTCTTGTGGTCATAACTACAGAGGGTCAATTATGTTTTGCATTTCCACCTTTTTTTTTACCAAGCTTTAACTTTTGTCATATTTCCAAAAGCTTTTCAATAAACTTACTAAAGAATAAAATGTGCAACTAACAATATCCAACCATTGATCAACGTGAGTCTGTAGAAACACATCAGCTCCATCATACCATTGAGCTGGTTATGAATCCTTCTTGGGTGGCCTATTTCACGTCATGTACAGATGCATGCAGAAGCATGGACACCTCAAGTTCAAAGCATGTGTTTCAATAAAAGCATAGGTGAACAAAAACAGACCTCATCATAATACCGAATTAAACATGAGATCTTCCTTTGAATTTTAATGCATAATGAAATTTTATTGGCCCTTGTATTTTTTGTGTTGACGTACCTCCATGGACCAAAGTCACCTTGTAAGTGGACACATTATACAACTTCTGGTTTTCTTGAAAATGCCCTTCCATTTCTCACTTCTCTTGAGGCTGCGACAGGAGCTAATTGTAAATGAAGCTGTGCATAACTGAAAAGGGTTGTCGATGAATGGAGGCATTTGTAGTTTACTTTTCTTGCCAAAGAGCTCTGCGTTGCCCTCATACGCAAAGTGTTCTGGCTGCGACAGGCTGTTACTAACTTACTATTCCCTAACGTTATAGAAAACATATCTCCCCAAAAAGCTAATTTACTTCCTATTGTTATTGTTCGGATTCCAAGTAATGAGCACAATTGGTATGTGTGCTGCCAAAAATGCCTTATTGTATTCTCATTGTCAAATCGAACACAATACATATCCCTAGTGGTGGAAGATGAAGTCTTTCTGTATTAGTCTTCACTAATCATTTCAAGGTTTTTCCTCAGTGAAGTTAGGTAACCATTTATAAACACCTATTTAAAAACTATTATGAAAAGCTTCTGCATTGGGCAGACAATAAATCCCACTATATCTCCAACTATTAGGGTTTAAACTGAATCCTGAATAATTTTACACATCCACGTTTTATATTGTTTTTACACCCTACCATTTTTTATAAGGTTGCACGTACGTTTATTGGTCCTGGGTATGACGTTGAACTGCATCCGGCCCTGCGAGCGGCCCTTCAACTTGCAGGGAAAAATTTTGGGGGTTGGTGGCAGGATTAGCACTCCAGCCACTGTAAAACACCTCACGACAGCTCAGTCCAAAAAGGCATGATACCGTTCTGCTCTCCAAGGGAGTAGCTCTGCTGCAGCCTCCCATAGGAAGGCTGCACGCACCATGAAGGGGATGGGGGAAAGCCTTCGGGAGCCTCATTCCTGGAAGAGTCAAAACCGCCGGAGAGTCAATAGGGTCAGGCCGATTGGGGATCAGAGCTGGTGTGGTGCCGAGGTGTCGCCCGCTGCATGGCGACACTTGGGTCCCAGTTTGAGGCAGCCCATTCGAGTAGGCATGTGGAACATCTTGTCTCTCCGGCAAGATGACCATCTTCCCCTGCTGTCAGGGGAGTTCCGTAAACTCAACATTTCAGTGGCGGCGCTCTCAGAGGTACGCAAACCAGGGAGTGGCCAGATTTCTGTCGGTGGGTATACCTACTTTTGGTCTGGTCACTCTGATGGCTGCCATACTCAGGGAGTAGCTGTTGCTGTGGCGGATCGGCTCCTCCTGATGGTGGCTGATGTCACCCCTTTCAACGAGCATATTATGAGACTTAAGCTAAGACACTCCCTGGGTGTCTTGTCTGTTGTCTCTGTGTATGCTCCAACCATGGTGAGTGATGTCTCATTGAGGGAGACATTCTACTCGCGACTTTGCTCGGTGGTTGATGGGTGCCCACGAGGTGACACTCCTCTGGTCATGGGTGACTTCAATGCGACCACTGACACGGCTGGCTATGAGGATTGTGCTGGGGTGAAAGTGACTCCATGCTCCTCGACTTTGCGAAAGGTCAGGGGCTGTGTGTCGCTGGATCCTGGTTCCAACCCCCTGAGCCACATCGTTGGACTATTCCAATACTGGTGGTGTGGCGAAGGAGATCGATCATATCCTCGTGGGCAGATGCTGGAAGCTCCTGCAGAACTGCAGGGTCTACAGAAGTGCCCAGTTTGTCAATTCTGACCATAGACTTGTTGTTGCTACGCTGAAGATTCACCTTAGATCCAGTAGGCTACCACCTACTACAAGAAGGAGCCTGGACTTGGCCAGACTCCAAGATCAAGCTGTTTCTGATGAGTTTGCACACAGTTTGGGTGAAGAGCTTGCAGACTTGGGTGCGACTGCCGACTCCAGTGTAATGAGGGAGACCTTCCGTGATAAGACCCTGAAGGTTGCTGAGGGTTGTGTTGGTGTTGCCGGTGTTCCCAGAAAGAGGTGCTTCATCTCACGGGGCACCCTGGATATTATCGAGAGGAGTCGCAGCGCACAGCTTGGTGGCACCTCCAATCTGAACCGGGAACTGAGGAGGACGGCCGTGAGAGCTCTGAGGGCAGATAAGAAGGTGTTTGTTAGACGAATCTGTTAGCAGGTAACACACCATCTGTGGTCCAGCGATCCACGTCCTGCTTACAGAGCAATCGAAGCATTATGTACATCTAAGTCTGTTCCTCTGAGACTTGCAGTCAGGGCAGGTAATGGAACGGTTCTTACGGAAGACAATGTAGTTGTGACCTGGTGAGCTGGCTACTTTGAGCAGTTGTTTAAAGCTGATCCTCCGGCTAGGATGCTGGATATCTCTGGGTCCACGGTTCCTGAGGCTGATCCCCCAATCAGCTGTGAACCACCCAATCTCACTGAGATTACACGGGTGGTGAATCAGCTGGGTGTAGGGAAGGCTGCAGGGATCTGTGGTATCCGAGGTGAACTTCTCCAGGCTGGTGGTAAGGCTGTCCTGCTGGCATTGCAGACAATCTTTGCTTCCATTAGGGAGACAGGCGTCATCACAACTGACTGGAAAACGGGACTTGTTGTCCCTATCTGGAAAGGGAAGGGTGACCACCTGGATTGTGGCAATTACAGGGGGATAACACTGCTCTCAGTGCCGGGTAAGGTCCTTGTAAGGGTCATCCTTAACAGAATCCGTGACTACTTGCTTGCCTCCCAGCGACTGGAGCAGTCTGGTTTTACACCTAAGAAGTCTACCATCGACCGCATCTTGGCACTAAGCATTCTCATCGAGCATAAGCGCGAATATCGGTTCTTTGCAGCCTTTGTCGATTTTTGCAAAGTGTTTGACTCAGTCGATCGAGTTGCCCTGTGGGACATTCTGAGACTTCGCGGGATTCCCCCGAAATCCCGCGAAAACTGCTGGATGTCATGGTTGGCCTGTACACTGGTACTGTTAGTGCGGTGCAGAGTTGAGGAAGAACCTCTGCATTTTTCCCAGTTGACTCTAGGATTCACCAGGGGTGCGTTCTTGCTCCTACTCTGTTCAATGTTTGCATGGACTGGGTGTTGGCCAGGGTCATTGGGTCCAGCAGTTGTGGGGCATCTGTTGGTGAAGAAAAATTCACTGATCTTGACTTTGCTGACGATGCTGTGATCTTCGCTGAG
>JAAGVU020000001.1:27380055-27397120 GCA_011763525.2 Mormyrus iriodes
TCCATAAACACTGCTCCTTTTGCAATCCTTCTCATTAGCATTAGCATCCACAAATGCTGCTCCTTTTTGCTGTCCTTGTTATTAGCATTAGCATCCACAAACGATGTTCCTTTTTGTGTTCCTTCTCATTAGCAATAGCATCCATAAACACTGCTCCTTTTGCAATCCTTCTCATTAGCATTAGCATCCACAAATGCTGCTCCTTTTTGCTGTCCTTCTTATTAGCATTAGCATCCACAAACACTGCTCCTTTTTGCTGCCCTTCTTATTAGCATTAGCATCCACAAACACTGCTCCTTTTTGTGGTCCTTCTCACCAGCATTAGCATCCACAAACACTGGTCCTCTCTTCGCTGTCTGTACTACTACTTCCATCAGGATTTCTGGTTTATTTCTGCTCTACATCAGTTCAGTTCTCAGAAAAATACTTATGCGAGTGCGTGGTGCAGTTTTTCCCTTTCAAATCAAAAGTCAGATAATTTGCTAAATTAGGTAGATGTATGTCAAAAAAATTCAACACAATTTTATAATTATACATTTATTTAGTGAAATTTGTATTTATTCCAAAGTTTAACTCAAATTCATTTTACGTTTAATTATATTGAATGTAGCATTTAAGGAAGCGGAGTGCAGACGGCTTTGAGCCAGAGGTCCCGGAGCTGATCTCTAGCACAAATTAAGCACTGGGTTCCTAACTCATTGTGACCTTGTGCTGATAATCGGTCATGAAAGATGTATGGCACATTGCAGGGATTAGCCCGGTACAGAAATCACCTCCCATAAAAATAGAGGGGATCTTTATCGTCTCTTACTCGTCAGCATAACTACAATCACATTTTAACATGAATTTGCATTCAGCAGATGATCTTCGGGAAGTGAAAATGACCTCCACGCTGGCATGAACAGATATGTCCTCCCCATATCTGTGCAAGAACAGTTGATTAGCTTAAGCTGGCTTAATTAACCCTCTTTTTCCCTCGGTGGTGCTTACTCCAATCAGTTTGTGTACCCAATTCATCATACAAGAACATTGGGTCTTGTTCATATTGTCACCTATGGCAGAAACTGTGTATACCTATTAGTGCATTGCCGTCGAAACAGCTGAGAAATTTGGATCCTAAATTGTTCCTCCTGTAGAGAAAACACCCGCCTATTTACGGCAAGGCTGGTAGTCCTACAGTACACTTCAAGACACATTAAACACATAATAGATTTAATATCTGCCCTTCAGTGATTAAGGTCTTTGAATAACCATCAGTTATTTTCCATAAAACATTTCAATACTAAAGTGCTTCTCAAACACCTCCTACTGATAACACCGTATTTTAAAATGACGGTGGTGCGTTTTTTATTAGCATGGCTCCTCCGGGAGATGTTGGAGTTCACGGTGATTCTGAAGGAGTGAAGACTGTGACAATTTAGCCTGCCAAGAGATGATGACCCAAATCTTCTTTTTTTGGGGGGGGAGGGCGGTTATATCCTGGGACATATTCCATCTCAAGGAGTCATTGGTGAAAGCATCACACAACTATATTCAGAAGCTGCCAGAAATCACTTCCTCTTTACCCAGAGGGAGGCATTGTAGTCTCGCTCCAGCTTGACAAAGAGGGAAAAAAAAACACCTACTCAATACCACAATGCATGAGCAATTAATATATTATTTCTCTTTAAAAATCAAAACATGACTATTTTAACCTAGCATATATTTTTATTTGTTCCATATATGAAATATTTACTCCTTAAAAATCTGTTTCCACCAGAAAACCCTTCCAAATTATGGAAAGCTTAATCTGCACCCTGTAAACTTTGATAGTGAGGTCCTACCATCTGTCCATCCCTCCGTCCATCCATCCATATTCCACACCACTTTATATTTCATTTAGGACACTGGATTTCCCTAAGGCAGTGTTTCTCAATCCAGTCCTTGGAAATCCCCAGAAAGTCCACATTTTTGCTTTCTCCCACTTCTGAACACACATGTACCATTTATTTGGTGTTCTTAATTATTTTGAACAATTGTGTTGTGAGCAGCAAAAATGTGAATTGTCTGGGGATCCCCGAAGGTTGTGAAACACTGGTGTCAGGTAACTGATTTTGGGCTGTAATCCACAGTGTCAAAAGGATGTTAAGCTCACAGAAAAATCTGATAAAAATACTGTAATGATAACAGCACAGCATATTTATCACTAAACCATGGACCATGTTGCACCAAATCATCATCAGATCATTGAGAATGGGTAGCTGGGTCTGAGGCATTAGACAGAAAGAAAGGAGTTGTAACCTGAGATTAAACCAAACATCTTCAGCCCCAGTTGTTCCAGAGACTTGCTGTGAAGAGGTTTCAGGAACTTATTTAGCTTATTTAGGTTACCCTGAAGTGGCTAACAATGCTAATAGCCAAGAATGACTATGCTGTTACGCTCAGTGATAGATTGTAGCTACGTTTAATATATTAATTTATTCAAATGCATTGAGCCTTCCCTCAGATCTCAAAATATTTTTCCTGATTAAAAAAAATAGCAAAAGTATAAATGCAGAACGTTAAATGTATGGGAGTAATATTCAACGCTGATTTAATCAAATATCTCAGCACTTGCTGTGTTATTGTGTGTCTGTTCATATGTTGTGAAGTATAACCCCCCCCGTTCAGCATTCATATGGTTTTTTTTTTGTATAGACTTTGTACAGTAATATAACATATTGTATACCTGCAAAAGCATGTTACTGTGTTTCTTGCAATGTGCTATTCAAGGTCTGCATATCTCTTTGTGGTGTATCCAGTATCTGTTCATACTGAGCAAGATTAATGTAACTGGCTTTTGGGTAAGTTCATTGGGTTCGAGACTTCAGTATTGGTGTCCTGACCATAGTCATAATCTCGATTTTCATGGTTAAGATATCAGTGTATAGTAAAGTTATGAAGAGGGTCTGGAACCCTTTAATCCCTGTCATTGAACTGTGATATTCGGCACTGACTGGAAGAGGTACAGATGATGGAAAAGTAGAGAGACAGACTGCTCAATGGATGGGTGTGAAAACTGTGAGACTGTGAAAGAATATTGGATTCAGGGTTTGTTCTGCCTTGACACCCATACTATGAAAAAGACGAAGAAGAAAATTTGGTTTTCGATTGGCCCACTTGGGAAAGAAAAAGAATTAGTAACACTGACCACAGGGTTTATATAAAGCCTGAAATGGTCACATACACTCTGTATTCAAGGCATATATATGCGCATAACCCAGGATGGAGCACCAACCCGTTGCAGGGCAGATGCACCTTTCACACCTACAGATAATTTGGCTACTTCAATTCACCTTAGCGTGTTATTGTTTTTCTGGGGAACCTGGAGGAAGCCTTAACGATGACATGAGGAGAACATGCAAACTCCACACATGTAGAGCCAGAGATGTGAGGCAAGAGTAAAACACTATCCCAGCGTGCCACCTTATACATGCACGCACAAAATCACAGTGTCAAAAAATTTGTGTCCAAGGTCTAAGCACACCCATAACTTGGCATAAGGAGCATGTATAAGCATAAGAACAGTAATATGGATTGATGAGGCATGTTTTTTTGGCCTTTACTTCATAATGAAAATACATGTGTGTTAGGAATATGAGTTTTACGACAATTCATGACATGCCATTTTTAAATGCATAGTGTAACGCCCAGACAAGAAGGAGGAGACGGATCCCTGGTTGTGGGAGACCCGCGGGTTTATTCCAGAGCCGAGATCAACAAAAGCCAAAACACTGCGCGGGAGTTGTGGTCAGGAGGTCATCGCCGGAGGTCGGTAGCCGGGGAAGTCAGTCCTACGGAGACACACAGGACAGAACGATGGATGGGAAGCGGGGACCACGGAGGCAGGTCAGGGAGGACAGGTGAGGCAGGCAGGGCAGGCAGGAGAGGGCAGGCCAGCAGGCAGGGCAGGCAACACAAGCGGGTCGGGCAGAGCAGGCAAGATAAACAAGGAAGATGAGAGACAAGCAAATGCTCAGTAAGGCTGCAGAATATGGCAACAATACTTCGCGACTACTGGCTGTAGTCGCTCTGCTTAAGATGCCGATCTAATTAGTGGTGATCGGCCCCTGCTGTGATGTCCCGCCCCTGCAGGCGTGACACATGGTTGCAGAGGTGTAGACCCGCCCAGCACACTTGGAGTATTCACCTGTGCAATATTGCAGCGATATGAGCATTTTCTGTGATGATGTTCATATACTCATGTGCAACATTTCTTTGCTATTTATTTACTTATGAGGGTAAAACAAGTTACTCACTTAAATATCTCTAAGGTCAATGCTGTAGTCACTCTTACCTTGGTTACCTTTGGTTTAAGTTAAACAGTCACTGAAATAAACAAAAGCGACCTTCTGGTGTAGCCCCTACAGAAACACTTCTCTACATGGGGCAAGCAAGGACTTATAAACCCGACAAATATTAGCCATTCTAATTATTTGCAAATATGTTCAAGTTCATAAAGGTAATTAAGCATGCAGTTTGCAGTTATTATTTGGATGAAAGAGTCAACATGCTGTTCAGAGTGATTTACAACAGGCATTTTAACCTGCTGAAGAAAGATAATGAAATAAATCTTAATTATGTTTTAAATTCTAACGTCTGCATTGTTATTGAATTTGATATGCCATGCAGTAACTGTCAGCTTAATAATAAGTTATGGTTGGGCTCCATCAGTAGCATTGCTGTGTCACACCTCTTGGAGTTGGGGGTTTGGTGTGTGTGTGTGTGTGTGTGTGTGTGTGTGTGGTGTTTGCATGTTCTCCCTGTGTTCCATGAGGTTTTCTCTGGGTACTCAGGTTTCCTCTCACAGACCAAACACATGCAGATATGGCTAACTGGTATCTCTAACTGGCTACAGTGTATGTAACTAGTGATGTACTGCCACCCCACACAGTGTGTTGCCCACCCCTGTGCTGCCTGGGATGGGCTCCAGGTGACCCAGACCAGGTGGCGAGAACATGGATGGTTGATTATGGATGTAGCTCTACACGCAATATGAAATGCTGGAAAAAGAAACTAACCGGTTTTGCGTTAAAAAGAAATCTTAGCACTTTCCAGGCGTGCATTCTATTAAAAAAAACTATAAGTTCATATGTATGTTAATCACTATAATCAATATAAGAGAGATGTAGAGAAATCACGGCGACAAAAGGGTGCAAGCGAAACGTGTTGGTTTTTCAAACGTGGTTACAGAAGTACTTTAAAACATTAATTAATAAATGGCATTCTCAAAAACATCGTTTCCTGTAATGTTGTCGTTTTATATAGTAGATGCTTTATATGCTAGTTCTGTATCAGCGGCCATGTCAAGAAAAATGCATCACCATCTTTATTATATGAAAAAAAAATCATTCCTGGTTATTGAAACGAATGGCACAAATCCTTAAAAAGCCAAATTGTTAATCTGTTATTGAGATATTCCGGCACTGTCGCTACGTTTTACCAGACAGTCCGTAAGGATTCTGGATTCGTACACCGCTTTAAAAAAGACCGGCTAAAACATAAATCAACGCATGGTTGCATCTCGCCAAAATCAAGGGCAGTGAAGCGCCCTCTTGGTCCCGGCCATATATGCGCCGATGAGTGGGATGCGCGCTCCTTTCCGTGCGGCGGTGGGAGATGCAAGGAGCGCTGTTCACTGCACTGCCTTGGTAGCACCGGCGAGCGCACACAGCACATAATAAACCGTTATTCAAGCAGATCACGCTTGATCTCGTTTGCAGAAAGACGGTGAGTCTCTCGCTATTATTTTACTAATACGTTATTTCATTATTTTTGTAAAAATCGGTTAATTTGTTAAATATGCTCTACTAGACTTTCCTATTTAACCCTATTTGATATAGACAGCTGCAACAAAAAAATGGCATAAATTAGGTGTATTTGCATACAGGTGTATAGGTAGAATTATATTATATAAAGAGAACTATGCTTGTCTACATTTGTATTTATTTATTTTAATTAAATGGAACCCAGACTGGTAATAGTTATTCCAACCTTGCATGAAAATCTGAAAGTGATGCGGGCGCACAATGGAAAATCTCAACTTCCGTCCAGAAATACAAGACTTTAATTCGTGTAATATGCCGAAATATCTAGTTTAGATGAGTGTGGATGGAGAAAATATTCAGATTCAGACATAACTGCACAGTTCTCCTTCAGGCGAAGCGCCGAACTATTATGAACGATATTCTCAGAGAAAATGGATGGATATTATAAAAATGAATTTCGGTTATATGTGGGTTTTAAAATAAATAAATGTCTATGGTCCGCTTTTTATGACCATCGAGGAAAACATTAATAGTAGACACGGTCATTTGTAATTTTTTTTCTTTATAATGACTGAAATCTCGTCCCAAAATTATTTATGATTATAATTTCTTAAACTTTCCAAGAGACGCAAATGACAAAACGGTATCTTTTTTTAAAAAAAGAAAAATCTGTAATGTAGACCTTATGCTGTCCATGTGCATCAAGCGGTCGAGAGGAAGCATGATTCATTTTAAAACAGGTATTATATAATGTGGAGATCGTAAGTGCCCTGCTGTTTGCTTACTGTCATTATGTTTAAATATCTGAATTAAAATATAACGTTTAATACCGGAGCGATCGGAAGCGCTCACACCTGGCACTCGTCCTGTTATTACACATCCATCCATCTACCCACCGCACGTCCGCACCGGCAATGAATGGGGTTCGCCTGCGTCCCGGAGCCTTTGTTCGGCCACTGCACATGCGCAGTCGGAGAAGGGTGTGGGAGAGTCTTGTATTTCATTACGTTACGGACGGAGGCAGCGGGTACTCTATTGTCCCTTGATCTTTCGATAAGAAAGACAATTTTAAGCAGTCAGCGCTTTCCTTGAACACGGTATACGCTACAGGTGAAGTACGCCTGACGCATTGTGTAAAAGCCCAGATTTTGTAAACGCATCATTGTAAAAATAGGTCATGTAGTCCACCACACGAGGAATACTATGTTAGTTTCACATTGCAGTAAATGAATTCTGCGGCAGTTCAGATACTCATCTGAGGTTTTGTTTAGCGGCCATTCTGTCTCCTAAAAGACTCGGTAATATGGTTGTCAAGATGGGAGAGTCTTCGTTTTTAATCTGTATGATGCTGGCACGAACAAGTTGCCGTATTACAGTTATTTGGCTGGGATGTGAAGTCAAACCGTAGTCATCGGTTGGTCCGAACTGCACTTTTAGGTATTACCGTGTGCCTTTAACAAACCGCCGCCTTTTAGTAGCGTGAGAGAGGAAGCCGGTGTGTGAATTTCATTGAGCTGCTGCAGTGTAGGTGTGTCCTTTAAATCCCAAATGGGGATGCTGTCTGACACTGACTCGCAGATGACTTTTGGACAAAAGTATCTGCAAATCAGTCAGTCAATGAATTAATTATGGTACCCTGTATATAATTAGTTTACATTGTGTGTTACCCCCGGGTATAAGACTTAGCCCCCCTTTTCATAATTCCCTGATGCCACTCCTGATATTAATGAAAGGTAGTTGCACTGACGGTGTGGAGTGGAACAGTAAGACCTTCCACATGCTGCCCACTGCAGATGCGTAATGCACTCCGTGCCCCAATTGTGAGTTTTCTTGTAAATTTACGCTGAGACAGACCCAATGATGTGACTAATGAAAGCTGAACGGAAAAATGACGAAATGACATCAGGCAGTTAGTTATTGAAATGGGCGCTTGGCAGATTGATCTGTCATCAGTGTCTAAATTAAGTTGAGGTAGGCAAATCGACAAAACTGAGTACCAGATTTTATCCGTCTTATCTGGGCTGTCTCATAATGCATTGTGGAAAAACAAGAAGATATAAGCAACCGAGACTGAACTACCACAGCCGCCGAGATCACCATGTGATGAGCCCGTTTAAGGAAGGGAGACCACTTTCCATGTTTGCATCTCAAATGGTGATGGTGATGGATGTAGCTAATTTTATGGAAACTACTCCACTATTGCATCTTGTTGATGAAGTGGAGTGTCAGATAGTACAATGCACATGCTGACAGAAAAAGCCACTCGAATGACATTCATTATTTGAAACAAACAAAAAAGTGCCTCTTTGTAGTATTTGGGTCCCTGCCATGTTTTTGAAAGAGACTACATTCCTTTGATGAAAGAGTTCAACTGTGCAAAAAATTACTGCAGAGATCTTCCTCACAAATACTCCCAGCACATCTGAGTTACAGGACAGTATCTGAGGACATAGTAGTTGGCTCACGGTCCACTCCCTGAAAGACAAACTGACATTGACAGAAATATCTGACCTTAGGGTTTCCTGGTAATAGCTCATTTCACACAGCACCCTTAACTTTTAAAGGTCATGACCTTTTATGTAGACAAGGACCATCATGAAATTAACAGCACAGTGCTGTGACTGAGTGGTGAGCAGAAGGTGGCAGTAGACCAGGAGGCAGGATAAAAACAATAATCTAGCTATAGGCTACTAACAAGATCCAAGATTCTGTTAGTGTGTTCAGTCATATTAATCGATGCCAGAGTTAGTACCTACTCAGTTGTATAAATGAAACCCTGACTATATATTTTTATTGCAAAAAACATGCATGTTAATTGTCATTCTTTATTAGAGGAAGGTATGTCACTGTGGCTTTGGATGCGGTACCCGTGATTGGAAGGTTGCTAGTTCTAATCCCAAGTTCGCCAGAGTGATGTCATGGTTCTGCCCCCCAATTGCAGACTGTGCATTCACAAAAATGAATGTTTGTCACTTTGGATAAAAGCCTCTGCCAAATAAGTAAAATGTGTAGGCAAAGGGAGTGTATTCCATATAATCAAATATGTGTTTCCTTGGTGGAGTATAACATTGTACATTAACTCTGCTTTTTAATAGGATTAGCTTCTGGGTCCTTGTCTGACCTCTGTTTTGTTTGCTGTTTTACAAACTAAGCACTAATCAGACAAATAGTTTGCTTGATTAATGTCTGATAGAGTAGCTCAGCCATTTGACTGATTAAGGATCTGTCCCACCAGTAATACGCTATTCTAACGCAAACTTATTCTGCATTTTCAGATTTTGTAGGAACAGTATGTTAATAATCTGCACAAGTCCGCCAAAAGACCTGTCAACCAGTCGATATGAGAAGTGTTTGGAAATGAAATCCTTGTGAACTTAATAGTCTATCATTTATTGATAAATGGGTATAATCCGTAGGGCCGACAACAAATCTGTCCTCAGCGTGAAATGAAAAACAAGCCTCTTGACTCATTTGTGTCCGTAATTATATTTTCAAGGTTGAATAGCGTGCAAAGCTGTAAAGACGACAGGGGGAAGAAAAGTTAATCACAGTACTTTAAACTCATCAGGAATGCATAAGAAAATTAGGCGTCATACTTATAATAGCTGACGTGCTAAATATTTTCCTATAAATATAATTCACGTAGAAGCTATATAACAAGAATCATTCATTAGCTGGAGAATCTCATGGGTGATCTTTGTGAAGGAAATAGCATGCATTAATCAAACTTATTAGCATAATAGTTGCAATTCATATAAATTAAAAAAATAATTTCATGCAGTGAGGTAGAACGGGGACCTTATAATGGTTTTCCCTTCAATGTCAGCCTGTCTTTCAGTAACCGGACAGCTGACCAACCAAAAAAAAAAATCAGCAGTGCAATCCCCATTGGATCACCATGTGCATTTGACCTCTGACGTGTCTAGTGGAGCTTCTGGAAAAAGTAACATAGAAAGCAGCCAAACTTACATGCCATTGCTTCCCCTCACACTGACTGCTAACCCTTCATCCTGGCCAGCATTTCACTCTTTCTGTGAGGTTACCCTCTATGGCTGTGGGCGTTTAAAATGCCTGTAAAAGTCTGACCGTGCTCAAAGATCACCGGCAATATCCTTTGGCAACAGTTCAAACATACACCCCTCCTGGATTGGGATTTATAATCAGACATTATCAGTAGTGCATGCCCAACAGTGTGTGGCCATTATTTTTGCATATTAATACCAGGATTCATTATTACATTATAAGCTAATTTGACCTGCGATGGGTTAGCGCCCTATCCTGTGTTATTCCCTGCCTTGCGCCTATGGCCTCCTCGATAGCCTTTGGACCCCCTGTGACCCTGAATAGGATAAGCGGTTACGTAAAACGGAAGGATGAATGAATGGATGGAAGATAAACTGACAGGATGCCATTCCATCACAGGGCACAAACACATAGACAGGTTTTTCTCAACCCAGTCCTCAGGGACACCAAGACAGTCCACATTTTATCCCCTCCAAGCAAAGGTGAACCACACAATCAAAAACAAACCAAACAATCAAGAGCACTGAATACCTGGTGCAGGCGTGCTGGGAGCTGGGAGGGAACAAAAAACTGGACTGTTTGGGGGTCCCTGAGGACTGGGTTGAGGAACATTGACATAGACAGACAGACACTAAGAGAAATTGAGAGACACCAGTTCACCTAAACTGCGGGAATGAAACTGACAACCTCAAATCTGTCAGGCAACAGTGAACAATGAAGTTAAAAATACTCTTTCTCTGCTTTTAATATTTTACCATATTACTATTTATTCCCACTTAGCGACACTTTTCTCTCGAGTAGGTTAAAGTTCAGCACAATTAGTATGTGTATTGACCAAACAATACAATTAAATAAGGGTATTAAAACAAGTGTATAATCACAGAAATTTGTGAAATACATATATTCTGTCCAGTAAAAGACAGCTACTGAGCAAAAGACAACTATGCCCAAAAAATAGATTTTTACTTAGCAAGCACTTACTGTTTAATTTAGTGACACATTGATCCGTGAGGAGAGACATGGGTGGTGACCTATGATATGCTGCAGTCTGACTTACTAACACATGTAAGGAGATTGACTCAATGTTCCAGCTCTCTGTTCAGAAGATCGATAAAAGTTCAAGATCACAGTCCAAAGCTTTAATTAGACTGTGATTTAATTCTCCCATTATCACTAGGAAGTCTATTATTTCTTTGTTGTTAGTTCTGGCACATAATTGCAGGCATCACATTCTGAAACATTCTCCTTAAAACTGCAGCATGCTTTGAATTGAATATATTTGTGAACAGGAGTTCGGTTAAGGGAAGTGTGGTAATATGCTGTTCTTTTATCTTACACAAATTGTGTGTGTGTGTTTGTGTGTGTATGCACACACACAGGTTCAGTTACTGTTTGGCTAAGCATTTGAGTGGTTAAGATGCCTGATGTAATCGATTTTGAATGTAATATGATTGTTGGTGCCAGATGTGATAGATGTGAATAGCTAGTTTTTAACATACTACAGTCTCTGTAGTTTATAGAGAATGGTCAGATCAAGCAGTCAGGGACTTTTTAATGAGAGAGGTCAGGTTAGAATGGCCAGACTCATTAAAGCTAACAAGATGGCCACAAGTGAACAAATAACGTGGCTGGACCAACAGCAGAGGGCAGAGTTATATAGCTGAATAATAACAGTGTGAGTTACAGACCAGTCATATTATTGTGATGTCTTAAAAGCTTTAACCCTATTAATAAAGTTTAACATAGTAGACATGGAGAGAAGTAGAAGACATGGAGAGAAGCACACTGCTAGCAGGCCGTATATACTGTACTCTTTGGAGCCTGTTCTTGCCATTCACATTACATACCTGGTTCTAAATTAGACAACTAATATGAATTAAATGGTGCTTCAAGGATGGATTTCCAGTTATGGAAAATGGATGGATGCATTACACATGTGTGGCATGTCAAAGTGCAAGCCGAAGCCAACACACATTCTAAGCCATCAATTTCTTTTACCATGGGCGGTAAGTCAGCATCATTGGCAGAGGTTACGTGGCGATCCCTGCTGAGCAGGTCTGACGTTACCGCTTCTTACCGCTAGAGTACACCAGTCAAATTACACTTTCTAATTCTGTCTCCAGATGCATTATTTGAGATTTATATCTGTCCTTGCTCTATACATACTGAATGATCAGTATTCACAACATTATAACTGAGACCAAGATTCGTAATTTTTTTTAATTGTCATGGCAGGTTAGGTAATAATACTTTTCCTACAATATTCTACAACTATTTTAGTTATTTTGAAGACAAATGTATATGACAATTATTGCTCTAACAATAACTAAATATTTTCAAATCAGTCAGTTTTATAATGGTACACTTGATATATGTCATGTGAAGAGAAAGTTACCATTAGCATATTAATGAAATTGCTAATTTGAAGTATTAAGTTTAAGTGCCTACGCAATAAAAATGATCTGTACCTTCCCCAAGCCAAAGGTATATTTTAGTTAATTAATTGCTACCTATCAAGCAGTACTTTTGTTTGAAGGCATTAAAGAAATGTACAATTCATACCAATCAGAGGTTTGACTAAATACTTTATATTTCTGCAGTCCCTCACAACTGAATTGGAAGCCAGTTTGAATATTTGTTGAGCTTTACTGAGTCAATGAGAAAGTTGACTGTTGCATATACAACTATTAAGTCAAACTTACTTGAAGAATTATGATTCATACAGGGGCCACTGAGACAAACATGAAACAGAAAATGAGATCAGTGTCAATTACTCACACGGATTAATAAGAAGACCGTAGCACATCAGGGTAGCAAAAACAAAACACACCCTTTAATGGGGAACACCCAGAGGAGAAATCTGACAGATAGAGATTACTACCCAGCTGTAATGCTATAAATTACCAACAGTATAAAACATTTAGGCCAAGACTTCATAGCTCATGAGTGTCAGAGCTGTAGTATTTAACCTTTCAGCCAACAATACCATGTGAGCCTGAGATCTGTAATTTCCCAGGGGTGTGGGCAGGGCGGTCAGTGGGTAGCTTGGCCATTTGCATGAGATTTGAGCAGTGACCTAGAAAGAGGATTTTTTTTTCTCTCTCTCTCCTACTTTGGAAATTCATTTCTCTTATCAGTCCCTGTTATTGCATTGTGACTACTTTCTTTCATAGGTCAAGAACGGTGTTATTAAACTGGATAAGTAACCAGAAAAGCTGAAATCCTGGAGGAGCGTTTAAGATGTGCCCTTAGCTTTAAAAACTACAATATGAATTATTTATCACCCTGGGCAAATGGGAAGGTGTCAAATGAGGGGAATTTGTGTGTAAATAGCCCAAGATAGAACATTTTATTAACCAAATCAGGTCTGTGTTTGAGTTTCTTTGATTTCTGATCATAGCGGTGACTTTACTAAAATATTGATTTGTAGAAATTGAAGAAAGGGCAAAACATGGAGGATATTAAAATGGTGAAACGCTTCTGGTTTTTGGCTTTATTTTCTTATTCATGAGTTGGATGCACAGGCACCCCACATCTTACCGCTATGTTTCTCTTGGAACGCACCTGTCAGTGCATATGGACTTTTGTCAGAGGTCTCGACATTCCCAGTGAGTGAATTTTCAGATTGGGGGGCTCTCCTCACCGCACCCCCAGACATATACCCTCATACATGTATTATTTATATAACCTTAACAATGTCTAAAATAAGAAATAATGTATATGCATATATATACAAGATCGGCTCCTCTGCTCCTTGCACACCCAAACATATACCCTGAAATCTATATAGATTGTACCGAAAGATTATATTTTACAATTCATGAATTGAATTGCAAATTCAAGAAGTTTAAGAGTTTGTGGGCTTGCACAACTCTTTAAGTGAATTATTTAGAATATCTCTCATAATCAGAGATTTTTCTTATTGCATTCAAAGTTACTTTTGCTTTGCTTTTACTCTGCTAGTTTGTGTTCTAGCCTACTTTATTACTGAAGAGCTTTCTTCAGACTTAAAATAGAATGTGGAATTTGTCGAGATCTCTTTGCAGTTGTGCTGCTGATATATAGCAACAGATTGCACTATACCATTAGTAAGCTTGAGCTGAAATGTGGACTGTCTCGGGGGTCTACAAGGACCAGGTGGAGAAACACTGCTCTACACACCCTGCAGTACTGGCTACATTATGCCGAGAATTATTCTCTATTAGGTCATTTTGCCTATTTGCTCCAGTGTTGTGTTTTCTGAAGTTCCTCTCAGAACAATAAGGATCTATATCAGGGCTATTCAAATCACGGCCCTTAAGGTCCAAGCCCTGCTGATTTTCCAGCCTTCCTTTACCTGCAAACCAGGTGCGAAGCCTCTTGCCAATCAAAACTAAGTACATGGGAGAACTGAAAACAAGGCCTGGATTTTAAGTCGAGGTCCGGATCTAAAGAGCCCTGATCCATATACAGTGACAGATCTTGATCAGGCTCTTTCCACTGCATTTTCATGAATAACGAGAAACTATGACTAACTGGTTATGAGAAACCAACATGAAGGCAAAGGATAGTGATAGTAATGCAACTCCAGAAACAGAGTAAGACATTTAGCATAAACTGCAAGTATGATGACTTTACCTTCGTTTATATAATGATAATTCCATGTATATTCACCTCTGGAAGTATATGTATTTTGGTACATTCTCCAGTTATATATACTTTACTGTCTATGTGAGCATGTGCCTCTTTATACGATTCCTGGCACTTACTACTACTGGATGGTTCTGCCCGTTTTATAGATGGAAAATGTTAACACTTTAATTTACATTTTGGTATTGATCTATCAGTTATTTTCTTACTACCCATATTTATACTACCATCCTACCATAAAATTGCCATAACTATGTCTAAACCAAGAATATCTACTGTGTATCCAAGTGACACAAACACATATGCAGGTATATATACAAATCACATATTTTATACATAATAATTGCATGGGATAGAAAATATGCATGTTTGGTGCTACCTAATTTTTAATAGGCTGTTGAATGAAGTCTTAAAATAGAGAAAAAAAACTAAATTTCCGTAGTTATTTTTATGCAACAAATATACACACGTATTAATTAAGAAATGTTCCTATTACAGCCATGCATAGACTCAAATTATCTTGAAAATATAAATTCTTCAAACAATCCACAGATGTGTTAAGATGTGATAGGTGTTAATTCTTGTTTACAAGCGATATGTGAACATTCGCATTGGGCGCCAGTAAACTGGTTCTTTTCCTTTTCAGTTTTCCACCCCCGTTTAACAGTCTCCTAGCGCTGACTGAGTCATCTGTAACACGTCACCGTGCAAGAGTCTTAAGGGCTGAACTACTTTGCTTATATCCACTGAATACGTGTCAGAATTCATTGCAAGTAGCACAGCACTGGACACTGAAGTGGCAATGTACCAAATGAAAGGTAACGATACTCAGAAGTTCTCAAGCAGTAACTCCCTCCTTATTAGAGAAATATGTATTATTTACCAGTGATACATAACTCCAATATATTTATCCAGTGTTAAATTGCTTATTTTAGTCAGGGTTGTGTGTCTGTGCCTATGTCTATGTGTTTTGGGAGTGGGGGGAGCTGGAGCTTATCCCAGACAGCATAGTGCACAAGGCAGGGGTCCACCACAGGACACATACATGGAGACAATCATACTCTATGGGCCATTAGCCCACGTAAAATTGAGAAGCAGGGTCAGTGGGCCCCTGGAGCAATTGTGGTTAAGGGCCCAATGGTAAAATCACTGCAGTCCATGGGGATTTGATCTGGTGATCTCCTTATCACAGGCACAGAGCCCCCCCTCCCACTACCTAACAGCACATGGGCTTGCCAACCACCTATCCATGCTGGACCCTTTATCCTGGTCAGGGTTACAGAGAGGCCTGGAGCCTGTCCCAGGAAGTGTAGGGCACATGGCGTAAGTACATCTTGGATGAGATGCCAGTGCAACATAGGGCATACGCGCACACACTCACTCATTGGGGCAGAAACCCAAACCCTGGAGGTGTGAGGCATCAGTGCCATCTACTGAGACCATAATAGAACTAAACCCACGCTTGGGATGAATGCCACTGGTGGAACCTCTATTCTGTAGTTTCTTGTCAGCATTGTAATACTTCATATATAATAAACATATAACGCAATACTTATGCATATACAAAACATATACAACACAAAGCATCTACTTTTTAGAAAAGTGTTACAAGAGAACTCCAGTGCATTGAGTAACACTTAATGATTTGTTGCTCTAGGATATTTTTCAGTTTTTACTGGATCACTGGCCATTTGAGCTAGGACTTATTCTGTTGGCGTGTTTTTGAAAACACTGTAATGAACCATCCAAGATGTAAGATCAAAAGAATCTAAACAAAATAAACAGAAAGTCTGTAGAAGTTCATCAATATATAGAGGATGGTGTTGTTTTTCATTAAAACACACTTCTGGAGCAAGGTCATTTTGAGTTTATATCATGTGATGGGGTAGCATGTGCCTTAGCAGGTTAGGGTGCTGTGTCTGTGATCAGAAGGTCACTAGTTCAAGTCCCATGATCGACAGAGTGATTTCACCACTGGGCCCTTGAGCAAGGCCCTGAACTCCCAGTTGCTCCAAGGACTGACTGACCCTGTCCTCTCAAAAAATATGTGCCACCTTTGATAAAAGTGTCTGCTAGAAAAAAGTAAAATGTGTTATAATCTTCACCATACAATAATCATAATAAGGATCCTCCTTATTGAGGGCCAAGATTTTTTGCCACATCTCTGACCACATTAATCTTCCAGCTACCTTCCCAAATGACAGGAAAAATGCATAGCTGTCACTGCGTTGCTTGTAAAACAAGCCCCCTACATGAGGTGAGATTGATATTCTGAAAGCCCAGAAGACAAACCTGACCATCTGTCCACAGATTCCTGGACTCCTGCAGCCAAAGCCCTAATTAACAGCTTGCTTAAGAAGGTGGTAAAAGAAATAATGCCCACAATGCCTGGCAGAAGCCCACCACCCAGTAAATGTATTTGAATATTTGTCCATAATATAAAGGCTTGTTCATGCATTTATTTTTAACAGGCTAGATTACTGTAATGGTGTCTTTACAGGTCTTAGCAAAAAATCATTCAGACAGCTGCAGCTCATCCAGAATGCTGCAGCCAGAGTCCTCACTAACACCAAGAAAGTAGAGCATATCACACCAATCCTCAAATCACTGCACTGGCTTCCTGTCCA
>JAAGVU020000001.1:27397220-27425711 GCA_011763525.2 Mormyrus iriodes
GTCTTTGTAAAGCACTTTGAATTGCCTTGTGCCTGAAATTGTGCTATATAAATAAACTTGCCTTGCCTTGCCTTGCCATAAATCTATTCAAGATAGGGTTGTGGCGTACCCAGTGTATGCAAAAATGGGTTGATTTGGCCTTTCCATAATACTGATCTTTATTTTGGCTAAGACGTGTTACATAAGTCCCTTTGAATCAGGAAGAGGTTTAATAAATTGCTCATTAACCAGGAACCCTGAGGGTGTCATAAACAGACTGTATAATATCACCTGTTATAAATGTCCTCTTTGCTGAATGCTGTTTCTGTTGCAGAGAATGGTTTCTGCTTAATACGTAGAACTGCTGAAACTGGTTATTCCACTAGTTTTTTGAAACTGTATAATACTAGGTGGGCAGCTTACACCTCTAACATTTCAGTCTTGAAGAACCAGTGGAATATGAATGCCCACTGTATACACTATATGGACTAAAGTCTTGGGACATACCTCTGAATCATTGAATTCAGGTGTTCTATTCAGGTCTATTGACACAGGTGTATAAAATCAAGCACCTAAGCATGCAGTAGGGTTTGCAAACAATTATGAAAGAATGGGGGTGGTGTGGTGGTGCAGTGGAGCACTGTTGCCTTAAATCTCTGGGACCAGGGTTCATGGCTCCATCTGTGTGGAGTTGAATTTTCTCCTTGTGTTGTCATGGGGTTTCCTCCAGTCTCTCCCCCCCTCCCAACAGTCCAAAAACATGCTGATGTTAATTGGAGTTACCAAATTGCCCATTGGTGTGAATGGTGTGAGAATGTGCTCTCTGATGGGTTGGTGCCCCATCCTGGGTTGTTCCCTACCTCACACCCATAGTCTTCTGGATAGTTTCTGGTTATGGAAGCGCTTACATGGATGTGAAGGAGTGGGTCACTCTGTAGAGCTCAGTGAATTCAAGCCTGGTACTGTCACAGGATGCCACATTTGCAATAAGTCAGTTTGTGAAATTTCTTCCTTGCTAGATATTCCACAGTCAACTGTAAGTGATATTATTGCAAAATGGAAGTGTTTAGGAACAACAGAATCTCAGCCATGAAGTGGCAGACCATGTAAAGTAACAGAGCGGGGTTGCTAAGTGCTGTAGCGCATAGTGCGAAAAAGTCGCCAACGCTCTGTTGACTCAATAACCGCAGAGTTCAAAACTTCCTCTGGCATTAACCCCAGTACAAAACTGTGCACCTGGAGCTTCATAGAATGGGCTTCCATGGCCAAGCAGCTGCATGCAAGCCTCACATCACCAAGCGCAATGCCAAGTGTCAGATGGAGTGGTGTAAAGTACGCTGTCACTGGATTCTGGAGCAATGCGTTCTGTGGAGTGACAAATAACACTTCTCTGTCTGGCAGTCTGATGGATGAGTCTGGGTTTGGCGGATGCCAGGAGAACGTTACCTGTCTGACTGTATTGTACCAACTGTAAAGTTTTGTGGAGGAGGAATAATGGTATGGGGTTGCTTTTTAGGGGCTGGGCTAGGCCCATTAGTTTCAGTCAAGAGAACTCTTAATGCTTCAGAATACCAAGACATCTTGGACAATTCTATGCTTCCAACTTCGTGGGAACAGTTTGGGGAAGGCCCTTTTCTATTCAAGCATGACTGTGCCCTAGGGCCCAAAGCAAAGTCCATAAAGACATGGTTGGGAGAGTTTGGTGTGGAAGAACTTGAATGGCCCGCACAGAACCTTGACCTCAACCCTATCAAACACCTTTGTGATGAACTAGAGTGGAGATTGCAAGCCAGGCCTTCGTGTCCAACACCAGTGCCTAACCTGTAAAATATTCTTCTGGATGAATGGGCAGAACTTCCCACAGACACTCCATAAACCTGTGCAAAGTCTTCCCAGAGAAGTGGCAGCAAAGGGGAGACCAAATCCATATTGATGCCTATGGATTTAGAATACGATGTCATAAAAGTTCATGTAGATGTAATGACCAGGTGTCCCAGTACTTTTGTCCATTTAGTGTATTCCCAGCCCTCAAGAAAATGCTTTTGATATAAAGTCAACGTTGTACAAATCTCACAGGTATACAGGCATCCTTATTCAAAGTAGAAACAAATCAAAATGCTTTTCATGGAGACCTGCCTTCACAAATAGTCATTCTATTTCAGCATTTCAAGTTTCAGGATATCTTAGCAGTAACTCCAGAAATTTTCATTAGTCAAAGCAAGCTTAGCAAGCTTCATCCTGTAATGCTTCCATGGCAATGTGTCCTACGTCTTAATCCTGCTTCATGGCAGGCTAACTTGGATTCAGCTGGCTGGGAGGTTTGTAATTTTTAATCCTGGCCAATGAAATAACAGCAGTTAGAGACCCTCCAGGAAATCTTTGCAGACGATTGAGCATTCTCAATCAAGCACACTTTTCCAACAATAAGAGTTATGAGAGATCATCAGATCATTCTGACGAGCACCTGATAGAGCGATACATGTTCAATAGCCAAGGAATGCTGATAAAATCTCACTAAATTACTAGAACCATATAAATACAACACTGTAGTCACACACTAACCCTCTGTGAGGATTCATTCAGCCAGCGGCATCCCCTATATTAGATAAATATACGAATTGTATGTATAGCTTTAACTTTTCTTTGTGCTTTATGAGTTATTTCCATTCTTAATTACCACCACCATCTTTCGCCTTGCAAAATATAATTAAGAGTAATAATTTTATTAAAGAAAATATCCCATGGCAATGTTTGGGGAAAAAAAATACTTGAAGAATGCCCTTGTGAATGGAAATAGAAGTAATGTATTAGTAATGTATTGACTTCTACATTCAATCTCATACAGGTAATTAACAAATGAAACCAAAAGGGGCAATGCCCACATGCAACAGGCTGCTGTTGTGTAAAGAAACTATTGGCATTTGATCTCATCTTTTGAGGTCTGTATGCCATGTGCTGCCACGGCTTCTTTCTTTGGCGGTGCCCGTAGATCACTTCCTAATGACATACCCTATATTGAAGAGATTACTAAGCAATACACTGTAATTTCACTCAGTGAATCAGCATTTGCTGTCATCCTCAAAAAAGTATTTAGTCCATTTCCTTTTTAATAACGTTTACGTCTCTCTGTCCTGAGGATACACATGTACAGTACCGTGCAGAAATCTTAGGATTCCAAAAAAATGTTTAATGCTATTTATCTGAGTAGTAAGTGTATATTTCCCAGAAAAAAAAAAACAATTTAACATTACAGCATATGCAAATTAAGAGTAACACAGTAACAGGTATTTCTTCTGTTCTCCAAAAAGTCACTGATATCTTGCTAAATGGCTAGATGAACATCACTGATGAACTCCCAAACCTATCCTTAGGGGCACCTCAGCTATTCCATGTGTTTGTTAAATTTTGGTACCAGCTCATTTAATTATTTAATGAAATTGTTTTTTTTTAAAAGTCAGTGAGGAATTGATTAGCCATATTAGGTGTGCTAGTGGTAAATTCGAAAAAATTGCATTGGTGTACTTGAAGATTGCAGCTAGGCTGATACACTCTGACAGGCATAATTTCACAGTTTCACATAAACATGAAGATCCTTTATAATTTATACTTTTTAATTGCTACTGATTCTGTAACAGAGACAAACCCCCTTAGAGCAGTAAGTTTGCCTTCATCCAGGAATGCTACTGGAGGCTCTGGCAACGTGATTGCAGCTCTAGTCACTGAAAAATGTGAATTACCGTAAATGTCTACTAATCTCACCACTCTAAAAGATTTTCATATATTTTACCTTGACTCACTGCCAAGACCTTTTAATCTGCATGGGACTGGAAAAGTGAAATAAGAGTATGAAGTAAATCTATAATTTTAAGCGATTGTTAATATGCAATTTAATAAATGGCCTATTATATATAGATAGGTTGTACCTATATTTATAGGCATGAGGGCTAGGGCTATGCCCTATTACCGTAAACTGTGGGATAGAAATACAGCAGATTTACGTACTTGTTAAATTTTTTGGTGATTTTCTTGAAAGGTTCTCCCTGTGCTTTGGCTGCTGTGGCAATGTTGTATTTCTTTGACAACACAATTAAATCTGAGTTCTGCATTCCAAGAACTGAAAGTACACGGTCAGGATTATTTAACAGATTTACCCAATCCAGAATCTGCCAACTTATCCCAAATTTGTTTAGCAATGTAAAATGTATGGGGCCATTCATTTTATTAAAATACATTTATTGGCCTTTAGATTAGAGCCCTGGAGAAAACCAGGAACAGGAAGCAGGACACGGGAAGCAGGGCACAGGAAGCAGGAAATGAGGCTGTAACAGACACACAAAAAAAAACAAGAAAATCACAAACACAAAACAAGAGGCTGACTGCATGGCGCACCAGCTGTGGAAATCTGGTTAAGCAAGAACATGTAGATGGAAAAAAGACTCCAGCGAACTGAAACCATGAAAATCAAGACAAGATGCTGGCTATGCATAACATGGAACAAGCACTTGGAACTGCAAGGCCAGTGACGAAATACCAGCAACTCTGATTAAAACATAGAAATAAAACACTCACAGATTAAAGCCAACCCCACACTCCTGGAAAATGGACTCAGGCTCCAGTGTAAGAACTGAGTCTCTCACTCAGAGACCAATGAAGGTACCAAGTAGACTCATGTAATTCATGAGCGATTCATTCTTTCTGAACAAACATTCTAAGTAATACAAAATAATCTCAATAACTAAGTTCATTCAAAGAGCGTATCGTCATTCAGTTTGTTCAACATTCTGTTTGTTGCTCTTATTCAATGAGTCACTCTGTGCCATTCAAGACCGAAACACCCAGTTTTTCTTCGCCCTCTGGTGAAGTGATGTACAGACATCTGAAAAACTCAGTATGGTTAATATAATTTAATAAACATTTAATATAATATAAAACAAAACACGAAATGTACTGTATAGTATATAACATATAAAGTACATCTAAATAGGCTCTTTAGGTTAAGTAACAAAATATTTATTAACATTAACAGGACCAAGGTGGCATGGTGGCTCAGTGGGCAGCACTGTGGCCTAGCTTGTGGAAGTTTTACTTACACAAAAATGTTCTGAAGGCAGAAGGAGCAATGATTGGTTCAGAGATATAATTAATCAGATTGTAGAGGAGGTGGGTCTAAGACATCTGATTTCTTTGGTCCCGCCTCCTCTAGTTGGTTGGATCCGCCTCCTCTACACTCTGATTGGTTATCTCTCTGAATCAATCATTTTTACTTGCCCACAGAACATTTTTTGCATAAGTAAAGCTCCCATGAGCTGTTGCCTCACCCCTCCAGGGTTGGGGGTGAATCCTGCCTCCATTTTCTGTGTGTGGAGTTTGCATGTTCTCCCTGTGTTGTGTGAGTGTCCCCCAGTTACTCCTCCACAGTCTGCAGACTTGCAGTTATACTGATTGCTGCCTCTAAATGGCATGTAGAGCATGCCTCATCCTTTGTCCTTGGATCACCTGTATAATGTGTATGAGTGAATCTGTGCATGTAACTCGCAATGGACTAGCATCCTGCCACCTACCAGTATCCCTGCCTGGGATAGGCACTACCCCTCTGTCTCCCCCCAACCATGAACCTGACCAAGCAAACAAAATTCTAGGGGGACTGTGTCGGAAGTGACTGAATTATTTAGTTTAACAAATTCAAAAGAATCAATTCACTGAAAAGAATCCAAATTTTCATCTCTCACCATAAGTTATACTTACTGCTCAGTCTAAAAAAAGAAAAACAGAACTACCACTTCAGGTCTTGTTCCATTCCATCAGTAAACATTAAACATAATACAGGTTTAAGGCTACTAATCTGCATAGTAATTGTATATTAGCCAAAAAAAAACACAAAATATACAAACATATACAATAGTACAATTTATTAGTAACACAATAAACAAGAATTTCTTCTAGTCTACAAAAAGCTGTTGATATCCTGTTGGATGGCTAGATGCACACTGCTGCTGTTCCCAAACCGCTTCTCAGGTGTACCCTAATCATGTAGTTTTACCATCAGCTCAACTAATTAATTAACTGGTTGATTGATTGATTAAATAAATTAGATAAATAACCGTGATGGACTGGCATCCCATCCAGGGTGTACCCCAGCCTTGTGTCCTGTGCTGCCTGGGACAGACCCCAGGCTCCAGGCTCCCGGCCCTTAGCTCCCTCAGCCCTCACAGCCCTCACTAATTTACTTTTCCCACAGTACTTGCTCTCGTCATTAATAAGAGTTACATTGTTAATAATGCTTTTTTCCTAAAAGAAACTACAGTGGTTTTATATTGAATCCTACATACTTTACAATTTTCATTTCATAAATCTCTCATGCTACTTTTATCATCTGCTTAATCACGGGCAGACTAATTATCCAAACCACTACCCACATTGACTGTCCATTTTGTTTTAATTGGAGTCTTTTTTTGTTCACGAAAACCTGGACAGCGTCCAGACCATCAACACGGAACATACTCAGCTCTATTCCAGCCAAGAGTCTCCTCTTGGAGAGAAAAAAAATAAATTAAATTGTTTTCATCTAATATATTCTGCCACTCTACATCCAACTCTTTTATTTCTAGCTATTTCATCTGTCATTGTTGAACCTAGAATTCTTATAAGACACATTTGTCCATTTATAGTCACCCTCTAAATGTCAGAAGTGTCTTACTAGTGCAGTGGCTTTTTCTTGGGGATCTGATTTCACACTGATGTATACGTGCTTCCTAATGGTATCTGTTGCTCATATTGTCCTCAGTGGCTTTCAAAACCGCTCTGCTTGCACCAAAATGCACCAGAGACATGAGTTGTCATTCTATACTGTCAGTGTCTTCAACATCTAGCCACCACAAGCATTGCAAGAAGCTGGTGTCATGTTTAGACACTTTGACACAAGGGTATATTCTGTGGCATTATTTGTATGTCTGCTCAGGAAAAATGCAGAGCACAGCGTCAAACTCGTCTAGCACCTTTTCTTCAGCTTTCAGATTTCCACAATGGGTACCAATCATTCTGCTTATTTACTGTTTTCTTTTTATATAGCATCTGACCTTAAGAATGACTCTTTACGGTCAGAGCTTAAACTATACAGAATGGTTGCAAAAGAAGGTTATTTGTTTATTTTTCTTTGGAAGAATGTATAGAGCCTGGGAATCACTATTATATGTATGCCTGCACTTCACAGAAATGCACAGAACACAGTGCTAAACAAAAGAAAAAAACACTATTACTGGATACAGTTATTGTTGTACAGGAAAAATTACAACAAACAAAATAAAATAAATAAACAAACAAATCAACAAACAAGCAGCTTTATCCAAGACCTTATCTTTCCACCCATCCATCCATCATCCATCATCTATCTATCTATCTATCTATCTATCTATCTATCTATTCTGTACAGCTTAGTGAATGGAACTTTAACCTTAGTCCTCCAGGGTACTGGGTCCTTTCTCTGCCACCCTTCTCCCTGTTTCTTCCAGATCCTTCCATTCATACGAAAATGTAAGATTAGGTGAAGGTTTGCTGTTTCTGAATTGCACGTAGTGTATGAGCCCTGTGATGGACTGGCATCTCATCTAGGGTGTCCTCTGCCTTGTTCCCTGTGATGGACGGGCATCCTGTCCATTGTGACTCTGCATTGGACCAGCAGCTATGGAAGATGTATATAGGCTTTCCACCAGTCATGGGAATCTAAAGCCTTTCAAGTAGCTGAAAAGTCTCTTTTTTTTGCCGAGACCAAATTGTTGTGTTTGCTTTTTAAGATTTTTACAGCAGTGGTTTTCAGTTATTATCCTAGCTTTCCCATGTGCATTTTAGCCTCAATTTCAGCAGGGCTGATAATTAATTAGCTTTAATAGAGCTGTTGACAAAATGAGACTTGCAGTGAGATTCTTGAAAAACTATGTTAAACTGAGTATGAGGATGAGTGAAGTGTGACAAGAATAGAATTAGGGTGTTTCTGAGATACTAAGTAATAAGGCTATGAAACTAAAAACTCTACTGAAAGGAAAACAGATATGAACCATGACCCCTGAAGTCACAAGACACTTGTTAAATCATTCTGCAATGGAGTTTGATAGCCAGATGGACAAAGCAAAGGAATATCTCAAGTTACAGAGTAGCAAGGTCACCTTGATGTATGTTTAGCGAAAACAGCATCACAGAGAGAAATAAGAATAATAAGATTCAACAGTTCAGTAGTTTTAAGAGTTAAAATTGTGAATGTGATAATGCCAGATGTCAACAGAGGAATGTCAACTTTCTTTGTAATTGTATAACTTAAAGAAGTAATAGAATAGAGTAACCTGTCCCTCCTGTACAGGCTGGCTTGAAAGATTAAAGATTAATAGTTACTTTTACTGTATCTATAGCCTGCCTATGTTTGAAACAAAATGATCTCCCAGAAACCATTTTGTTTCCTGGCCTGACGGCACAAAACTAAACCTGAAGAGCGTGCATGCTGAGGGCCATTGTGAAGTCACAGCCAGCCTTTCAGTTCCCAGCCAATCATATGCAGGTTATTGAAGCGGGCAGCCCTAAGGAGGCCAAACGAAAGGGAAATCTCTGAACAGCATTACACGGGTGCCCCCTTCGGCAGACAGGAGGCCAGAGGAAATGGATCAGTGGCTGTGGAACAGACCAGCAGGGAAAAGTGCCGTATTTAAAGCAGCACAGGACTCTAATAGAATTTAAGATAAAGAGATTATGAGTGGTAAGGTGCCTCTGCTCTGTGTATGTGTATGTGTATGGAGTTCTCATCATGTCATGTGAGTTTTCTATGGCTACTTTTGTTTTCTCTCACAGTCCAAATACATGCAGTTAGGATGATTGGTGTCTCTAAACTGCCCTTAGAGTGTGACTGAGTATGTATGTGCTGGACTGGAATCCCATCCAGGACGTTCCCCACTGCTATGTGCACAATGTAAGATTTTACTTTTCCCCCACTTGTCTTCTCAGACTCTCTCATGTTACAGGAAGAATAGGCCCTAAGTCATTGATCAAGCAGACAGGACTGTTAGGGGGCTCAATTTTCAAATCCAAAAAGCAGGGTGTATTTTTTTTCTTTTGGGTGGTGAGTGGCTCAGTAGACTAAGTCTTTGTGCCCGGGGTTGGAAGATCGCTAGTTCAAATCCCAGCCTTAGCAAACCAGTCACATGCCCCCAACCCCCCACCTCCAGGGGTGCCATATGTTAGCTAATCCTGCGCCACAAAGTTGAGGAGGCAAAGAGAAGAATTCCAATGAACTTGTACTTGGGCAAATGGCAAATAAAGGATCTGTCATTTATCACAATGCTGCCTGGAATAGACTCCAGGCCCCCTATATGACCAGGATGGGTGGATGGATGAATGGATGGGTGGTTGGATGGATGGATACATTGAATGCCAGAATCTTTACTGCCAAGGCCGGTGGAAATTTGTATTGGCACAGCTTGCTACTGTTGGAGACACCATTACAATAAACAATTACCAACTAGGGCCTAAACAGACAGAAAGTAAATACAAGAGACAAGATACACAAGAGAGAGGAGTAAATGCAAGGTATAAGATAAATACGGTGTTTAGGGCAAGTTTAGATGACACAGGTAGAATACATACATACATCACATGTGATGTGCTATTATAATGTGCAAATAGATTGCCAGGGGTCTGTGCTGCTGAGAATATAAAGGCTGAAATGGTGCAAATATTGCATTGTTGTTTGATTTCAAGTCGGGAGAACTGTTTGGGAGTCTGATAGGACTGGGGAAGAAGCTGTTCTTGAAGTGTGTTGTTTTTGTGGTGAGTGATCTGAGTCATCTACCTGAGGGAAGCAAGTGAAACAGAACATGCACAGGATGTGTGTTCTATGGCATGTCGTGGTTTTCAATCCAGGTGGGCTGGCAAACATAGCTGCATGGCAAACAGATGGGGGAGGCACAGAGCCTTTGCTTGGAGTCTGGGGTGGAGATGGTTACGCAAGGGCAGCATTGAGTGGAAAGCAAAAGGCCGACATTTCAGCACTAGCACAGGGAAAACACACATGAGAAAATGGGAGTGCGAGGTTTGGCATAGGGGTGAGTTCACTAGGGTTGAAAACAAAACTCTTTTATATAAATAAGAACAGATGAACATCCTCCATCATATATATGTGCACTGTGTATAGTAGGAGTGGGGATAAAATAATCTAAACCCAGGGGATATTCTGAATGTTAATCCAACATTAATTCTAATGAAAATTTCAGTGTGAGTTCAGTAATTATGTTCTTTTGAACATATCTAACCTATGGCACTTTAAAAAGAAAAAATGTGTCAAAGGAATATTTACAAAAATAATAAGGTTGTTAACATATTTATGAAAAAGGAGTCCAAAATTAGAACAAGCTATCAAAGAGAAATCCATACATAAATTGTGTTAAATCTATATGAAATAAAAGTGAGTGTCAATACCAAAAGGTATGAAATGTGGCAGTTCTTCATTCGGCCGGTGAGAGAGCAGATGGCACCCAGTCTCTGTAAAGCTGTGCTGGTTTGCACGCCAAATGTCTGTGGGTTTGTGTTCGGCAGACAGGTTATAAAACAACCTGAATAATAAATACCCTCCAGACTCTCTGGCTGCCTCTAGCTAAAAATATGTCCACACTGTTATATGACGAGTTAAAAGCAAAATTAATATAGTTTTACAGCAATTTCTACAGTAATGTCATATGGTTTCTTTGTATATATTTTGAGATTTTAACTTTTAGATGTTTTTGGTGATATCCAAACCTGAGACATATTCAGAATGGTGTATATATATGTACTTAGCCACATAAGCTGAACTGGGATAAAAATAATTCTGCAAAGTGTCATTCTATTTATTCACTTATTTGTTTGCTTGTTTATCTATTTAGTCATTTTTGATGACAATGTGGCTAAACTTTCCTGTTTCTTACTAACTTTTCTGAGCCGGTCAGCTTTAAAATAATGGTCGCATAATGGCCGCCTTCTCCCTTCCCATTTCTGCTTTGGGAAGCGTCTCGTCAGCACTTTTTGCTGCCATCAAGCAGCCTGTTTCCTCTCAAACAGCTACCGCTAAAACTGAGTGAGAAACAAACCTGCTAACACCTGAGGCAGGTCCTTGGGGGGGGAGGCGATGCTCGCAAATCCTGTGACATGCTTTCATCTCCTGCCAGTTTTTGTTCTTGTTATATTCAAAGGTGGTAATCAAGCTCACCCTGAAAGCTTCAGCTAATAAGTTATGAATTATATTTTTTATCCTGACCTGAGTAAAACAGAAGTATCCTAAAAATCTGTATCACCTGCCCATAACTCTTGGGAGGATGATGTGGGGCTCAGTAGATTAAGCCTCTGTGATCGGAAGGTTGCCAGTTTGAATTCCATGCTCGGCAGAGTAACTGCATCGCCACTGGGCCGCAGAGCATCACCCCTAGCACTCTCCTCCCCTTTTGAAAACCACTCCAAGGGATGGATGCCAGATAAATGGCTGACCCTGAGCTCTGACTCCAAGCTTCACCTGTCTGTGTCTCAAAAGTAGAGCAAGACTCCTATGCATTTATACAATTTGCCAGGACAGTCGCCTTCCTTACAATCAAGTTTTATATACACATTCCTGCTAGTTTAGTCAGTGCGTCTCTCATGTGGATGTCAGTCTCATACTGAGCTCGCTATACCGGATATAATTTTTACTGTCTTTACTTGAGTAAACTGCCACAGCAGTTGTGTGCATGACAGCCACCACACAGCTCTCATCGTGTTTTCATTTGACGAAATCCACTTGATTCCCCGAACTCTGCCAGTATTCAAGAATATAATGGCTAAGACTTCAACTGTGCCACTTTTTCTGGTTCCAAGGGGATGTGTGACAAAAGAGAGAAAGGCTTTTACGGGAAGGAATGGAAGTTGTTGATCTCTTCATGCGCCCTAAAGATAGCTCCAACCTGCTATTGTATCTATGCCATGCCACCAGATCTGGGTACATTAGCTCAGTTGATAGCATGACAGAGATTAGATGTTCTAGAAGTCTAAAAGTGCTATTCTTGTTTTCAGTTGCCTCCCTATGGATAAGGGAGGGAGGAATACCTAGATTTCCTTATAGGTAATGACTTGAATCTGCCGCACAGTATCATTTGTTACCCGGATCTTTTCTCCGAATGCAGGAATTTGTGTTTTTTCATACCAGCACGTATAATCGGAGTGGGAAATTAGGATATGAACTCATTTTCAGTTAAGTCTTGCAGTTTTATGCAAAAGTCTTATGCTGTCAAAGAAAACGATGTTTAAATGATCTACATGTTGGTGTAAAACTATGATATTATGTCTGTCGAAGTGTGTCAGCTTAGCCATTTCAAAACCTCTCCTAAAGTCACCCTAGTATTTGCGGCAACCAAATACCAAAGCTTTGGCTAATCAATACCATATTTAGTTATTTAACTCATTAATGAATTATATAATTCAGCTGGTGGTGAAATCTAACAAATACATGGAATGGCTGAAATGCGCCTGAGGAGAGTTCCAGGAACTGAAGGAGTTCTTCAAGTCATCCAACAAGATACCAGGTATCAGTAACTTTTTGGAGAACAGAAGATTTTTTGATTTTTTTGTTGTGTTACTGTCAACTCACATACAGTATATTCTAATGTTTTTAATTGTGATTATTTTTTTCTGAGCAAATGTACTCTTCTTACCCATAAACATTTTCAATGGCTGCCTATTACTTTTGCACAGTACAGTATTACTGATGATAATATCAAACAGCCTGCTGTTCTGCATTTAGCCCCCAAATCGCAGACACAAGCCGACCCCAATGCCCAATCAGTCTTCTTTCCATACCCATTTTATTAAGCTAGTTCTGAAGCCAAACAGACTATCTTTTTTTTGTTTTTTTTTATGTTACAGCCTTCTCCACTGCTGAACACAAATAAAATCCCCGTTCCTTCACCCCCTACCTAGTGTCATGCAGTTTTGTTAACCATCTTCACCTTCCTCAAGTCCTTCCCAGCAGTCCTTAAGATAGTGCTCCCCAGAATTTTTCACATTTAGTAAATATGAGCTAAAAGGGTGATGATAAATGCTCCTGCCGTTTATCGGCTGTATCTTAAAGTCAAAATATGAGGGAAATCTAGCTTGAAATTCAGTTACAATTATTTAAAGAAAACATCTTAGTTATTGTTTTAATTCTAAAACATACAAAAGTCACAAATGTTAGTACTCTGAGGAACTGTCATAAACCAAATATAAGTGAAGTATTTTATTGTTCAAAGTTTCCCTTCTAAATACACTTGAGTCTTAAGGTGTATGTGTTGACGTTCATGCCAAACTCCTTTAGCCATCCATCAATGCGGGGAAGATCGGAGAATACACAAATTAAATGAAATTACTATAAAACTAGCTTCATGCTTGAAAACGCCAATTTGCAGTATAATTAAGAAATGTAAAACAATTGGTGCTGTTATGAACCTGCACGGAAGATGATGCAAGTGTACTTTGGTCCCATGTGCAGTCAAGAGGATGATTCAAGAGGGAGAATGTTCTGAAGAACTGCAGGTGGTTACAACCTGGGGGCATCAAGTTTCCAAAATGAAAATTATACACCATGTCTATGCCAACAAACTATTTAAAAGGCTTGTCAGAAAACCTGTGGTGCCATCCCAAGAAATGAAAGAGTTTATTAAATGTCACTGGAATTTTGATTGAAGCATAATCTACAGTCAGATGACTCAAATACCAAAGATGGATCTGTCTCTGAAAGAGGAATGATCATACATAAAAGGCCCTAATCCCTACTGTGAAGTATGGAGGTGGATTTGCAATGCTAAGGGGCTGTTTTTCTTCCAAAAGCTTGGGGAACCTTCTTACAATGCATGGCATCTAAGCAGGGCATTTTAACTTCAAAATCTGGCTGTCAGGAGCCAGAGTTATAGTTGGATCTCATGGTTGGACACTCAAATTTATGTTCATATACACGTATATATTTTTCTCAGAGCAATCGCGACATCTTTAGCATAGTAAGTGTTATAACAATTAAATTCACAGCGTAAGGAACGTTTAAGAAAAAAATAATTCCATCACTTCTGGCTCATATTAATTTAGGGTGCTTGTAATTCCGAAATGCACTCTTCTGCTGTTTAGGAGTGTGTCAACAATTGATCTTCCGCAGCTGAAGTACCCTGCGCCTTGCATCTTGAAGTGGCTATTAATTTTGACTCTCTTCACTTTGCCATCGTCCCTGTCTCCTTAGAAAAATCAAAAATTGTTCCCTCAATGTCTTGTTGCAACTCCTTTCATATTTCTCCATCCAAGCTTTTTGGGTTCTACGCTGGAGAACAGCTCAGTGCAAACGTCTGTTCAAGAATTACGCTCAAAATATATCAGCGCAGACTTCTATCTTATGTAATCTCTCTCATTCCATAATTTTTGGTCTTTTTCCCACTTCATGCCTGTGTCTACTTTTCGTCCACTTGTCCTTCTATTTCTAATTGCTTCTCACTATCTTCTCTCTTTCTCCTTTTCTCTCCATTATTCCACCAAAACATCAATACATCTCTTCAGGGAAAACTTTTTGAGGTAAAAGCTGCATCAGCAGCAATATTGTTTTTTTTTTTTGTTAATATCAGTAGATGCTGGTGACAGTACATTGCTTATACTGCTGTCATCAGTTACAGGGATTATACATCAAGAGCATCATCAGTTTCTTTTGTGCCTTGTTCAGTTCATCTGTAAACTGCAAATAGAATGTACACGTTTTGAGTGAGGTTGCATCTCTTTCTTATTTTTTCCGTTTTGATTCAATATAAAATTTGGAAGATCTTCATATCTATAACTAAGTATTAATTTAACAGCTGGTAAACTTTGTTCTGAGAAAGTTGTTTGATGTGTAGTGGAAGAGAAAAGATATTGCCAATGTACCAGTAATAATGTTTTGTTTTTCTGCACCTAATAATCCCATTATGATCCTGTTGTCTGACTGGCAGTTTAAGAATTGTTTCCGCTTGTGGAGGTCCAATGACAGTCTTGGGAATTTACCCTGCCAGGCTTACTATTTGATTCTGGAGGATAATGGCATTTGGAGAGGCTATTCATTTCATTTAAAGTGTACACGGATATTCAATGATATTTTAGGCAACAGCACCATCATTTTACTGCATTTAGAATTGCTTTTCATTGTTGCAATATCACAAACATGTACTGGACAGGTAGTATTAATCCTTTCTTTGCAGCTTCAGGTTTACTTCTCTGACATATATTGTTATTTATTTTGGTGTGTCTTTGCCTCCTTCTGTGCGGTTTGAAATAGTGTCATTGCAGCTATTCACCACTTTGAGCATCCATTGGCTGCAGCCCAATAGAGGTAGTTAGCTCCTCTGCTAAGAATCTGTGTATCTTGGGTAGGGTTGCTATTTTCAGTTTGAAGGAATAAGACGCCACCCCGCCTCCCCACAGGGGCCCCAGATGATAAAATTATAAGATTTTTTAAATGTTAGGTGGGTCGATCGTGTATTCCAAATTAAATTGTAATTTGGTCTGGATACAACAAATAGCGAGCAAAGTGGGTTTGAAATGGGACATAGCATTTCATTTTTCATTAAGGGACAATCCCATAAAATACAGGTTGGCTAGTGACTCTAGCCTTGTGTGACCCTGACAGGATCTCTTATCTTTCAGCTTGACTGCTGCATGCAAGCTTTTTTGCCCCAACAAGGCATGAGAAGGGGACGGATAGTACAGTATCTCAAATAGATATTAATTTTGTCAAATGATCCCTTGTGTTCTACTACAGCATCACATTTGTAAATTGTTTGAACAGGGGAACGAAACAGAAAATGTTTTCATGGAATAAAACAGTGGTAGCCGAAAAAAACATTTGTGATTGAAAATTAACCGCTCAGTAGCAGTGCTGATGGACCTATTTACAGTAGTAGCAGTACTAGTTGGAGCTACTGTAGTAGTAGAGGTTCTAATAGTAGTAGTAGTGGTAATATTAGTAGTAGATAACTATAATGTGATTTTAATTGTTTGTCAAACTCCTTTAATTATATGTGTTGCTCATTTTTTTCTTCCAAACAGAAAATGGGTGGCAAGCTAAGCAAAAAAAAGAAGGCATCCAATGTGAGTGATGACAAGGCCAAGGACAAGAAGACCGAAGGGTCTTCTGCTGAGGAGGGAGCAGCCCAGCAAGAGAACAAGGGTGAGGCCCCGGCAGCTGCCACAACCGACATGGCTAATGACAAGGCGCAGAAGGAGGCCCAGCCGGCGGCTAACCAGACAGCAACTAAAGAGGGGAACAAGGATGCTGCAGACAAGGAAGACCAGGCCAAGCCCACGGTCAACGGTGAGCCCAAGGTTGAGGTAACCGCTAACAAAGAGCCCGTCTCTAAGCAGGAGGACAAACCAGCTAACGGCAAGCAGGAAGACAAGGCACCACCCACTGCCACCGCCAGCCCTGACCCTCCCGCTAAGGAGCCTGAGGTGAAGCCCCAAGCCTCTGCACCCTCGGAGTCCAAGGCTGAACCTGCTGGCGGAAAAGCAGAGAGCCCCGTGGCACCGGAAGCCAAAACCGAGGCCGCCCCTACTGCCCCGGAAGCCAAGGCCACAGAACCGGCAGCACCTACTGTGGCCGCTACTTCTCCCAAGGAAGCTCCGGCGAAAGAGGTAGTGCCAAGTTCAACAGCGGCCCCCGAGAGTGCGGCCCTGGAGGCCAACAGCACAGAAGTATCCGCCGCCCTCAAGGATCAAACCGTAGCAGTTAAAGATTAATGCACAATGACTTTCCAAGCAAAGTAATTGGGGAAAATATAAGAAAATAGGCAACCCACATTATAGTCATTTGTATTTTTTTGCTGGAACTTTGATACAAGTATCGGTCCTACCATGCCCCTCCCCCCACCCCACTCTTCCGTACCCCGGTCTCCTTTCCAAACCAATCAGGATGTAGCTATCTTATGATGCTTGTCCTGCGATGCTTACACCATTGCTGTTTCTTTCAGTAAAAAGATACAGGAAGGGAGGAATCCTTGTATTTTTTTTTTATCCTTCCCCAAACCTGTCCCTATGCCTTTTCTTCTCCAGGGTGCTGTGTTTTCTAATCTACCTGTTGATTTGGTGCTGACACAGTGGACCTGTGCTCTCGCTCTGTGCTACTTGCGGTAGCTTGTTCCGTTCTCGCGTTTCTGCTCCAGCTGTTGCTTTACACATGTACATACGACATGAGTTTGTTTTGTCATCTGCTGCCCATCGACTTTCTCAAACAGGAGCAGAACTGAGGTGTGTTTATCCCATCAGTGCCATTCTTCCATTATTTTTATTTGTACTTATTATTATTATAATTATAATAATTATTATTATTATTACTATTATTATTATTATGATATGGCTTCTCTGTTTCAAACCATTGGTTCTGAGTCTTAATGGGGCACAGCAGGATTTCCCAGCTCTCTTCAAACCGCTAACAACCTCAGTACTGAAAGAGAGAGGGTCAATAGGAGCGACGCTTGCTTTAATGAAGCACTGAACTAGTTGGGTACATCGTTAAATGTACTCCCACTGCAGGCTGCAGGGACCATGGTTAAAAATCACAGATCGAAGCCCTTTCATACTACCCCCCCACCCCCCTAAAAGTTCTTAAGTCTGTAAATGTGTTTATCTCGCTTGTTGGGTTTCTCTCTCTATCTCTCTTTCTCTATTGCGCAAAATAAAATGCACGTCTATGGTCGGGTGCCCTTGTAGTCCTGTCTTTTAGTCAAGTGAAAATGAATAAAAGTTTGCATTTGTTGTTCAGTTGTACAGTTGCTATTCATCTATATGCCATTTCCCAGAGGTGCAAACCAGGAATTCATAAAAAAGAAACTAGTGTCACATATTTAAAAAAAAAAAAAGATACAGGACAGTGTTGGTCTGCACTAACTTCATTAATTATACTGTTATAACAAAATGTATTATGTATTCATTGACAAAAACTGGATGGTGATTGCTAAACTTCAGTAACTAACCGAGATTCCTAGTAATGGGCTTCCCCATTCTGCCAATTTATTCTGGCCCATTAAGGAATATAAATTACTATAAAACTAATTTCTTGCCTCATGACTCCTGAAAAAAACTTGGCCGCGAGGAACAAAAGCTTTGTTTTTCTGTCGCTTCTCTTTTAATGTTGTACGTATTTTTTGTGTTTTCACTTCTGGGTAACTAAACGTGTATCACTGACAATACAACGTCCAGCATTAATACAAAAAAAGCTAATTGTTATACGGATGCATTAAAATTATATGTACTTGCATAAATTGTGGAAAGGTAATAAAATGTAAGTAATGCATAAAAGATTAAAACAGTCATGTAATATTGTCTTCTTTATTGTTTAAGGTGTTGAAAGCAAATTAAACTATTGAGTGGTTTATCTAGTAATATGTCCTCATTGCAAAACTAAAATATACATTGAAAATATTCTACAAATTCAACAAACTTACATATACAAAGTCAGGGTTACAATGCTACAATTTCTGCATGTAAAGAATATACAGTAGCATAAAAACTTTAAGAACAATGACAAATGACAAAGCTATGATATTCAGAATTCACTTTATTGGCCAGATACACCTGCATTTGCTAGGAATTTGCCTTGGCAGCACGGGTGCATTAATTCACAAACTACATTTAAAAATCATGATAAAAATAGTAAATAGAAATAAAGTGAAATAGATTTAAAGGTAGGAGCTACATTACAGTTTAGAGTCAGTAAATCATTATTTATAAAATGTGCGACTAGATTTAAGTACTGTTTAGTACTTAAATCTAGAAGTTTAAGTACTGCCTAAAATCAAGTTCCCAAATAAATACAAATAAATATATAATAATTATATATTAGGAATATATGTGCACGTTTATGTGCAGGAGGCCATATCAGCAGCAGAGAATATGCAAGAATATGCAGAGAGTATGTGGGCAGAGGTCCATATTTGTACAGATATTATGGTAATGAGCTCTGGTTGGTCAGCATTACTGCCTTCGGAAAGTAGCTGTTTAAGTGGTGTGTCGTTGAAGCTGGGCTGTCTGTGCTGGCCCTCTCACTATGGAAACCTCTGTTCTCCTTTCCAGCAAAAACAGGACACATAAACTGGAATAATCTCTGGGATGAGCTCCACCATCCCATTTGTCAAACACCTGCAATGGCAGAAATGCACTGATCTCTCTTTTAGCCACCACTCATCACAGGACACTAACGGGAACTGAGGAATCGCTAGTTGGATGGCTTATAAATGTAGACATTTTTACAGTATAGACGAAGAATATCAACTGGTCGGTGCTACTTGCAGTCAGAGTGAAGGGACTCCCAGGTGCAGACGCTTCTGTCTTGTGCTACGCCCATGTAGTCATTCAAATTTAGACGCAATTATTGCTTATAGACATTCCTGTCTCTAAAATAAAGAAATGAGTAGCAGCAGTAGCTCAGTGATTGCATTTCACCCCCATACCATATGCCTGAGGATGTCGGTTCTATTACCATCCTGACCCATGTGTGTGTGTTTCTGCTGCTGTGTTTGCAGGTTCCCTCCGACAGCCCATGGTCAGGTGATTCGAGCACGTTGGAGGCTATACTGCACGTATTTTACAATCTTTCTAATTCAGCCAGTACAACTCCAGTCACCCCAGGGCACCAGGCACAAAATAAAAATTGCGATGTAAACAAGTAAAATTGCTCAAATATGAAGGCAAATTTAATAAACGCATGACATAACCTCATCTGTTTCCATCTTACATTTCATACATTTATTTTCAGTAATGAAGTACACAAGTTAGATAATTACTGAACTGGTGTAGTTTCCAATGAATGACATGGTTAGTTTAGCTCCATTTTCGTCTCTCTGAGTGGATCTCCTGTCCTCTGTTACAGAGAAATCTGGGCTATGATTGTAAAAACCAATCAGATGTTCCTTAAATGTGATCTGAGTTAAGATTAGGAAGGAATACATGTGAAGTTGGTGATTTTACCCATACATGGTTCATACTGTACATAAATCATTTCCAAAATATGGAAAAAATAAACCAAAAGTATTTCTATCAGTTCTATCAGTTATGTCACTGTCTGCAGTATAATAACTATTAGAAGAAGAAAAAATATGCTAAACATAAATTATTGACATTTCAATTAAACAATTGTGTTTTACATTTTCTCAATCTAAAGGAATTCACAATAATAAATAATTATGTAAATAATCTAATTGTGTGAATAAGGTAAATCTGGAAAGAACATAATGATACTTCAGACTGATATTTCTCATTTTCATATTTCTGAACAAAATGGCAGTCAACTTGTTAAGCTCTATTTGACAGACCATGTTATGTGCGAATGAATAATTTATGAAAAACATGTTAATCACTTGTTTTTGATGTGAATCTCCTGTAGTGACAGAAATTCTAACAGGAACATGGAATTATCTAGAAGCATCACAATGCCAGCCTTTTTCAACCAGAAAAAAAATACATCCCATGGATTAATGCATGAGATACTGGGATAGGTTGGTTTGCTGGGCTACATATTTGAATAACCTTAATCTTATTGTATAAAATAGCATGTGAAGGCATCTACAGCTGTATTAACATGGTAATATACATTATTTAACTCTCTACCTGTGCGAACAACGTCATTGTATGTTGTTGGAGTCAGATGACTGACAGTAATATGAACTGGGATCTACAAGTCTCCAACCTCCCATCAGTATCAACCTAAGTCCTACGGAGGCAAATCTTTTCACTGTCACATTGAACACTTTATTGTTTCTGTCATCACCAATCACAACTGGCCTGACATCCAAACTCCCAGAATTCCCTGATACCCAGGAGTCTCTGATATTGCACCATTTCTTCTGACCGTTTCCATAGCGACACTGTACATTGATGCTTTCACCTTCTGTACCAGTAACTTCCTGATCTCATATTTTCACAGTGAGCAGAACACGGCATTGGACCCTGTTTTGCATAAATAACATGCTTTATTTCTCTAAACAAGCAATTCAGTACTTAAATTCTTTAGAGGTGCTTCGAGTCCTTATTTTGCCACAAATCATAAGTGTTTCCTTTCTGATCCAATGGCATGCCACACACTATGCATCTCCTTGGTGGTAATTGGAGGCACAATTATCTAACCAGCAATAACTCACAGATTATGATACATACAACCCCTTGCAATTCCAAATCCACATGTCTCCATTCAGCACTAGTCGCAATCCCTATCATTCAGATAAATTATGGTAACACTGGAGATATTCTGGGCGTGGCCATCTCTGATTGACACTTCAGTCTTCTCCTGTGGAGAATCAGTAGGTACTGTATCTGTCTGTCTGTCTGTCTATTACCCACAATCCTCTAAGTTCTGTTGAGGACACATCAGCTGGTATAGTACAGACCCTTCTTTGACATCCCACAATGGGACCAGAGAGTGAATCTGCATTTTGAGACAAATGAGACAGATGACATCACAGACATTATGGAATGCAGACACTGATTCTCTTTGTAACATGACTGAGTAACTTCTCTCCTGTATAAAGGTTCCTGCACTTCTCATTGAGTCTGCATATGAGAAGGACTCTTAGGCTGGCTGACCCTGTCAATGTACAGTGCTGGGATATTTTAGGAACTTCCATGCTGGGCCTTCATGTCGATTTTCAAGTTGGGTAGAACCCCCACCAATAGGCTCACTGAGATCCTGTGCTGCATGGATATTTTTGGCACTGTTATTTTCTTCTGTACTTATACTGTAGGCAGTATCACAGAAGAGGATCTTGACAAAATTGGACAGCATTATGCCCCCTTCTGCCCATCCACTCCAGGGGGCATTAACCCGGAGCACCTTTAGCCAGTGGCTCATTCCACCTCGGTATGCTAAAAGGCGCTTCTGGGGGATCCTTCTGACCTACTGCCATCAGGCTCAACAACAGCTCCTCCCGAAATGCCACCCTCACCCCTCAGCCATAACATGTCAGGACAGCATCCCATCTTTGGCACAGTAAAAGTCTGTACCAGTTTTATTGGACATTGGCTAATTAATTTTTATTATTGTTTTACTTTTCTTAACATGTATTTATATACTTAATACTCCATAAATAAGCATACAACATTTATTCTGTTTTTCAGGCTTCTGTTTGTGTACTTTTTATTTGTTTGCACTATTTTTACTTGTCTGCATTATCTGTACTGTCTTTTCTGCACTTTTTTTCTTCTGCACAGAATCTATGCTTGTCTGTGTTCTGTGTACCTTGCTGTTGTATGCATATAAATCCCCCCAGGGGTCAATAAGGTCAATCTAATCAAATATTTAATCTAATCTAATGAAAATTAATTGTGTCAGCCATATTGAATAGCAAAATACTGTGGTTCTGCTATTGGCTAAAAAGATAACTTATAACACCACTGCCGTATAATAAAAGAGTTTAGTCCATGCCTATAGAATGTCTCACATCATAACATCATTACAGAATCTTCCTCAGCCTTTTTTATATAAACCCAGAATGCTGGTCATTATGAATCTGCATGTTTTCCTGAAATTGTAATCAATAGTTACTCTCCAGATGTTCCTGTAGTTAAACTGATAAACTCAATCAGAGAAGTAAAATCAAATAATTGATCCAAGCGCATTACTAATTATACATTTATGGACTAAGAATGAGATATTTGTGAAAATAATTGATTTGCTGCTCGTATCAGTCAATACATGCAAGGCAACATCCAAAGACAGGGGGGTTCAGTAGGTAGTAATGTTGGGGGTGTCCCATCGCAGTTCCGGCCAAGTGTGTTTGCATGTCCTCTTTGCGTCTACTCGAATTTCCCCAGGATACTCCAACTTTCTCCCCCAGTCTAAGACCCACAGTTTCAAGGGTCTCTAAGTCACTATGACTTTGTGTCCTCCAGTGGACTGGCATCTCATCCAGGGTGTCCCCTGCCCAGATATATGTGATCTGCCCTGCCACCAGCATTGCTTGGATGTACTCGTATATTCTGAACCTGAACACCTTTAAATATATCGTTTACTTCCTCATAATTTTCCCTGGCTGTTCCCCCCCCCCCACCCCACCCCCAATTCAAAAATGTTTACGCTGTTGCTATTTCCCAGTGTGTCTGGAACCTGAGGCTCACTCTTATCTCCTGCTCTTCTCCTGAAACTTCACCAGTACTTCACAGTAGCATTACAGTCAAAGTTATACAATTGACTTATTCTAAGGTCAGCAAGTTTGGTAATTTAAATTCTAAAATTAATCATCAAAACTTCTGTGTATACAAAATAATGACAAATACTTTGCATAACTGGTTGAGCAAGGGCAAACAGTACAACCCCCCACCCCCCCACACACACAAAAAAAGAGTCTAAATATTAATATTCAATATTGCTGTAAGTATAGAGCTATATCTAGTTCAGCTATTTTAAAATAAAGTTGTCAAAAAACACAATCATTTCAAACGAAACTTCTGCATTCCTGTCCAGCTGTATCTGAAATAACTATAAAATAAGCATGAAACAAAACGACCTCCCACGTCTCTGACTGTTTTCATGTTTGGAGTTTTAAATAAATCACCCTTGACTAACAATGTTGTTGAGATGTAAGGTGAAGAATTATATTGGGTGAAGAATGAACAGGACTTTAAGAGAACAGATATGAATGGAAGATGATGCTCTAATTATATATGAAGCAATTATGAACCAGAATCTCGGAAGGACCAGAAGAACTGCAGGACCTTAGTTTCGGGAGTGGAAATCAAAGTGGAGCAACTGAATCTGAAGAATACATCAAATCAAAACAAAGTTTATTTGTCGAATGCACAACAGCACAACATACAGTAGTAGATGCAGGCAATGAAATGAGTTTCCCTGGCAGCTCTCTATATTAAGGTAATAAGTAAGGTTAAGGACAATAAAAGATAATTAAATAAAATAGAATACATTTTTTAAATCTGAAAAATGTGCAAGTTGTCTGTACTGAAAGCCTGATCAGCTATTGAGTGGCCTTATTACCTGAGGGTAGATGCAGTAACGGAGTCTGTATGTCCGTGAGCCAAAACTCAAATACAATTTCTCAGGTGGCAAGAGTGAAAAGAGTGTGTGGCTGGGATGGCTGGGGTCCATATAAGGAGTGACTCTGTCATGAGGCTGTGATTGTGGTTGGGATGTGAGAAGCAATGGGAGCTGATTACAGGGTTATAAGAGAGTTAACATGGACAAAATAACACTAACACCCTTGTGACAGCATGGTGTACAGAGAGAGCCTTACCAGGACAGTCTGTTCTAGGAGAGAAGGACAGCAAATCACTAAGAGCACTTCATCTTTCACACAGCCTGGCTAGCGACAGAAGCAAGATCTGTTCATTTTCAGTTATAAATGCTGCTGCCATCAGATCCAAGAGCAGGATAACAGCCTAAACGAGAACCTGAAAGATGCCAGTGGAATACCAGGATGAAGCCAGTGGGGATTAGTTAGGAAAGAGCTTTGAGGGAATTATCTGGAAAACTGGAGGTTCTGGAAGGGGTAGAGATGATGCCAGGGGTGGTGAGTTTGGGGAACTAGCCCCTGGCAGTAGCTGGTTTGCCTGCAGTGTCATTCAAAGCTGTGCAGTTAGAGAATATATACATACAATGAGGAGGTTTTGCGTGGGGGGGCAGTAGAGAATGGATTTCACAGTCTCGGGTAATGATGTCCAGCTTTCTCCAGCAGGGCTGATTGTCCTGTTAAGCATAAGTAAAGCCCTCCGTCTTTAATCCAAAGGATACTCGAGTACTGAGAGATCTTTCAGTAAAGAGCGCTTCACTGTGGTTTTGTTTTGCTTCTTATCGATCAAATTTACTGCATGAGCTCTATACTTCCCCTTTGGCTTACTCAGCTGAACGAACTGAACAAATTTCAGTAGTACAAAGACGAAAATCATTGTTTTAAAATGTAAGGAAGTATATAAACTGTTGAAAGCCAGATTATAATCATTAATGCAAGAGCTTACATCATCATATTGTTGGGAATGTATCCATCCATATGCCTTCCAACTATTTATCCTGGTCAGGCTTGTGGGGAGTCTGAAGCCTATCCCAAACAGCCGGGGTACACCCTGGAGGTGACGGTAGGAATATACATTTAATAGTAATGTTAGAAATGGATGGGAGAATGTGCAAACTCCACACACGCTGAGCCGCAACAGTAGTCAAACCCCCAACCCAGCCACAATGCCACCCTATCTGGCATTCTTGCGATTAATTTTACCGTATAAACAAACGCCAACAGGAATCGCTCAGATCACAAAGACGTTCTCCTTTGCTTGTGTCCTCTATCACCCTGGAGGGGTTAGGGTGTGGACCTTCCTGAAAGCCCACATGTAGGTTGGCCTGACATTTTAGAAAAACGCTATATTGCCAAAAGTATTGGGACGCCCCTCCAAACCATTGAATTCAGGTATTCCAATTACTTCCATGGCCACAGGTTTATAAAATCAAGCACCTAGGCATGCAGACTGTTCTGATAGTATGGGTCGCTCTCAGGAGCTCAGTGAATTCAAGTGTGGTACCGTGATAGGATACCACCTGGGGAATAAGTCCATTTGTGAAATTTCCTCGCTACTAAATATTCTGCGGTCAACCGTTAGTGGTATTATAACAAAGTGGAAGCAATTGGGAACAACTGCAACTCAGCCACGAAGTGGTAGGCCACATAAAATCACAGAGCGGGGACAGCATATGCTGAAGCACACAGTGTGCAGAAGTCACAAACTTTCTGCAGAGTCAATAGCTACAGACCTCCAAACTTCGTGTGGCTTTCAGATTAGCTGTAGAACAATGCGTAGAGAGCGTCATGAGGTGGCTTTCCATGGCAGAGCAGCTGCATACAAGCCTTTAATCACCAAGTGCAATGCAAAGCGTCAGATACAGTGGTAAAGCACATCGCCCATGGACTCTAGAGCAGTAGAGACGTGTTCTTTGGAGCGACAAATCACACTTCTCTGTCTGGCAATCCGATGGATGAGTTTGGGTTTGGCGGTTTCCAGGAGAACGGTACTCGCCTGACTGCATTGTGCCAAATGTGAAGTTTGGTGGAGAGGGGATTATGGTGTGGGGTTGTTTTTCAAAGGTTGGGCTTGGCACCTTAGTTCCAGGGAAAGGAACTCTTAATGCCACAGCATATGAAGCCATTTTGGACAATTTCATGCTCCCAGCTTTGTGGAAACAGTTTAGTGATAGCCCCTTCCTGTTCCAAAATGACTGTGCACCAGTGCACAAAGCAAGGTTTATAAAGACATGGATGAACGAGTTTGGTGTTGAGGAACTTGACTGGCCTGCACAGAGCCCTGACCTTAACCCAACAGAACACCTTTGGGATGAATTAGAGAGAAGACTGTGAGTCAGGCCTTCTCGTCCAACATCAGTGCCTGACCTCACAAATTTTCTGCTGGAAGAATGGTCAGAAATTCTCATAAATACTCCTAAACCTTGTGGAAAGCCATCCCAGAACAGTTGAAGCTGTTATAGCTGCACAGGGGGTGGCCAACTCCATATTAAAGCCCTTCATTAAAGTTCATGTGTATGTAAAGGCAGGTGCCCCAATACTTTTGGCAATATATTGTGTAATGCAGTTGACTTCACTATTTTCCAGGAATTAAATTAGTTCTGTCTCTGGGTTTTGGCATTTCCCCTGAGAGAAACGCTGGGGGAAAATGCCTCATGACACTGTAAGCAGTAGCCTCCATTCCTCTTTGTGTTGTGTTCTGTCAGGCTCTCTTATGCTACCCATCTATGTAATTCTGTAAATATTTTTAGTAATATAATAACTTGTAAACAAAATATTCAGCTAACATTTCAGGTGAAAATCCATTTTCATGCCCTGTATCTTCCCTCTAGTTTTGAAGACCAGTTTACTTTTCTTTCAGCTGCCAATGTGAAGACAGAAGTTTTTTGTCTGGATAAGAATAGTCAGATTTAATTACGTTTTTTTTTTGTCTGAAGTCTATTTCAGCAGCCAGCATGAGCTACTGCACATATATCTGGGCTTGCTCCGAGCTTGATTGCTCCGTTTCATTGCCATAGCAACCCCTGGTTTTCCAGTGGGGCTCTGCTGCTGTTCAGCTTCTAAATTGATCCTGCCCATAGAGGATGTGGTCATGTGTTGAAGGCAAGTACACAAAACGGGGCAGAGCCTATAGGTTTGTGGTAGATGCAATGCATTCTGGTTAAAGTGTGGTCATGCCTCCTAAGATTAAGATTGACTTTATTCATCCCAGGGGGAAATTCTGGTGTATACAGCAGCGAGAACATAGTGCACAAATGAACTAAGATATAGTTGCAAACAGAAAAAGGGCAAAGATAGTACACATAGTGCAAACACATTCTTCTTGAGAAGATACTTTATTTGTCATTTCCATTAGTACAGGATTATAGTGATTCTTTAGTTTTTACATATCCCATGTTGCTCTCCATTGAGACATACATATACGAGAACAAAGCTGTGGGTCAGAATGCAGGATCAGCCATTTATCCCCAAGAACATTATTTTGGAGTTAAGAGCTTTGCTCAAGGGCCCAAGAGTCATGTGACCATTCTGCCAAATATAGGATTGGAATCAGCAACGTTCCGATAACAGGCACAGAGGCCTAATCCCCTAAGAAATACACCAGTACAACAAAGCTTCCTTGGCGTCTGTCAACAAAGTTAATCATAATATTCCATGATTGGGGCTGTCCATCCATCATCCATCTGTCCACATTCAAATCTATTAATCTTACAAATTGCAGCCAATCCTTTTAAATTCACTCAAGACAGATTTGAATAAAGCATTGTAAGTTACAGTGAATTACAATACAGAAAAATGAATCGCAAGAGGATAAGCAGATATTTTCTCTCATTTTATTGAGAAAATAGGCTGTTTGTAGGTAGCTTGGTCACAGCTGGAGGCCACTGAAGTGGCTGGGGGTGAAACTTAGCAAGTTTGCTGTCGCAGATTACTGGAATAATGTTACATCTTTTTTGTTTATTATGTGGAAAACAAAAGATCAACCCAAGAGCCAGATATAATAATGAATTATAAACGTGTTGCGGGCTGGTACTTTGAGACCTCTTGTAAGTGATGAAGGGCCAAACAAAATCCCTCATCGTCCACTAAGGAAGAAGGCTGATCTTCCAATACAATCATCTCCATTATCTCAGTAGTTGTTCTTTAGTTCTGGTGCTGCTAACTTTGAATATTGATAAAGCTTTAATATCGGCTGGAGTTTCCACACCAAAGTAGCATGGATCGGTCGCTGTGGAAAAATAAACCAGAGATTGTGTTCTGTGCACCTGTAGAACCATTTAGTAGCAATATTCAATAGGAAGCATGAATTGACGGAACACCTGTTAATATCAGTAAGCTAACCGATACCATGCATACCTAATACTTGTTCCATTTTCATAAATACAATACAAATTCATAACAACGATAATAATAATAATAATAATAATAATAATAATAATAATAATAATAATAATAATAATAATAATAATAATAATAATAA
>JAAGVU020000001.1:27428129-27450205 GCA_011763525.2 Mormyrus iriodes
TGAAGAGACTACGTGGGGTAGACGTGGATCCTTTCCATGTCACTTGGTATGATCGGCCTTCGAGGTAGGATGCAAGCTAACCTACCCACTACAGCTTTGACCTAAAGCATATGATATGGCTGTTCCCAGATTCCCATTAAAGTCCCAAAAGGACCAGTGAGCCTACCTTAACTGAAGTCCATGCCATACATATTTCATTGTTTTATTTTTTCAATACGGTCATATATTAGAATTCATCACTGCCGTTATTCAGTTTTAACAACATGCTTTCTCCAAATAGCTCTACAGAGTCCAGCAGTAACCTACACTGATAATGAGTACAGTTTCAATGACCCCATATTTGTTGTGTTATCAGATTATTTGTAATTCACGGGGTCACACAACCAATAATGAAGTAAACTATGTGAGCATGACTCACTAGCATTCCCTTTATGGTACATATAAGCATCCCAGGCTCAGGGTGAGTGAAAATCTTGGCAAGGAGATATTTGGGCTACCATGAAATACCGATTTTATTATGTCAAAGGTCAGAGGGCATCCCCTTACAGGTCTACATCCCCCTACATTCATTGCATGTAATTTCTTTTGTTCCTCCAGGACCAACTGATAAACTTCCTCCCATCCATTTGGATCTGTCGTATGACTGAGCTGTGAAACTCACACTGCATTTCACTTTATTCCTGACCTTTGAGGTAATTCTTTTCCTGACAGTGATATATTTTTTTTAATATACAAATATCATTGTCCAGGTGGAATGAAAAGTGTAAACGTTACTAACGCCAGTTGTTTAAATGAACTGCACAGTACTGTATGCTAATCAAATGCAGGTATTCCTACAATTTCAGGCATAAAACAACCATAAATAGTGCAAGTCTTGAGCTACATGGCAGGATAAGTAATGCTCATTTCAAAACACAGTTTGTTTTATTATGGCCTTTCCCAGGAAAAGCTGACATTCCAGATGTCCGCCCGAGTGTTTAGAAGTGTAACCTGAGTTTTCAGACTTTTAAGAATTTAGAATCTTTTACAACAAAACAACAAACTTTTATAACTAAAACTTAGACTTTTATTTTGAAATGTGGAGCATGGGGTGCAGTAGAGTAAAACTGAGGGGATATATGTTTATATTTGGCGGTTCTGGGGGTAGTGGCAGTGGTGTGACTTTAGGTCATATAATGGCCTTCTAATGCTAATGAATCAAAGTTAGTGTTAGGTCACCCTGTAATCCTGTGCATTTGGCAATTGAGGACCCACACCCGAAGAGCAAAATGTTTGCAGAAACATTATGGGGATAGAAAGCCCCCAAATTTAGAATTACAGGCAGTCCCCGGGTTAAGAACGTCTGACTTATGGACAACACGTACTTACAAATGGACTGCCATAAAGTCTATTCCATTTTAAAAATTCTGGTTAAATGCAATGGTTCTTACTTTCATAATTTCCCAGTTCTTTATGTTATACTGTATGCTGCATGTGAAAACATTGCATGGCTTCAGTGGTTCATCAGCTGGAGGTACAGTACAGTACCATATGGTTACTTTTTATCATTACTGTGTAATCATTATTATTATTATTTTATTTTTTTCTGATTTCCCTACAAATTCAACTTAAAGATAGACTTAGGGGATGGATCTCATTCATAACCTGTGGTGCTGCCTCTACATAAGTGTATCACATTTTATTCTATGCACTACCTTTCTCTCTTTGTCTTTGTCCAGTACAGGGATTGCTTTTCCTCACATCTTTCCTGACCATTACTAACTGGAAGTGCTTTTCACATGTGTCTCTGTGAATCAAGAAGAGGTTAGTATGACCATGGTTGCTGGGAGAAGGCAATTTTTTTTACTATACAGTAATTTAGATTATTCACTCCCATTCATAATTGGACGTTTTGTTTCCTCTGTCAACTACTGGATCATAAAAAAGGTCTTGAGTTATGGCACTCTAATCCAATGAAAATGCCATGCTAGTCAAATGCTCCACTAAATTGTGGTTCTCTCAACCATACCACACTTTACATTCCTAATGCCATCTTAAATAAAAGAACAGTTAGAAAAAAATGGGTCATTGCACTGGTCACAGGATTTGTAAAGCTATTATTTTTGTGCATAGTTTAATTTGCATTTATGTACATACTCTCCACTTTAAATTAAGCTATTCAGTGAAAAACCAAGGCATTCTCGAGATAGGAATCGATTGTATTGGATTTGCTTTTGTAGATTTATATTCCCTGAGCTAACTACAGAATATATTCTAATTTATAATTTTTTGTGCTTCAGCAGAAGCAATTGTGGGATCAGGGGTTAAGGGATTTATAAATAACTTGTCACATCCACTTTATAGAACTGGAAAATGAAGAGATCAGACTCCATGGAGAGGAATTGCCCTAGAACATCTGTTTCATTGCCCTTCATCCACAAAGAATCAGCTTTTTATTTCAAAATAAGGGATGGACTTGTAGAATAAAAGATGATGATGCATAACAAGGCAACATCCAGAAAAGAGGAAGATTGATGGAGAAAGCAATTCACTGCCATCATCAGATCAAGATTGCCTCTGGAGAACCTGGTCTCCATCTCCACAATGGCTCTGTCCAGAATGTTGAGAAGAGCTCTCTTCAGACCCTGGCTAGAACTCTCAGAGGTTTCGGTGTGACCTAGGCAATGGAACAAGGAATGCAGTGATTTTGATAGCTCAAAAAATGTTTTTGCACATGGCTCTGCCTCCATTGCATGAAGCACTGCTAAGTGCAGTTGGTGATTATAGCAGTGGATATAGGGAATATATTTCCCTATCTGTTTTTGCAACAAGGCCTGGACTCCACCACTGATCCCACTCATAGTCGAGGCACCATCATAGCACTGACTAATAATTTGATCTGCACTGTAACCTGAGTCAGAAAGATGGTTTATAATTTGGGGGGTAATAAATTCTGCGTCCATCTGACTCAGATCAAAAATACCAATCAGGTGTTCCTCAGGAATGCCATCACACACAAACCTAATTATAATTGAAAGAGTTTCCAGGTTGCATCTGTCTCTAGTTGAATCACTTTTAATGCCAAGCCCTGCATGATCTGCATTATTGCATTTCTTTTTGATCTCCTGTAATACTAAAGAGGCTAGAGTGTCAATTACTTCATTCTGAATGTTTTTTGATGTGTATTTTACATTTCGAGGAATACTTTTTGTAATTTCATTAAGTTTGGGGTCCTTTGCTAGTGTGTATTCAAAAAGTTTTAGGAAGAGGCCAGAAGACAAATGCTTTCATCATCACCATGTTCCCCTTCTTGGCTACCACAAAAGGGAAGCTCATTCACTGCAAGGAACTTAGCTACCTCTCCTATGCTTTTGACATAGTATGCATTTTTTTCTATCTGGGTGGGCCCCAAAAGGCTTGCGATAGTTTCCCCAGTTGCCTCCCACTTTTGCATTTGAGACCATGCTGCTACACTTCATATGACAATGGCTAGATGCATGCTTGCTAAATCCCTTGTCTTTCTCTAATGCAGTTTTCCAGTTATTAAAACCTTGCTTGGTAAAAACAGTATCTCTGTCATTAGACGCACTGAATTTACGACAGGGGAAACAGAAGCATGAATCTAGCTTTTTTGAGTACTTTAACCACAGTCTCCCACGGTACCACCCGAGGTTGAATGCACATGCAGTCTGGCCAAAGTTCCGCTTAGGAAAAGCTAAGTTGGTGGGCTGAGACAGAGCACAGCTATTCAACCCATGGTTACTATTAGTAATCGCGGTTCCGCGACCACCTTCTGTGGGCATAGTGCACGGGGCAATGGAATTGGGGGGTGAAGTGCTTGGGCAACTGGGCTGCAACATGATGGTTTGGGTGGTGCTGGGTTGAGAAGCAGTTGCTTCAGGCACAGCTTTGCTAGATTTAACAATCAGAAATCGCCACATAATGATAGAAAAAGGGTAACAAAATTGTTCGGAAGAGTTTAGAAACGTGCAGCTAATACTAGCTAACCCAGACAGAAGAGAGCAGTCAGCTAACCACAAACTTGCCGCTAACATTAGCTTCAAATCAGTGAAGAAGAGGTTTAAAGCCAAAAAGGAGAAGATAAGAAAGAGTAGGAAAGAGGATATCAAAAAAGGAAAGATGCACACGACTAACGTGAAGAGCACAGCTAACGCTAACGTCAGCTAACACTAACACGACCACTTATAATTGTTTATATTATACTACTACTCGACGTAGATATTAACTATCAGCCAAAAATCTTCCAAGCGGACAGAACGGACACAACGCATACAGCTACGACAGTTAAAACTGATTGTGCTGCTCCGACCACGTTGCTGTATTTCATTCTACGAGCCAAAGCTCCGCCTATCTGCTTGTTTCTTCATGACATCACATCTTTGGCTTTAGTGGGGCATGCAAAGCATCTGGCAGGACATTGCCCGCCCCGTGCCCCTGCCTAGAACCGGCCCTGATATGAAGATGCTTTTTCCAGGGAACAGTGGTCCTTGGTTAATAGACTCACACTCAGAGAACCTAAAATGCATGCCAACTATAGTGACACATTTAAGCAGCTCTTCTAAGAGCTATAGAAAGTGGACATTATCTATCAATCTTTGAACTATGGGGTTGAGGTTGAGCATGGAGCCTCACCCAGGAAGCACAGGGGACACCCTAGACATGATGCCACTCCATCATAAGGCACACTCACATACATAAGGGCAATTTGGGAAAAACGGTTCTCCTAACTGCATGCTTTTGGGCTGCAGGAGGAAAATAGCAAAGACTTGGGGAAAATCTGTAAACTCTACGTACACGCACAGGTAGGGCTGGGATTACGGGTAAATAAAAAAGAATACATCCATCCATGTTCAAAATGCACTGCATGGTCAACCTGGAGCCTATTCCAGGAAGTACACGGCTGAGGATGCCAGTAAAAACGACTACATGCTAATACAAAGGTTAAAAAACATGCTATATTTAGAGACGACTTAAGAAGGTTCAGTGTGCTGTGTTGTACATTTCACAGAGTTTGTTTGTATTTTATTCATTTGTATTGTCTTCAAAATGCATGTAATGCAAAGGGAAACCCACTTTAGCATGTCTTTGAGCACAAGATTAACAATTAACATTTCAAGTTTATCCATGTAAGTAAAACTTTTGGAATTTGGTTTATGTTTGGTTAGCATCTTGTGACTGTCAGGATTTAAACTAGAACATGTTTGTGCAAGTTGTTTAGGTGTTTTAAGCAATTTATTTTGTGAAAGTCCAATCACTTCAAATATATAAATATATATCTTAGCACAGGCTAAGAGGCAACATACAAAACATTCTAGGAACATAACATCGAAAGTGATCAAAACTAATTTATGAAGGATGAAACATAAGTCAGATTTATACAACCTTGCATAAACCGTGATACGAGACATACAGGTTATAAATCCCATGAATTGGAGAAACATTCGCATTCCCACCCACTAATTACCATACATTTTCAATGCAGATTAGTCACGTGTATACAAACACACACATCTTAAGTTTGCAATGCCACGTCTGCAACAATAGAGTCAGGGAGCAGAGGAAAGAAGTGAAACTTCTCTGAAAGTGAACTGCAGAATTTACTCTCCAAGGTAGAGGAACGCCAAACCACCATTTGGTAGTTCTCTGCTGGTGTGACAAACAAAAAATTGTCAAATGGCAGCATTTAACTGCCACCATTAATGTGGTCAACTCCACAAGCTGAACAACGACAGAAATAAAAAAATAGACCTCAAATTGGAGGCAAAATATATATAAAAAAGTATTTCTACACAACTGACACACTGACACAGTGTGTTGGCGACTGGACTGGGGCTCTTGACAGAGAATCTCTCTGATTTGGATGCCTGATTGGGTGCAGTAATTGGAGAGTTGTCCCTGTCGGGAATTATCCCCCATGGAGATATGGATGCAGCATGGGACACAGACACAACATCAGCTAAAGTCCCCCCAGTGAAATGCAAATGGAAGAGATCATCATGACAATCGTTTTATTCACATATGCAATGATCAAGATGGCCGAGGATGTCGTTAGGTCATGGAGAACACCAGCCACTCCTGCAACTCCGGTCCGGCGAGCTACATTGAGCACACATGGGCAAGTCCTCACAGGTGCCATGATGGACCTACAGGCCCAGACTGTCAAAGTACTAAGGACCATGAAGTCACACCTGGAGTCTTCTGTATTAGATTTTTCTGCTTACATACTCCCTCAGTCGCACAGCAGAGAGGTCAGCTGGTTCAGGTAGGGCCTCGACAATGATATTATCCACTTTGATATTTAGTGGTTCATGGAGAGGCAGGCTGAGACATGGGCTATGTTGGGCAATGCTGTGCAGGACCCACATGTGAGTATGATGTTGCATGCTTTTGCTCAGTGGTATAACAGAACACCACTCGACCTGTCCAAACACTGCCAACTGTTCTTCAGACAAACTATGGTGCGCTCTACCACTGAACACGCCACTCTGTCCGCTTCATTGAACCAGCATTCCTCTTTGCTGCATGGGTGGTGATTTGGGGAAAATATCCAACACTTCAGTGGGTAAGCACTGTTACCTGTAAGTGATACATGCACATATCAGTCCGAGGCCACCTTATATATACAAAAATATATCATATTCAGCTTCTCATATTCAACTTACCAATAAGCCACCCATCTCTAAGTGCCCCAACCCCAAGATTATATCCTACATTGCTGTTCCGTAAAATAAAAGCATCATGCGTGGATTCAGGCCAATGTGTATCAAAATTCATTAAAACCATGTTGGCATCTCAGATGAGTTGTACATTGTTGGAATGTAACTGCCTTCTGTTCACAAAGACAGCTTCATTCTCTGATGGTGCTTTTATTGCAATGTGTGTGCAGCCAGTAGTGCCGACCACATTAGGAAAGCCGGACATTGCTGCAAATTGCGTTTTAATGTTTACCTGTACATCCATGCCATAGGGAAACTTAATATACTACCTTGACAGTCTGTTAATACCAGCCACTAGTTGAGGAATAATGTAAGTCGATGTGGGCTGGGATATCCCTGCTCTGTCAGCCAGTTCTCATTGGTATGTTCCTCTTACCAGAAATCCAAGTGTTGTCAGTACTTGGAGCTTGACAGGTACAACATGATTCTGTAATGTAGCTTGTTGATGAGCCCCGGGCAATTCATCACACAAGTCCATCAAAATTGCTCTTGGCAGTCTAAAACGACTGATAAGACAAGAAACATCATTGGAAAAATAATCACACCGATCTCTGAAGACTCTTTCCTAGCGTATTTGCCTGCACGTAATGTCCTCTAACAAGGCTAAAGGCGCCGTCATGCTGCGGGTGAGCTACTTACATATGAGGCTTTTTATGTGTACATGAGGGTTCACACGTGTTGGTGCCTGATTTTTTCGATTTTGCAGTATGCCCATCTGTAACATGGATTACATGCAATGAATATATTGCTGTGTATTACGTCTTCATTCCCACCATTTCATATGTTGATTCATTCAACTCAAAATGCTCAATGTTAGTTGTATATCAGATGTAATAAAAATGTTTCTGTATTTAACGTGCATTTCACCAAGTGCTACAACTGACTAAAAACAACTTAGAATTTATATTTAATTGGGTATAAATCTGAACTTTAGATTTTTTTTCCTGGTTCCTCCTAAACATTCGTATGACTGCTCAGAACCATTCGTAAATGTACAAACTTTTTCAGGGTTTGTTTTATGTTGTGTCTTTATAAATCTGATAATTTTTGTATAAATATGAGTACAAATGTTTTGTGCCTGTTTTGTTTGTATAAAGGTTGTACAAATGAGGCCCCAGGTTGCTATGAGACAAATACAGAATGCAAGAGCATCTATGTTGACCAGAGACCATGACCAATGGATGGTAGGTGAAGACGAAGCAGGTCTTCGGTCGGATGTGTTAGTTGCCTCTTCACAGGGCATGTATTTATTTAGGAGATTCTTTTTTTCCCTTCTTTTCAAAGTGACACAGGAAATTTCCGGTTCTTATCCATCATTTGCTCCTCCACAACATGCTCAAAGTCCTCTTTCTCCCTCAGCTGCTTTTTTCCTCCCGTTTGTCCTTGTTCAAGACCTCATTCTGCATAAAAGTTCTCTCCAGATCTTGGTTATTGTTCATATCAATAAGAGTCATGCATTGAAACAAAGATTAAAACTTGTGAATGACAAGATACTTGTTTCTTAGATGTTTCTGGTAAAAATTAACGTTCCAGTGTAATTTCTCTGTCAGCCCTTTAATATTTGACATGCATTTTTCCTGCTAATTAGGCTTGTCATTCTGCCTGGAAACTGGATTAAAGATGTCTTAATTACTGGCTAGAGGTGTATTACTAATAAACTGCAACTATTTTTATACCAGCTTTTAATAGCATAAAAAAATGCACAAGTAAAATAATGGCAATATGTGGTTCAATTGTTTCAATTAACAATTTTAGGTTACCCTCATTAAATGCCAGGATAATTTTTTTCATCATTTTGTGAATAGAAAGTAATTTAACTTGGAAACCACCCCTAGTCACTTCTCCCTGTTGTGTGTTCTGTCTTGTAGCTAAGCTTAAATTTATTCTCTTCCCCATAATGGATTTGCCATTTATTTCTGTCATGTCTTGTGTTTGTGTTTTCATAACTATGCATACCTGGTTGTAAAAAGCAGCTGTCTACTGGAGTAAGACTGCATCTTCCATAACATTAATTCAAAAGGCAAAGTAATAAATGAAAGGAGCATCTGGCTAAATTAAAAATAAAAAAAAAATAAAAAAAAATGCAAGAGCCTGGTATGGTTATCCATTCTACAAGAGCAGCAGTTTTTGTCAGGTTAGGAAAATTGATGAATCAGTAAAATTGTCCTTCACTTATTCCAGACAAACAGATAAGAGTAGGTTTGGTTTCCTTTAAGAGCAACACTGAAGGGTGATTTTACAACGCTGAAACATTTGATTGTCCTAGCCTAGACCTTGGTACACTAGAATAGGTTTAAACGTAAATCAGTCTTAATCACTGAGATCAATGATTCATAGATTTGAATATAATATAGCCTACTTAGTGAAAAGATTTGAAAAAAGTCCAAAGTTTATTTGGCATCCCAGAAAATTGGACAAAACTGATATCCACAATCAACCAGGGAGGAATTATGGATGAATGGTATGATATCCATCCATTCACCATCCAAGCAGAAGGCACAAAGCATTGTTTTCACTACTGAATTCTCATAATCACAAAAAAAATAATCATAAACGGCCCCTTGAACATGTTCTTTGGATTCCCTTGCAAACTGTCTCATGCATATCTGTTTGTTTGCTTCAATATGAAATATATTCCTGTTTGTCAAAAATGCATGGCATAGTAGTGATGGGGCATATCATGACTTCGGAGCTCTCCTCAGAGTGAATCCCAGTGACTCGAAGCTGGGAGTCAGAGCTCGTGTCATTTCTGCAATGTGACCGCTGATGTCCGAGTTGTCCTGGGGCATTAGAGGTTTTGAATCCTGTTGGCTCAGCAAAACTTGTATAAAGGCAGAATTAAACCTTTGAACGTCGTGGGGTTCCTTTGCAGTTGGGGAGACATTGCTATACAGTTTGTGTTACACACATTTTGACTCATTATGGAAAGTGGCTCTGGAAATGGCAAGAGGCAATTCTCCTGTGTTTAGATATAGTTTAATTGGTCAATTCTCACCTGCCATGCAGGAGGCTGGATTTCCATTTCTTTGTTGTGAATCGCTTTGGGGAGAGTGGGGGAGAGCATCTGCCAACTGAAGAACTGCAAATATTAATATTGTACAGGCTAAGTTTGCATTGCTCCAAACATCTGCCATACAGCAATGACATCCTCAATGTGCTAAACATCTTTAAACTAGAACCTTTTTCTAACTAAGCTACACCTCAAGGCATCATTCTCAGTTTAAAAACTCCGCTCTAATCCCAAACAAGTGAAAACAGTCACACGCATTGCAACACCTGATAAAATTTACCAATTAATGAGTTTGTCCCTAGCCCAAAATCGGGAGACTATTCTAAATACATAATGACTGAATACAGCCAAGTAAACCAAAATGAACTTAAGATTACATTTAGCATAAGTCAGACCCTGCCCTCATACCAGACATTCATTTGATACAAACACAGATTTCATTCTCAGATTGTTCAAATCATTGCTGAAACCTACCAGGGGTTCCTCTGTTTACAAGAAAAGGGTCAAAGACTCGTAACACGTTCCGGCACTTTACGGGGGGTGCTTCGAAAGCCCCAGGAAGCTTCATCGGCCCATCACTAGGGCATAGTGCAGTCAGGAAAAAAAAAGGCAACTATCCACTAGCAGCTCCAAGGTAAACATTTTATTAAAGAAAAACAGGACACAAGGGGATAGACCACAGAAATAAGTATAAACTAAAGAAACCACTAAGTAACTCAACTAAGGACCTAGGCTGAACAGGGAGCAGTGCTAGAAAATTCAAGCAGTGTTCACAAGACAAAAGACTATGAACAATGACAAACGAGACAACAGAGGGAAACAGGCACTTATATACACACAGGGAATCAGTGCAAACAGGGGACAGGTACAACTCAATAATCAATTAACTCATCAGAGAGGCACAGGAACAATGAGAAACAGGTGAAAGTAACTACACTAATGAGCACAGAAAAACAGACACCAAAACTAGAGAACATAATCACTGACTGAGAATATGTTAGGTTAAGACATAGTTCAAAATAAAACCAGAACCAAACACAAGCAGGGTAATCTTAAACAGGGAGACGGAGACAGGAAAGAAACACAAGGGCACAGAAAACCATTAATTACAGATAAACAGATGAGGATGATCAGACACCAGCCTCAAGCCAATGATTTAGAGCCCTAGTCTTTACTACACGCTCAGCCCACTGAGTTACATGGCATTCCAGCGAGCAGGAGAAACACAAGCGTTGAAGAGAGGTTGACAGAGAGGGAGAAAGGTGAAGTGACTATCAATGCCTGCTGGCCAACTGGAAAGGTTACAAAGGGAGGGGTCAGAAGGCATTACCCTGAATATGACAAGCAGTTACAGAAAATGGATGGATGAATATCTAATTTAGTTGACACACAAAAGCACATTTTAATGCACGATTAATTACAGCAAAGGGAACATATGAGGTGCATCCATTTTCAATATCTAGGCATCCAAATCAGCACTGGAGTAAGCCTAAAGCACTTCAAGAAGCACAAAGCATCCTAGTTGGGTCATCAGCTCATCACAGGACAAGCACTCTTGCACTATGGGAAATTGAGACATCGATTATTGTAACCATGTTTTTGGACTGCAGAAGGAAAGTGGAAAACCTGGCGGAAGGCTCTACACCCATAGGGAGAACATGCAAAGTCACATGCTGACACAGCCACCAAGGGTGTGTCTCAAACCCACAGCCATGAAGGTGCAAGACCGCACTACATGTAATTGATAACTCTACACTGTACACAACATTGAGGGGGGCAGTGAGTGGTAGAGTGGGCTAAGTCTCTGTGCCAGTGATTGGAAGGTCGCCAGTTTGAGCCCTGACCTCAGCAGGATAGTCACATGTCTGTGGGTCCTTGAGCAAGACCCCTAACCCCTAATTCCAGGGGTGCTGTACATCAGCTACCCCTGTGCTGAGGAGAGCAAGATAGGGGAAGGCAAAAAGAACAAAAAGTACTTGTACTGTGTGCAAATGACAATTAATAAAGGATTATTACATCAATCAATTAATTAGCACACACTGTACCCAGATTTATACTTGCTCAACGCAGCCCACAACAAACTGCCTCAGCTCATTTCTGGAGTGATGCATCTTCTTGGGGGTGGTGCTTAAAGCCCACCAATGCTCAGAAGGTTGCGAGGAGAAGGTCTTCAATGAGCTTTCCTTTATTTTGTGAGAGATGTGCTCCTTATTTCTCAGCAGGAGTATAGGGGAAAGATAACTGAAAAGCACACTGTGAGCCAGCTCAGTGAACGAAGGCCTTTTTAGAAGAGAGGCAGGCTTACAAGAGAACAGAAATAGTTCAAGGCCAAGGTGCAGCATATGGCAGGGAGTCCAATAACCAATCACTGAGATAACAAGGCCTTTTAAAAAGCTTTCTTTGCTATGTTCCACAACATCTTTCTTTACCTGTGGCTTCAGAGACCGACAAGCCTTTTTTATTTTTCCCACCAACACTCTTAATTCATATTGGCGCTGTGGAGAAGAATTATGATCTCATTTTGTCATGATATATCTCGATAATGAAAAACGAAAAACTGTTTCACCTTAATTCTGAGCTAAAATGAGCTGTTAACTGTGACTGATAATTGCTCGAGCTATTTTAATGCAGAGTTAAGGTCAGTTTATCTTCAGAGAGATGATCTAGCTTTCGAACAGCCAGACCCCGAGAGGCAGATGTGCCTGGGTCTTCAAGACAACAATTTTCCTAAATGCAATCATATCTGCTCATTTTAACATTTTACGTATTTTTTTTAATTTTAGAAATTACTTATCAGAGGTGTTTAATGCATCTGCTATTAAGTGGACTAGTCTTTGAATAAAAAAGATTTAAATTATTTTTTTAATGTAAGGTTAGAAAATATGGCTTTGCCCATGCTTAACCTAAAGATAAATATGGTTAAGATGACTCTCTATTATGTTATATGTGTGCAAAGGATTTTTAAAGATGCTTAAGTGCTAAGTGCAAACACTGTCAGCAGCAAGCTGTATTAGTGATATGTGTGGTTCAAACACATACTGTTGTCATATAATGTTGTTACAGCAGCTTCACATCAACAATAAAACCTCTGGATCATGTTATTCAGAATGCTTTTGAGGTACAATTGTGTCCCCCATCCTAATTCTGAAAATAGCTGAATACTAATTGCTATTCAATGTTTTTTATATCTTGTGTTTTTAGGGAAAGGGCAGATCTGGAATGCATGCATAAATGTACATATCTCTATCTGATCTACCCCTATATAGTGTGGACGATAGCTTGGGGTCAGAACTGAACATCCCTCAAAATATCAAGGATATGTTTCATTATTTTTCTATAATCATAAGTTAAAGTTGGCACTAAGGCAACATCACTTTTTATTTTTGATAGTAGAAGTTACTAATGAATTTCATTCGCAGCTGCTTTAATGTAACGGACTTCTATAAAGGCCTTTTATAGAATATACCTATTTTGAGAAAGCCGAACATTTTAGTTGCTTTTGATCTTCATGTTGTTTGCAAATTCTATGTTTGGGAATATATACAAAGCTACAAAAATTAATTTAATATAACTGAAAGTCATACCACTCATCTGAAATGTAAATGTTATTATTTGCTCTGGCTGACATGCTGGATCTGCAAATTACCATAGTTGCGGGTTCCAAACCCACCCTAGCTCTCTGTATGTGCTGTTTGAATATTGTCCCCGTGGTTCTCTGGGTATTCTGGTCTCCTCCCTCTCAGCTCAAACACGCAATTAGGAACACCGACATTTTAAAATTGGCTGTTCTGTTTCTTTGAACCCTGTGCTTAGCCCACACTCACTGTGACCCTGTTATGGATGAGCAGTATAGAGCAGACATGTCGATGTCTTTTGATAAATCTGAATGGACATTTAAGTGTTTTTTTATTAAATTTCAAAAGTATATTTTTAAGCGTTTCTAGTGTTGAATTCCCCTACTAACCCTTATACGTATCTACAATTACTGTCAGGGTCTGTACCGTCCAGCCCCACCCTCTGTGACACTTCCCCATTTTGCCAGCAGGTTTTGCTGGCCATTCCGCCTGCCCCCACCGTCTTAGTTTCTAGTCTTCCCTAGTGTGTTTCCTCACTTCCCTGGACAGCCGCAAAGGTATGTGGACTGAGTGTGTGGTAATAAATCCCTTGGATATGTATTCAAGACCAACTTCAAGACTGGCCTTCCTCTACTGTTTGGTTATTTATTATAGTTTTGTAATTAGTTTGATATTGTTTATCCCTGTCTTTATGGTTCTCTGACTCTGCCTTGGTTATGCTCTGTTTTACTTGCTTCTTGATTTTCTCCCAGTGTAGTATTTCCCTGTGTTTCCTTAGTTTCAGGTCTTGTAAGTTCCTTAGTTCTGTATTCAATAGTGTTAGTTTCTTCACCCGTGCCTTGTTCGCCTGTGCCTTGTTCGCCTGTGCCTTGTTCGCCTGTGCCCTTGTTCGCCTGTGCCTTGTTCGCCTGTGCCTTGTTCGCCTGTGCCCTTGTTGATTGGTTGTTTTTGATGAGTCACATCTGCGTTTTGTCAGTCCTCGTTATCGTTGTATTTAAGTGCCTGCCTTTGTTCATTTTCCCAGTTGGTTGTTGTGTGAGAAGTTACTCTGTAGAGTGTTAATGTTTGTTTGGGGTTTTCCTGGTTCTGCTTCCTGTGTTGTGCTTTTCCCCTTGTCACCTTTTTGGATGTTTTTCTGTAGTTAGTTTTTCCCCCTCATTTGCTTTTGACCCCTTGTGGTCCTGTTATTTTGTATTTGTCTGAATGTGTTCTGTTTTCCCCAATAAAACCCTTTTGTCTTGGAGCTTTTACATGGATCGTCACCTCATTTCCCTGCCTGTGCCATGACAATTACGCAATGTGATATATACTTTATATTGTGTGTGTGTGTGTGTGTGTCTGTCTGTCTGTCTGTCTGTCTGTCTTTGGTTAAGCAAGAGAGAGAATGGGAGTAACAGCCTTGATTAGCTGTCAGTAACGAAGGCCATGTTGAAACCTACGTCTACAATGCCATATGATTTTGTTGACTATGGCGGTGACCGCATGGCTGAACAGATGGACAGAGTGTGGGAAAGTGAGTTATGGGTGCGGAGTGCAGCTGGAGCTGCTGTGCTGCCTGGAGTGAACCAGATGGTGCTTCTCTGACAGCTAGAATTAGACAGAAGAAGACTGAAGCCAGAGGCTGGTATTAACTCAGCTACATAGCTCCACTGTTGACTCTCAGCAGCAGATGAGTCTTAAGGCGTTACATTCTGTGGGATTTAAGGATATTTGGAGGGTCTTTGTTGTACGGGTATGTGATTGGCATTGCAAAGGGGATTTGAGGAAAGTTAAAAAAAGAAATCTTTAAGATGGGTTTTACCTTCTGTGTGGTATGGAGATCAAAAATGGTCTGGTGAGGTGGGGGGGATGTGTATAGTGGATGGATAACTTAAAAATTAAAGGATTTAAATAGGTGCCTTTACATTTATTGCCTTGGGATAAAGCCATTTGCCTTATAGCTTTACGATATTTTGACTTTACGGTGTGCAATAGTGGTGCACATACAGTAGTCGTCAAACTTTGATTTGTTCCGGGGCTACCGATTTGCTGTACAATACTTTCTACTGATGCCAAGCGATGGCAACATCCACCCACACTTCCAGTCTCTGTAGTGATCACAAGCGTAAACATTTCGTATAGTGTTTAACAACGTATTGTGCGATGTTTTGTTTTTATTTTCCCCTTTCTGTGTTTAACCAAATTGTATTATTTTATTTACTCTTCAATTGGTGGTATTTAGTTTGACGATAGTTATTTACTTATTCACTTATATTTCAATATTCGACTTACAAAATTTTCGACTTACGATGGGTTAATCAGAACATAACCCCTTCCTAAGTAGAGGAGCATCTGTAGACAGCATTGGTCTCCTAGACTGTGTTTAGAGGAATGGATCTTTGACATGTAGATTTTTTCTTTAACGTGATATGTGACCTAACTGAATTAAAGAAATCTGCTGATACCAGCAAGGATTGTATACATTGTTCGCTTGATTGAAGGACTGGAATGCGCTTTGTCACGGTCCAGGGCTGTGCCCATCCTATTTTAATACACTGAGGATCAGATTAATCACTGAAAAAGCTTATTCATGTAAAAGAGACGACACATGAGAAAGCACCAATCATTGCAGATGTTTCAGAAATCGTCTTTTCCCAGCAGCCACTGCTGATGTGGATGATTTCCAAACATTGACAGAAATTTAAATGGCAAAGTTATGTTCAGCACTTATTAAATATGAAATTGGGAGTGTGGTAAGACTACTCGTTTCCAAAAAGCATGAAATAACCCAAAAATTTTGCAAGATAGGATTGGGGAGAGGTTCCCTGTCTCTATTGTTTTGATATCAACAAAAATGTCTACAAACATAACAGTGACAGAAATAGAGGCATAATGTATCTTTGCATTACCTCACTGCTTGAATTATGCATGTAATCGTAACCCCTTGCTTATGTGATTTTAATGATGTGTAAATGTTTTATGGTATGCTTGAATTGAGGTCTTGCCTGTGTTGTATGTTATAGTATAATTGTTTCATACTTGCAGAAATACTCAGCCGCTGCTTGGTTGGATAGGCCTATTATGTTAATATTTGTTTTTACTTGAATGATGGTGTATTTTTGGAGTGTATTCAATAATTTAATATTTAATAAACTTTCGAAAAAAAAAGTGCTGTATTTAGTTTCCAATAAAACGGTTGGGAAAAGCCGTGCCAAATTAAAGTATGAAAAACTGGAGATTTTATTACCCAGTATTGCTGCAGAATTATTAAATTATAGATATCATGATTCTCTAAAGTTAAGCTTCCCCAGTAGACTTTTTCATTCTAAACAGGTGGCAGAGGAGCCTAAAACCCATGTACTCTACGAATTCATGATGGCTTTAAAATGCACCAGCCACTGTATTTTACTTCATTTTTCTGTTATAGTCATGTACACTATCATGCCAAAATTATTGGGACACCCCTCAAAATCATTGAATTCAGGTGTTCCAGTCACTTCCATGGCCACAGATGTATTAAATTAAATTAAGCACCTAGGCATGCAGACTGCTTCTACAAACATTTCTGAAACAATGGGTTGCTTTCAGGAGCTCAGTGAATTCAAGCGTAGTACTGTGATAGGATGCCACCTGTGCAAGAAGTCTATTTGTGAAATTTCCTCACTACTACATATTCCATGGTCAGCTGTTAGTGGTATTATAACAAAGTGGAAGCAATTGGGAACAACAGCAACTCAGCCACAAAGTGGTAGGCGACGTAAAATCACAGAGCAGGGACAGTGCATGCTGAGGCACACAGTGTGCAGAATCAATAGAGCAGAGTCAATAGCTACAGACCTCCAAATTTCATGTGGCCTTCAGATTAGCTCAAGAACAGTGCGTAGAGAGCTTCATGAAATGGGTTTCCATGGCAGAGTAGCTGCATACAAGTCTTTCATCACCAAGTACCATGCAAAGCGTCGGATGCAGTGGTGTACAGCACACTGCCACTGGACTTTAGAGCAGTGGAGACGTGTTCTCTGGAGTGATGAATCACACTTCCCTGTCTGGCAATCCGATGGACGAGTCTGGGTTTGGCGGTTGCCAGGAGAACGGTACTTGTCTGACTGCATTGTGCCAAGTGTAAAGTTTGTTGGAGGGGGGATTGTGGTGTGGGGTTGTTTTTCAGGGATTGGGTTTGGCTCCTTAGTTCCAGGGAAAGGAACTCTTAATGCCTCAACATACAAAGCCATTTTGGACAATTTCATCCTCTCACCTTTGTGGAAACAGTTTGGTGATAGCCCCTTCCTGTTCCAAAATGACTGTGCACTAGTGCACAAAGCAAGGTCTATAAAGACATGGATGAGCGAGTTTGGTGTGGAGGACCTTGACTGGCCTGCATAGAATCCTGACCTCAACCCGATAGAAAACTTTTGGGATAAATTAGAGCCTGCAAGCCAAGCCATCTCGTTCAAAATCAGTGCCTGACCTCACAAATGCTCTACTGGAAAAATGGTCAAAAATTCCCATAAACACACTCCTAATCTTTGTGGAAAGTCTTCCCAGAAGAGTTGAAGCTGTTATAGCTGCAAAGGGTGGGCTAACTCCATATTAACGCCTATGTATTAAGAATAGGATGTTAATAAAGTTCATGTGTGTGTAAAGGCAGGTGTTGCAATACTTTTGGCAATATAGTGTATCTGATTTTCTTACTCACTGCTACCATGATTCATATGTTCTATATTCATCAAGACCCAAAGCACCCAAAGAAGTTCTCTGTACATGCTAATGCGCTTGGAGAATAATTTTGATGCCAATGCCGCTGCTGCTAATGCTTAGAAGCTATTATTGATGGATTTATGAACAAAAATATCTGGTAACTGTTTTATTTAAGTATCCATGGAAAAAAAAAGATTTCAGTTAAAATTTTTCTCTTAAAACTATTATGACTTTAATATTCCTAGAATAATAATTTCTGGTGGATGGATTCCAGACTCCCGCAACCCTGCATAGACAATTGGGTATAAAAAATGAATAGTTGGATGGATGGATTACTTTCCTCATTTTCCTACTTATTGGATGTGATCTGGTCAATTTTTAAATAAATAATAGTCTAATTAATATAACCATCAGTTGCCTAAAAAACCATTCTCATTGATCTAAAAATAGAATGTCATGGCATGAACTTGGAATAATGCAGTTGTTCACTCTGTGGTCCATGTACAGAATCATGAGCAACGGGGGGGGGGCTTCATATGCTCCTCAGGGGCCTTTGTTGATCAATCATTGCCGTCTGCAATGACTCATTCGGCATTTTCAGCTTTCTTCTTCCCTCCCTTTCCTGTCCTGCTCTACCATTCCAATGATCCCATGCTGGTAGATTAGTCACATCTCCAAGGCAACGCCTTATTCCTACGGTGCAGGTTCTCATTTAACCACATGTATGTGCAAACCGCTTGCCACTATTGCAAGGAATCATGCCAAGCGCTGCTGGAGTGGTATTTGGGGGATGCTGTGGTTGTTGTCTTGTAATGTCCCTGTATTGGAATGCTTTGAAGATCTAGGGATCATTTTAATTAGTAATCAGTGACAATGCACTATAGCCAGAACTGCTCTCACACCCGATTCGTCACTGCCACAAAATAAACATTTGTCATATTTGCTATCCATTCAATTTTACTCGAGGATAAATAGAGGCTTGTTTTAAACCAGATTTTTATAATTATCACTTTGCTGCTTATGGCATAAATTTGTGGGCAACTATTATACACAAAAAATGTGTTTGGAATTTTAATATTGTTATTACTAAGCTTTATATACTGTATGCAAGACACTTATAGTGTGGATATGCTGATCCTTCAGAGGTACGGCAATAGCATGATGATAGCACACCACAAGGTTAGTAACCATAGAAACCCTCATTCACAGGGGGAAAGAAGAAGAGGATGGCAGCTGCATGAAAACAGTAAGACTTGCTAGTCACCCGTATGATTCATTTGCCAAAAGGCTATTGAATTTAGTGTTTCAGGGAAGGAGTCTTCTGCTGGTTATGCTTGAGCTGTTTATACCGTCCATGAAGCCATGCATGAATACACTTGTCAGGGAAATCAGAAGAAGGTATGGACCATATAATCCAACTAGCGCAAGTCGAGTTTGAGGTCCAACTCTGCGGAGTGCTCAGGGTGGAGAGTGAACTAGCCTCATTATTAGGTGATTAATTTGTACAGTAAATGCAAGAATCCAAGTGCTCATGAGAATAGATAAAATGGTGACTTTATCATTACATCTTTGCAGCTCGAATTGCATTCCTTATTCATATATATTTCAGTGAGCTTTCATTGGCAAGCAGTGTTTCTCTTTTCTGATGTGTGGCTATGTTTGGTATACGCTGTTACATTTCTCTGACCAGTGCAGCTCTTTGGCCTTGTGGAACCCTATTAGTTGACTCATTCTATTTTGAAAACTGAAGTGTGCTGATGGTCAGACTTCTTTCCCACGCTAATTAGCATTCACCCGATTCTGACTCACCTTTGTAGCTGCATATTTTCGCATTCATTATAGGAGGCTGAATGACTGGCCTGTACCCCCCCCCCCCCCCCCCAACACCTTATGCCCACTGAATGCTGAGATGCAGCCTGAAGTCTCCCTGTGACCATTTAAGTGGATATGAAAGATGGATTAGTGATGATTATCTGTTGATTAAATGGGAATTCATTCATCTTCAATACCACTTGTCTTATACAGGGTTATGGGGGTCTGGAGCATATCCCAGAAACAATGGGTGTATGACAGGGAATAACCCAGAATGAGATGCCAACCCTTTGCAACAGCACCAGGGGAACACGCAAACTCCTCACACTTAGGGTCTAGGTGGAGAATCGGACCCAGGCCCCCAGAAGTGTGAGTGAACCATTCTAAGCACAGCTCTCCCATGCCCCTCTTTTAGGTCTGAAATCCACTTGTTCTTTGATTACCATGGCAGTCATAATGCTAATTAAGTTTTAACAAATGTCTCTTGACCTCTTCAGAGTTTCAGCCTTGGTTCTTTTATACCTTTGAAAATACCTGACAGAAGTCAGAAACTTTCATCCTCAAGAGATGCAGTAGTGGAACACCTCATTTACACTTGAAACACAAGGTGAGGTGGCTTGTCATCTAAATAATTGCCCCACTATAGTATGAGCTGATGTAGAGCAAAAACCAGTATAATCTTTGGTCCCGAAGGACAGGAGCTTCAGAGCTCTGAAATACTGAAAAAGACATGGTCTCTGAGTATGTGTAGCTGGTGCCACCTAAAGGAACCTGAAAAACATTTATTTGGGGGAAAAATAATATGTCTATCTGTCGGTATAACTGGACGGACTGAAATATTTTTTTTTTTTAAATAAACATAAGGGGGCAGAAAATGTAAATCGACAGTAATGAGGTGCTACACAGGTGTCAAAAAACACCAGCCAGAAAAATGTCAATAACGCTAATTCAATCCAAGAAAGTAATTTTCCATTAACCACATTATCTAATGGGGCAGCATGATGGTGCAGTGGTTAGCACTATTGCCTCACACCTTTGGGACCTGGGTTCAAGTGTCGGCCAGGGTTCCCCGTATAGAGCTTGCATGTTCGGTCCACGCCATTGTAGAGTTTCCTCAAGGTTCTCTGCCTCCTACCACATGGTCCAAAAACAATTGCAGTTAACAAATTGCCTATAGGTGTGAGTGTGCAATGGGTTGGTGCCCCATCCTGGGTTGTTCCCTGCCTTGTGCCCGCAGGCTCATACCCCTGAGACCCTTATTAGCACAGGTGGTTACAGAAGATGGATGTATGGATGGCATGCCATCAAATATGAGTAGTAATAATTTAATAACATTTATAAGTCGAGGTGATGCAGTATTGCCTTACACATCCAGGGTTGGGGGGTTTGTAGTTCATCCCAGCTGGAGGGCATGCTTGCATGTTCTCCTTGAGAGACACGGAGGGCCTCTAGGGACTACAAGTTCCTCCCACAGTCATGCAGGCAGGCTAACTAATCTCTTCATTGCCCATAGTGTTTGAGCATGTGTACCAACAGATGGATCGGTATTCTAGCTGTCCCCCTGCCTTGTGGCTTCTGCTGCCTAGGATAGGCTCCACCACCCCAACAGATAATCAGTTTAAAGACCAATGGATGGATGGATTTATAAATCAGATCTCAGACTCAGCATTCAGTTCTTAAATCAGATGGATTCATGTATTTTCAATACAATATATTTCAGCAGCACTGCTTCCACAATTTTCATGTACTTTTATTTAGTGAGGGGGAATTAAAGAAAAAAAATTATGGTCAGATATGCCCTATTTTCAGTAAAATGACTGAAGGTTATTATCTTAACAGTGTGGCACAGTTGCTCAGTGAGCAGCCTGGTATCTCACAACTTGAGGGTCGAGGGTTCACAGCAGGGGTGGATTAACTTATCTGGGGGCCCTAGATGACATCGGCATAAATGTTCAGTTATTACCAGCTGTCACAACTGGAGACGGGGAAGGAAGGACGATCCAAATACAGCCTGGATAATGAAAAGGGACTATTAAAAGACTGGAACACACACAAGGTAAAATGATCACATGGGGGCAAAACAAAAGGAAGGGAATAATTCACATGGGACCAGGGCTGACCTAAACACAGGGAAAGGTTTGGCAAACAGTGAGAGGGCATACTAATTACTAAAACAGCACTCACCCAAGGGAGGTACAGGTGGTACCATGATAAAGGTGCTCATGACACTTGCTAACACCTTAGAGCAGGAGAGAAGAAACGCCAACCACTCTGGAACTCAATCCA
>JAAGVU020000001.1:27453379-27467718 GCA_011763525.2 Mormyrus iriodes
CTGAAGTGGTGTTCATCTAGCCATCCAGCAAGATATCAGTGACTTTTTGGAAAACAGAAGAAATTCTTACTAGTTTTAATTGTGTTACTCTTAATTTGCACATGTTCTAATGTTATATTGAATTTTTAATTCTGCGCAAATATACATTTACTACCCAGATAAATGGCTTTAAACATTTCACTGCCTAAGACTTTTGCACAGTACTGTACATACATGAATAGAGTGGATATAATATAGCAGCATGGAATGTAGCAGCAGAATATAAATGTGGTATAAAAACTATGTAACATGAAAAGAATCATGTGACTATCAGTACATAATATTGAATAGAAATTTTCTATATATTATATACAGTATGTAAACTATATAACATTAATATAAATACAGTATGTAAGCTACCTGTACATAATATGGTACTGTATAGTGTAGCAGAGCAACAGGTAATGTAGTAGTTAATAAAAAGTGCAACCATGCCAGTTAGAGAAGGTTAAAACTGGCTGTTGGAGTGAAAAGTTGATGCTGCTCCCTTGGTGAGGAACTGCAAGGAGTTCAGGAGTTTTACAGCTTGTGGGAAGAAGCTGTTACAATTTCTGCTTGAGCTCAACCGAATGCTGTGGTACCTCCTGCCAGACGGGCAGTGAGTGAACAGTCCATGGAGTGGATGGGAGGGATCTTTCACAATGCTGGAGGCCTTGCGGATTCATTGCTTGTGAAAGATGTCCTGGATGGAGGGGAGAGAGATCCCGTTCCACTGTATTCACTACTCTCTGCAGGGACTTGTGATCAGGGACATTGCAGTTCTCAAACCAGGTAGCGATACAGCTGGTGAGCACACGCTCAGTAGTTCCCCTGTAGAATGTGGTGAGGATGGGGGGAGGGGGAGGCTTGCCTTCTTCAGTTGCTGTAAGAAATGCAATCACTGCTGTGCGTTCCTGGCCAGAGAGGTGGCGTTGAGGATCCCAGTGAGATCAACTGTCAGGTAAACACCAAGAAATTTGGTGCTTGTGTTGGTCTCCACCTCTGAGCCCTCCATGTACAGTGGGGAGTGGACAGCATGGGCCTTCCTGAAGTCAGCAATCATTTCTTTCATTTTGTCCACATTCAGAAACAGATTGGTGCCTTTGCACCAGTCCACAAGTTGCTCCACTTCATTCCCGTATGCTGACTCATCACCGTTGCTGATCAGGCCCACCACTGTGGTATCATCAGCAAACTTGATGATGCTGTTAGAACTGTACTGTGCAATACAGTCATGAGTCGACAAAGATAAACAATTGTGTGTGTTTGTGTGTGTATGTGTGTGTGTGTGTGTGTGTAGAATAGTGATATTTTATTCATCGCTATGTGAAATAGCGTACTTCTGATAACAAAGCCCTAACCTGCAAAACCACACACTGACCTTATGTGTATATAAATATATAATATATGTATACAGTATACACAGATCTAACGGATTTGTAGAAGTCTTATTTTTAAAGAAATATCTGGGCTCTTTTTTTATGCACGTTTCTCAACCTGTGCACTGAATGGCATGTTGTATAAGAGGATAATATGAATACATATGCTACTCCTTATTGCTAAATAGCAATTGATTTTAGCTGAATAATTGTTTATCTTTGCTCTTTTTGTAACTGTTTGTGAATTAGCTACATTTCACGGCGGGTATTTTTAATTATCATCTCTAGAAGTGGTTGAATGGTTGGATATAATTGCATGAGAGTCTATTATCGTTTGTACAGTACCAGTCAAGAGACTGAACATGCCAAGCTGCCTACAAAGGAGAGCGATAGTGTCTCATCACATGACCTGGCCACATGACCTAAACACAGTAGAAATAATTTTGGAGGAGTTTGACCAAAGAGTGAAGGAAAAGCTGCCAATGAGTGCTCAGCCTATAAGTGGGACCTCCTTCAGGACAGCTGGAAAAGCGTCCCAGGGGGCCACCTCATTAAACTGGCATGGAGGAGACAGTAGGGTCAGTCAGTCCCTGAAGCAACTGTTGTTAAGGGCCTTGCTGAAGAACCCAATTGTGGGGTCACAACCAACTCTGGGATTTTAACTGGCAACCTTCTGAGTCCCAACGCACAAAGCTGCCCTCCCCCCCCCCCCCCAATATACACTATATGGACAAAAGTATTGGGACACCTGATCAGTACACCTACAGGAAATTTTATGAGATCCCATTCTAAATCCATAGGCATCAGCATATAGTAGGTCCTCCATTTGCAGCTATAATACTTGCCATTCTTCTGGGAAGGCTTTCCACAAGAAGTGGGAACTGTGGGAACTGTTGCCAGTTCATCCAGAAGAACATTTGCGAGGTCAAGCGATGTTCGACGTGAAGGCCTGGCTCTCAATCTCCATTCTAGTTCATCCCAAAGGTGTTTGATGTGGTTGAGGTCAGTGCTCTGTGGAGGCCAAGCAAGTTCTTCCACATCAAACTCACCCAGCGATGTCTTTATGAACCTTGCTTTATACACTGGGGCACAGTCATGCTGGAACAGAAAAGGGTCTTCCCCAACCTGTTCCCACAAAGTTGGAAGCATAGAATTCTCCAAAATGTTTTGGTATGCTGAAGCATTGAGCGTTCCCTTCACTGGAACTAATGGGGCTTTTCCACTGCCACCAAGAACTGAGTCGTACCGCGAACTGGCAGCTTTCCAGGTAAGTATGCAAGCCATACTTGAGCTGTCCCCGAGCTGTAACCTTGCTGACATGCCATTGCTTCCTAGCAGGACCAAAAGCATGAACAAACCAAGCTAATTCCATCACCACCATCAGATTGGTCAAAATGCACAGAGATGCCAGTGTTCTGCACATGGATTATTTGAAGGAAAAATATATAATTTATCGCACATCATGATGAATTGATGCCTTGTTCCCATTCCATTAAGCTCCTGGTGCACAGTTTTTATGCTTTTATTGTGCAGTTATTGACTCAACAGATAGTTGGCAACTTTTACGCACTATGCACCTCTGCACTCAGTGACCATTCTCCGTTACTTTACGTGGGCTGCCGGTTTGCGGCTAAGTTTCTGTTATTCCTAAATGCTTGTTTTCACTTTACAATAATGGCACTTACAGTTCACCGTGGAATATGTAGCAGGGAAGAAATTTTATAAACTGACATATTGAAAAGGTAGCATCCTGTGACAGTACCGCACTTGAATTCACTAAGCTATTCGGAACATCTCATTCTTTCACAAATGTTTGTAAACCTGTGACAAAGGGTCTGAATGAAACACTTGAATTCACTGATTAAGACGTGTGTCTCAATACTTTTGTCCATATGATGTGTATTTTTTTTGTATAATACTTTTTTGGTTGGTGCATAATGCCATATATGTATTTTTAGTTTTGATGTTTTTATATCATTCTAAAATGTAGAGAATAGTACAAATACACCTTTCTATAGGTAGGTGTGTCCAAACTTTTGATCAGAACTGTATATACAGCATACACAGATCTGATGCTACTACTGATGCTCTATAAGCTGTAACACTATTCCAGAAAGGAAGTACCCACACTGAGTTCTACCAGCGGCAACTGTAATGTAATCTATAAACAGAATTGTTAGAATTATGCTAATTTGGGTACTCACAAAACTTACTGGTTCATACAGCCACCGGAGAGCAACAGTGCAAGACAAGCTCACAGTTTACACAAAAAGTGCAGGTGCAGGGGTCAACACCATGGCAAATTATGATCAAAATCCAATGGTTACCATTGACACAATATTTCAAAATGCGGCCTACATAGTTTTTTTTTTTACAACAGACACAGGTCAGTCTTGACATGGACCCGTTTGTCTGTGTAAGTACAGGTTGACGATGCCTGGTAAGGCGCACATACTGTTTAAGCCTGATTTGGCCTGTAAGAATGCAAAAGTGAGGCAAAATCTTAAAGCTTCTCTTGAGTTCACGTGTGATTCTGTGGTCCATGGTTATTGCTTATTGCAATCTCAATTCTTTGTCTGTTCTATTAATCCTTCTTGTGTGTTGTGTGGCTACCTCAAGTCCACCCAATATTTTGTTAACCACACTTGAAATAAGCTTTGTCATAAATCAACCACAAGCATCAGGGCCAATCGGTTCTTGAGCATGATATGATATGAGGGTACCAGACTAGCTGTCCTGAGAGGAAAAAATTATCAGTAGTACCTACAGCAATTTAAAGATTGAATACTAAATTAGAATTAGAATTCAAATTAATTAATGAACGTTATTTATTCCAGGGGGAAATACTAAAAAGAGGGAAATTCTAGATATTGAGTAAAATGAACTTGGAATGGTTTAAAATACATCTGGTGCCAGTTAGACACCATTGACTCCACATAAGCTTGGCCACATGAAAAATAACATAATTCCTGCAAGAGATGGTGAAAACTGTAAGGTTGGTGGTCATTCATCCTTCACACCTGGAGATTTCAGAGCTTATCATAGTAGCCTCAAATTTGTTGGAAATATGTTGAAACCTTAAAAATATACCAGAGTGAGTGCAATTTTCTCATACACACTGATTTTTACATACACATTTAGAGAGGAGTAGACCCAACAAGAATGTATGATCCACCACGGCTGGGAGCAACTGAGAAGGATAGAAGCTCCATCACAGAAGTCCTTGGAAGAAGGGGAGCGAAGAAAGCTAGCCAGCTTCCCCGAAATTCCCCTCTCCCTGACTGCACCAGCACCTATCCCCGAACTCCCCCTGGCCTGTCTCCACCAGCACTGGGGCCCCTAATCCTCCTTTTCATAGGACTGTATAACCCTCATTATCTATTAAACACCAACCTCTCTAGGCTGATTCTTGTTAAGTATCTGTTGCGTGCATGTGGATGTACTGACACCCCACCACAAAGGTCTTGGAAACAGTTGTCGTGTGAATGACAATTCTCTGGGCGTTTTTTTATTCCAAAAATCCTTCCAAGAAGCAAGACTTCCCCTTAAGATCAAATTTTCTTCTGCCTGTCAGCAACAATACATTCCTACTATGCTTATATGGATCCTGAACAGATATTAGGCTCCAGTATCACTACTGTTGATATGACTATGAATAGTACAGTAAATTTTAGGGATGCACTTGAATATGGATACATTATTCAAAAACACACACATAATTTGTTGTAATCAGATATTTTTTGTACCCAAAGATTTACGAGATTATGTGGAAAAAGTCAACCCCCATGACTGACATGTCTATGTTTCTTCAAATTGGTTCATATCAATGTGGATGGCCACACTGTGGTGCCGAGGCGTTGCCCGCTGCACGGCAGCACTCAAGTCCTAATCTAAGGCGGCCCATCCGGGTAGGCATGTGGAACGTCTTGTCTCTCTGTCTAAACTCCGCATTTTTGTGGCGCCACATTCTGCACACAAGATATAAATGCCCAGTCTGTTTGAAACACAGGATTTCACTAAGTAATCATTACATTTACTGCAAATTATTTAAAAGAGATCGCCATATTCTGTAGCTGGCCCACCAAGATATGCATAACAGGCTGAGAGCTGACCTTCCCCATCTGTCATCACATGGAGGGGTCAGTGTCAGGTGCAGATTTCCCTCCAAGCCCTACACAAACCCAAACACCTAAACCTGTCATTTTTAGCTATATGTGTTAATTTTTTCCATTCAAAAAAAAAAAAAAACTGCCAGAGGATTGGGGGGGAGAATGACATTTCACCTTGTGACATTTTACCAATGACATTTCATTCTCTCAAACATCATGTAAAGCGCTTGGGGGAGACTCTGTTGTGACAGGCGCTATATAAAAATAAATCAAATTGAATTGAATTGGACCTTGTATTGCTCTTATGTAATTACAGTTGTACAGTAATGTTTCCCTAGCATATTGCACTGTAACATTAATATAAACAAACGTAAATGCCACATCATTGGAATTAAAGATTTCTCCTGATTAACTCCTGTAAATAGTTTGTATGTCCAATGCAAAACAGAGTCTTTCAATGTGTAAAACTTTTTTTCAGTTCATGATTGTTCAATGCCCCAGGGTTAAGTGGAGGGGGCAGACAGTTCATAAAATTTAATCTAGTTAAGGCACAATAATTGCATTGCCAATGAACATTAGGTTGGAAATCACAATTTTAATGTGACTTTCAATATTAACCACACCCACGTCCGATCTTCTATCAAATACAGACAGAGAGACAGATCATTTTATTGGTTGAACAGATACAGATACAAATACGGATACAGATAAAGGCATAGCTGTGCACCTCTAATAAATGCTGGATTATTTAAATGGTAAAATGCTGTGGAACTTTGTATTAGTGGGCTTCACTTTTTTATAATATGACATGGTTTTCAAGTCAGAACTGTGCGATTCTGTGTTTGGCTAAAATGTCTATGGGACCCTCATTAATTTTGTACTGTTTAGCATGCCTCCCTCATAGGTTCCAGCCATCTGCCTATGGTATACAGCACATTGTGTTTTCATTTCATTTGCCTCATTTGTCTCACTTAATATACATCAGTCAATTCATTCATCTTCAAGCTACAGGTCTAGCCCCAGTTCTTGATGAACCTGGAATAACAAAATCAGGCCCAGGTTTGCAAGGGTGCCTAAGGGAGCTTAGCACCTTCAAATTAATTATGTGTCCCCTCAAGTGGAAGTCTATCAATCCAGCGGTGACCAGGCCCCCTCACTAATTTCAGATACACCCTTAGTCATTTTGTTCTGGACCTGGCAATGTCCAGAAACACAGGCCATAAAGATACGAGTCCAACACAGGACACAAATACAATCGCACAGTCATGCAGTAAGGACAACTTCTGATTAATAAAGGTTTTTTTTTTGGTTTGGGGAAAATATTAGCCTTGCGTGATTTTTTGGCATATATTTGCATTTAATATTATCAAATCGTTCACAAAAATGTATTAGATAACCAAAGTAAACACGTTATAATTTGATACTTTTGTCATTATAAGATGTAATGTGACACTATAACTACAATGGTCAAAACCACTCTTATCAACCAAAGTTCATAAACAGTTGAAGCCATCTCTGGGGTTGGCTAAATAATTTCAATTTCAAACGCTTGCGGCCCAAATCTGTTTCACAGACACCCACACCTCTGGATGAACTCTCACTCCCACATACTGAGTAACATCCCTGCTATTTGCTAATGTAAAGTTTGGCGACATGGAGGGATTCAGAATGAGAACCAAGGCTCCTTTGAATAGAAATGAGTCAGCTGAGCTGGGTCTGACATCTGGACAAGGTGCCACCCGGCTGTGAGGATGTTTTAAGTTGTAAGGATGCCTCCAGAGGAGTTATTCTGGGTATTCGCCACTAAGCAGAGGCCCCAGGGCAGTGCTATGTAGAGATAATCATAACAACCATTACACTGATGATTCACAATAATCATGATTCAAAAACTGCTCAGAAAATCATTCTTTCTCTGTATCTCACTCTGAAACAAGCTTGGATTGGTAACTGCTATGGTACTGTGAGAATTACTTAAAAAGAGTATGAGACTAATTTTTTTTGGTTTGTTTTTTTTTGCTTTTCAGTTCACTTAGATGTTAGCTATTTTTTGTCCTTTGGTAGCTCTGTTGGTAGAGTGTACAGTACATACTTAAGTAGCTTGCCTGAATATCACTCGATGGACTTACATTTTTCCAGAATTTCCCCCTGGGATCAATAAAGTTAATCTAAATCTTATAGATTCTCTGTGTTCTTGCTGATAGATGTGTCTATTTTCAGGTGGTTTGCAGCCATAAGGAGAGTGTACATTTTTGGTAGCTACTGGAAAATTAGGCAAACAGAACTAAATTCAGTTATATCAGAACAGAAGTTTAAAATGGTAAAAATCACATGTGTAATAATCTTTTGTCTATCCCACAGAAACTAATCCACTGCAATAATGCAGGACTATGTTGGGTGTCGATGTCAGTGGCCCCCCCAAGATGTAGTAACCAGTGTCAAATCCCTCAGCCAGGTAGCTCTTACAGGTAAGAGTCACGTTACCTGTTTAAAGCTGGATAAAGTCTGTTCACCCTGTTTCCTTGCCATTGAAACTCAGGTAGGGGTTTAAATGGCAGGGGCAAGTTAGTGTCTTATATGCAGATGTGGATTAGATATCCATTAAAGAGTCTGTGGCGGAGGGGATAGACAAACACTAGTCGCTAAAAGATGATGAGCAGCTGAGAAACAGCTGGAAGAGAGCATGTGCAGCTGGAAATGTGGCTCCTAGGGACTTTGTGGGAAGGACATCAACCATGTCTCCTGTTCCTTCACAAAGAGTGGACCACTGCCAAGAGGTAACAAAATTCAGTTTTTCATATATTATAGCCCTGATATAAAGTTACATACATGTGACAACATGATACAGTCTGTCTTTAACAGAAGATAGGTGTTGAAACCTATAGCACAATGTTTGCATAGCTGACAGATACATATATAATTTTATTTGCACTTAAATAATGTTGTACATTATATGAGATAACTTCTGTGTAAAAATATTTTTGTCTATACAATTACTGAGTATAAAAGCCAGGCCTTTCGAGATTTGTTAATATATTGGAATTATACTATACCTTCAGCTATAAAAACTTTAAATGAAATGAAGTATACTCTTGGGTGTTGGATTGCCTGTGGCTTAACAATCCGCAGAGTTGGGGAGTAAATCATTGGCCCAAGGTGATTCGATTTGATTACGATTATTTAATAATTCAGTTAACTGATTATTTGATTATTTTGATAACCAAACCTAAATTCAAACCTTTTTCAAACTGAAAAAAAATATGACCATAATTACACACTATCATTGGAATATTAAGAAAGTAGAATCTCAGATGATTTATTTTTATTGTTATTATTAACCGTTATGTATTTTACTTCTTCCGTTCTAAATTCTAGAGTCTATAGAATTTCTCCTCATTTTGAAAATGGACTGGGGTCACTTCAACCCCAAAAATAACACAGGGGTTAAACAGGAAGAACAGTCAGTGAATTATCAAAATGGCCATTTATTGAACTATACAGAAAAAAATCTGAAAGGAAGCGCTTCTCTGATTGACCGTTTTCACTTAGGCTAACCAGTAATGCTCGAATGTGGGAATTTGCCAGTGGTGAAACTTGCCGAACTTGAGTTAATGACATTACATCATATTAAATCTGTGGAAAATGATCGATCTGTGGGCCAGATTTAATAATAAATTATAAACGCGATGGGGACCAATACTATAAGACCTCTTATAAGTGGTGAATGAACAGATGAAATCCTCTGTCCTCCATTACAGAAAATGGCTGATCATCCAATGCAATCATCTCCATTATTGCAGTAGTTAGGGTTAGTGTTAGTGTCTTTAGTTATGGTGCTGCTGTCTTTAAATTCCGATAAAGCTTTAATACCAGCAGCAAATATCGTCTCAGATTGAACAGATCCCAATATCTTGATTTTCAATTAATATCAGCCGATACCAATATATTAACCAATATATTGTGCATTTCATTACTTTTTTATTAGCTAGCTATTTAGCTACCTCAGAGTTTTGGCCATTGCTAACAAAAAGAACGTTTTTTTTGTGCTGCAAAAGAGGGCTGTTTCCCAAAAGCATCACAGCGAACGTAAAGGTTATCTTAACCAACAGAGAAAGCGCACTGCACTACAAAACAAGGGAGAGTTTCTCAAAGGGGTCATAATGCAAAGATCATCAAGTACCACTTCCTTTATGAATATTAATGAGGCTTCCCCTACAATCTTTTCAGAAATTTGCATGCTGGCACTTCTACTTTGTATATCTACCTGCACGTGAACACAAGAGCACACAATCCGGAAGTAGGAGTATCTTTAAATCGCCCCCCCCCCAAAAAAAAAATCAGTTCTGATGTTCCAGATTGATGCTGCTGAATTGTAACCTTAATAATCGATTTTTCACAATACATCGATGCATCTTCACAGCCCTACCGTAGAGTCACTCCACAGTGGTGGAGGTTGCTAAACATTCTAAACAGGCTCTGCATTGTCTTTTTTTGGCTTTATTCCTACATATTCAGATAAATGAGTGTTTGTACAACACAAATCAGTGACTATGTGAAGGAGTATGTGTGTCATTGTGTGTGTATGGATTAGGTTTATATTACATCGTGGGGACAAAATATCCCCCACAATGTAATTAATAGCTGTTTTTTGATGTTGTGGGGACCATTTTTCAGGTCCCCACAAAGATCTGTGACTGCAATCAAAAAAGTAAAAATGCCCAAAATCTTGTATTTTGTTTGGTTACTTATGGTTAAGGTTAGGGCAGGGTAGGGGTTAAGGTCATCATGTTGTGATTAGAGTTCTCCCCATAGAAATGAATGGAGAGTCCCCACAAAGGTATAATTACAAACCTGTGTGTGTCTGTGTGTGTTCGTGTGTGTGTGTGATGGACTTCTTAGCACCCACTGTATTTATTGCCAAACGGATTTTGGAACACAAGCATATTTCATGGGTTTCTGCAGCTAAATCTGACAAACAGGTAAACATAGCTATCAGTGGACTGATTATATAATAGTGACAAACATGAAATGTATACAATAATGTTAAAAGAAATAACATCTCCCTATAAAATCAAAAAGAAATTATTCAAGTATTGTTTGACTCTGGAGCTTTTTGACTTACTTTTGTCTTTGTGAATTATATTAAAATTAATTGAAATATCAATGCTCAATCTCTTATGACAAACCTTTGGCTATGTGAAACCTAAACAAATGTGGATAGATATATGGATATATACAGTGCTCAGCATAAATAAGTACACCCCCTTTGAAGAGTACGATTTTAATCAATAGCTCAATGGCCACAAGAACAATTTCCAAAATTTTAATAAGACTTTGCTGATCTTTTTGTAGCCTTCACCTTTCTTGTGTAAGGAAATTATTTCCTTTCTCAGGTCTTGTGACTTTTCTCTTCCATGTAGCCATTGCTGACAGCATGGAATGGGAAGGGGTTTCTTTGCTTAGTAATGCCCTTTTATAGGCAAAATGCCTGTCTAATGAATAATTAGACTCACCTGTGGTTGATATCTTGTTAATTAGAATTTTGTAGTCTAAAATTTAGCTTTCCTCCTAAGACTTTCAATGGGGTGTACTCATTTTTGTAACATGGTCTTGAATAAATTTATTAGGACATTACACTTTTTTTGTGCCAGCAAATCCTTTTTGCAATCATTGGCCCACATTTGTGGGAGTATTTTGTAGTATAGTATCCCATAGAAAATGTTGATTCTGAAAGAAAACTAAAGGTTGTCTGACAAATCTGTTGGGGTGCATTCATTTATGCTGAGCACTGTGTATCTGGATATATGGTTAGAACATCTTGAATTTGCAATGTTCTAGATTATGAAAAGTGCCATAATTTAGTTAAATGCCGTTAATGATTATTCCTTTCATTTACAGGTCAGCCTTTCACAGACTGATAGTTCTCTCTTTTGGTGTGCCCTGGACATATTTATGATCCTCTTCTAGTAAAGAGAAAATGCAACGCTTCAACATCCCAGTAGAGTCAATCCGGATTTTTGACAAACATATTTGACTCAGCAGGACATATTTTACATGGTGGCAATGGCGAGCAAGATCACCTTCTGCCACCACACTGAGGCTGGTGGAGATGCCAGACCGTGATAGTATCAGCTGAAGGTCTTGATAACCATTCTTGCATCTCATCCAGCTAACCCCAAACTGTGTTGCCCTGATAGTGGCTTCTTGAAATGATGGGGCAGATGTTGGAGGATGTCACAGATGGCTTTGGCATGGAAGAACTGGAGTGCAAGATCTGCTTTTGTGTCTACACCCTGGGAAGCCGACGGCCTAAGGTGCTGGACTGCTGTCATAGACTTTGCGCCAAATGCTTGACTAAAATACTAGATACGGCAGAGGAACGGTCCATCATCTGTCCGTTCTGCCGCTACCCCACCACCTTGTCGGAGGAAGCTGTGAGAGGCCTCCCAGATGACTGCAACCTGGTAGCAGCCCTGACCATTCTGAGACGAGACAGACGGAACCTCAGCCAAAGCTCCACTGCTGAGCTCCTCCTCAGCCCCAGGCACCTCAGCTCACAGGTTAACACTCCCACTTACCAGAACTCCTCCAACTACCTGATCATCACTATGATGGAGACTACTCAAGAGCCAGCAAGCCCCCAATCCAATCCATTGACCCCTAACCCAGACTATAGCTCTTCCAGTCCTGAGTCTACATCCACTGCCTACCAACGCAGGTCCATGTTGGACCGGGCTTCCATTATCTGCCAAACCACAGCCAGGGCACTGGTCTGGCTGTTTGGCCTGTTCTATATCAGCTCCCTTCCTCTAGGTGTCTACCTGCTCATTGTGCAGGAGACAATGCTGGGGATCCTATTGGTCAGTTTGGTGCCTACAAGCCTGGTGGCCTTCATGGTTTATGGTCTGTGCCAGGACTTGTGTCAGAAGTTTTGGGACTGCATATCTTCCTGATACCATACAATAAATATATATACTGATAGTGTGACAGTGTGAAACTACTGACTGGTCATTGTATCATGACAGAGTTGATAATTACATCATAACAATCATATTTGGAAGTAGGGTCTTGGTAAACAGTAGAGGGCAATCACAATACTATGATTATGATACAGCCAAGATGTAAAGTCAAGCTAGGGAGGCTGTGCCTTTGATCTGAAGGTTGGTGGTTCAAATGTCCAAGATGATACAATGGTTTCACCGTAGGACCCCTGAGAAAGGCCCTTAATCCCTAATTGCTGCAAGGATAGGCTGACTTTCCCTTCTCGATTGTATCTTGCATTGAATAAAATTTTTTTATAAAACATAATTACTAGTTCAAGATGATCATACAATATTAAAGAATTATGATTATATAACAACACCATTACAGATCATTTTTGTTCTTCCACTTATGTGCCACTATATATTAGGGAAGTGAACAGTCAGTTCTTGAAGTTGATGTATTGTAAGCAGGAAAGATGGGCAAGCGTAAGGATTTGAGTGACTTTGACAAAAGCCAAATTGTCAGGGTTAGATGACTGGGTCAGAGCATCCCCAAAACGGCAGATTGTGTGGGGTGTTCCCAGTATGCTGTGGTCGGTATCTACCAAAAGTGGTCCAATTAAGACCAACCGGTGAACCAGTGACAGAGTCATGGGTGCCCAAAGCTCATTGATGCAAGAGGGGAGCAAAGGCTAACCCATCTGGTCTGATCCCTCTGGAGAGCTACTATAGCACAAATTGCTGAAAAAGTTAATGCTAGCTATTATAGAAAATTGTCAGAACACACAGTGCATCACAGCTTTCTGCGTATGGAGCTGTGTAGCAGCAGACCAGTCAGATTGCCCATGCTGACCCCTGTCCACCGCCAAAAGCACCTACAATGGGCATGTGAGCATCAGTACTGGACCATGGAGCAATGGGAGAAGGTGGCCTGATCTGATGAGTCATGTTTTCTGTTACATCGTGTGGGCAGCCAGGTGCGTGTGTGTCGTTTACCTGGGGAAGAGATGGCACCAGGATGCACTATGGGAAGAAGACAAGCCAGTGGAGGCAGTGTGAGGCTCTGGGCAATGTTCTGCTGGGAAACCTTGGGTCCTTGCATTCATGAGGAGGTTACTCTGACATGTACCACCTGCCTTGCAGACCAAGTACACTCCTTCATAGCATCAGTATTCCCTGATGGCAGTGCTGTCTTTCAGCAGAACAATGCATCCTGCCACACTGCAAAAATTGTTCAAGAATAGTTTGAAGGATATGAAAAAGACGTGATGACTTTGTCTCTAAATTTCTCAGATGTGATCATGCAGGTGTAGGATGTGCTGGATAAACAAGTTCAATCCATGGAGGCTCCACCTCACAACTTACAGAACTTAAAGGATCTACTACAACTTGGTGCCAGATACCACAGGACATTTTCAGAAGTCTTGTGGAGTCCATGCCTCGACAGGTCAGAGCTGTTTTGATGGCACCAGAGAACCTACATAATATTCAGCAGGTGGTTTATAATGTTTTGACTGATCAGTGTATATAAACATGTTCAATGCTATAAGCACATTCCTGTATGTAACAAAATATTGCCTAACTGTTATATCTATTTGTGACTGTATGTTACTGCGCATTTCATTGGGCAGGGCCAATGTCTAATATATGAATGGAAAAAAAATAAATAAATGAACAAACATGACATTAAAATACAACCCGAATTCCAGAAAAGTGGTAATGTTTTTTTAATTTGAATAAAATGAAAACTAAAAGACTTTCAAATCACATGAGCCGATATTTTATTCACAACAGAACACAGATAACATAAATGTTTAAACTGGGAAATTTTACAATTTTATGCACAAAATGAG
>JAAGVU020000001.1:27468026-27486081 GCA_011763525.2 Mormyrus iriodes
TATGTTGCTCTAAAACCTTTATATACCTTTCAGCATTCATAGTTCCTTCCAAAACATGCAAGCTGCCCATACCGTATACACTTATGCACCCCCATACCATCACAGATGCTGGCTTTTGAACTGAACGCTGATAACTCGCTGGAAGGTCTCCCTCCTCTTCAGCCTGGAGGACACGGCGTCCGTGATTACCAACAGGAATGTCAAATTTGGACTCGTCTGACCATAGAACACTTTCCCACTTTGAAACACCCCATTTCAAATGAGTCTTGGCCCACAGGACACGACAGCACTTCTGGACCATGTTCAAATATGGCTTCCTTTTTGCATGATAGAGCTTTAGTTGGCATCTGCAGATGGCACAGTAGATTGTGTTTACCGACAGTGGTTTCTGGAAACATTCCTGGGCCCATTTAGTAATGTCATTGACACAATCATGCCGATGAGTGATGCAGTGTCATCTGAGGGCACGAAGACCAGGGACATCCAATAAAGGTGTTCGGCCTTGTCCCTTACGCACAGAGAGATCTCCAGTTTCTCTGAATCTTTTGATGATGTTATGCACTGTAGATGACGAGATTTGCAAAGCCTTTGCAATCTGATGTTGAGGATCATTGTTTTTAAAGTATTCCACAGCCTTTTTATGCACTCTTTCACAGATTGGAGACCCTCTGCCCAACTTTACTTCTGAGAGACTCTGCCTCTCTAAGGCATCCCTTTTATAGCTAATCATGTTGCAGACCTGATGTCAATTAACTTAGTTAGTTGCTAGATGTTCTTCCAGCTGAATCTTTCTAAACTTTCTTGCTTTTTCATCCATTTGTTGTCCCTGTCCCAACTATTTTGGGACCTGTAGCAAGCATCAAATTTGAAATGAGCTCATTTTGTGCATGAAATTGTAAAATTTCCCATCTTCAGCATTTGCTATGTTATCTATGTTCTGTTGTGAATAAAATACTGGCTCATGTGATTTGAAAGACGTTTAGTTTTCATTTTATGCAAATTAAAAAAACGCCCCAACTTGTCCTGAATTCGGGTTGTATATATATTAATTCTATAATTATAAAATAATACATATAAACGTAATAAACATGGATATAGCTACCTTATGTGTGTGTGTGCACACATATATTTCTTTGGAAATGTTTACTGGTATTTGTACTGAAACTAATGTGAAATCAGGGACTATTGATGACTATAAAGCACTAAATAGAAAACAGGTCAGTATTTCCTGGTTATTAATTAATGCACAGAATAACTACAATAGAGAAATCGCAGAAATACTTATGCTCAGATTCTGTTTGCATGACTTGTCTTGCTGGCGCCCCCCCTTCATAAATATAATGTATTGTATCACAGAAGGGAGAGGGTGTTTGGGGTCTGCTGGGGATTCTCTCCTCCAGCTGCTGCATGTGGCTGCTTCTCGAACCTGGGAGCTACCCCTGGCCCAACATTGATCTCCTGCGGCACGTTGGGCAGAGCGAGTGATTGGTGGGGGAGCAGCAGGAATGAGAACTAGAGGAGCAGATGCCAGATGGATTTTGATTTCAGGCAAGCTGGCAACCGAGTATGAAACAGCACTGGACACAGCAAAAAAGCAGAGGATATCTAATAAAAGCATCTCTCTTGTGAGGTATCATTACAAGTATAAGACACTATACACTTTAATAACAAAAACTTTCAATAATGTATGCTTTCAATACCTTCAACAATGCCCTGGGCACACTGCCACCATGACTTTAGTTGCAAAGAAAACCCAAAGTTTTATTTTGAAAGTTCATATTTATTTGAAATAGTTTATTTTCACAGCTTAGAAATCTTAGAAACAGAAGTGATACTCACTAACTAAAAAAGTCCAAAAATCTCCCACTTCCCTAGTAAATGAACCCAACGTCCTGTGATAGTCACTGTTTTCATTCAAAACTGAAAATGAAGTACCAGTTTTACCAAATATGTGTGCCACGTGAACACAGAGAGGACAGAACTTTGTATAAATGGGAAATGGGACATTCCTTGAAATTATTTGTGATGATTTGATCATTTGCTGTTGTAAAATAGCACTAGAAGAAAATAAAATGTATCATTCTACGGGGACTCGCTAATCAGCCACACGTCTACGAGGCAGATATTTACAGTTGCAATTTTATGCCATGAATTTTATTCATCAAACAGCAAGTTTTGATTTGATATGCTCCTGAGATATTACGTTCCCATTCCTGGAAGCTAAGGCTTGGCAAAAGTGTGGAATAACAATTAGGAAATTAAGTAGTAAGCAGAGAAGTCTGTTTCAGGTTACACTGTGTAGAGCCATGAATGTTTTAAACAGCTGAGACCATGCCAGATCAGAATTTTAAGTAACTTCCTACACAAGAACCTTGTCATGCGCTGCCTTTTATTTGGATCCTTTAGGATTACATATACTATTTACAAACTGTCAATACCTATAGAATTTTTTTGTCATTTGACCTCATGTTAAATATTGTATTGTAGTACAATGTTTAGCATTCCTAAATATGAATATCTTTAAAAGCAAGATTTATGTTATACAGTACCAAAACAGCAAGATACTGGCTGCAAAATCAGTGTCATAGCAGGGAATATCATGAGTCTTCACGCCATTAATTTTACAGTGGGCTTCCATGTCCCTTTTTCTGATGACAAACTTAAAAAGACTGATCTGGAAAAGCATAAACTGACAAAAATATGAGGTTTAGGACCCAAAAGACAGATTCAAATATGAGTTGAGCTTTCTGGTGATTAATGTATACATTTTGATTTTTTTATTTCAATATCAGGTTCTATATGGGGATAATATATTTTAATTTGTGTCCTCAGTGTAATTTAGAATATAGTTTTCATAACAAGTCACGTGACAATGCAGTCTTGAAAATATATACACAGCAAGGTTATGCTCCAAATATCACACAAGCCAGATGGGGATGCCCCCTGGTGGACATCATTCAGCACTTTTCAGCAGCATTCTGATTTGGAGTTTAATTTCAAACTGCAGTTTTTGTAGTACTGTTTGACAATGTCTATTAAACATTGCCCCAGTCCTACAAATAAGTATAATCTCAGTTTTATTCCAGAAATCTGCCATTACCCTGCCCTCGCTTTTAGAATAAAACTCAGCAGGTTTTTCTATGATTGTTCCACATTTCTTTTAATCATATTATATGCAGTCAGGCTTTAAATAATTATTTTACATAAGTGGTAATGTTAAGTAGTCATGGAATTATGACACCTTTCTGTATTACCATGATGATATATATTACTGTGCAGAAGTCTTAGGTAGCCAAAGAAAATAATGTTTAAATGATCTTCATGTTGGTGTAAAACTATGCAATTATGTCTGTCAAAGTGTGTCAGCTTAGCCATTTCAAAACCTCTCCTAAGGTCACCCCTGTATTTGCTGCACCATCCAATACACTCATGGATTTTTTGATCTGGCCACTAGCACACCTCGTATAGGTGTAACTAATTAAATTAATTAATTAAGTGAGCTAGTGTTGAAATTTTATGACTATGTGGAATGGCTGAAATGCCCCTGATGAGAGGTTCAGGAACTGAAGCGGTGTTCATCTATACATCCAACTTGATATCAGTAACTTTTTGGAGAACAGAAGAAAGTCTTACTAGTTTTTACTGTGCTACTCTTAATTTGCACATGTTCTGATGCTAAATGTGTCATCGTCAGTACTGACCAACCCCGCCCTCTGTGATCCTTCCACATTTTGTCTAGCAGGCATTGCTGGCCATTCTGCTTTGTCCTCTCTTTGTCTTAGTTCCTAATGTGTTTTCCCTGTTCTACTTTGGTTTCCTTGGTCTTAGGTTTTCCCTGTATGCATTTTCATCCAAGTTAAGATTTCTAGTGTATGATTAGTGTTACATGTCTCTTATTTCTGTTTTATTTAGTGTTACTGCTTCCACCTGTTTCTTGCTGTCCTTGTGCCTCAGTTGATTGGTTAATTGGTTATGTCTTGCACCTGTTCCTTGTTTGCTCCAGTTTTCTATGCATATTTAAATTCTTCCCTTAGCTCATTTCTACAGGCTGTCATTGTGTTGGTTTGTGGCACAATACATTAGGTATATGTGATTGTGAGATGTTACTGTGTGTCGTAAACTTTTTTTATTTTTAAAAAGTCCTGTTTAGGCAAGTTCCTTTGTGTTACTTAGTGGTTTCTATAGTTTATTCTTGGGGTGTGTGTGTGTGTCTCTCTCTCTCTCTCGTTAAGCAAGAGAGAGAATGGGAGTAACAGCCTTGATTAGCTGTCAGTAACGAAGGCCATGTTGAAACCTACGCCTATAATGCCATATGATTTTGTTGACTATGGCAGTGAGTGTGTGTGGCAAATTTTATATTTCTGTGCAAAGCCTCCATGACTGTATTCCCAAAAACAAAAAAATGGTTCTGACTTAAAAAGTTCTTTCCCCATGGCATATTATGCATTTACAGCAATTTCCATTCACTATACTTTTAAGCTTCTGTACAGTCAGCTGAGAATATGGATTCAAAAGGTCACAAAAACAAACTTAAAATTGTGCGTGTGAAACTGTGCCTAGTCTGTTTCTATATAAACTACACATCTTCTAAAAAAAAAAAAAAAAACATCTATATATATTCAGCTATTATCTATTCCTCAGGCACTATAAACTGTAAAAGAAGTGAGAGCACTCTGGAGCGTCCCTTTACTCCATTACCAGGCCCTAACGGGCTGGTTTCTGATGGTGCTGCCAGTTCTAACCTCCAATCCTCCTTTTCTGTTCTTGCCTTCTAGTTAGAAGAGAATTTCTTGCACTGTAGGATTTTCCTTAATTTTTAAAAATCACAGCAAAATTATGTAGAGGGAATGTCTAGATAGCAATCTAGCTTTTCTGAAAAAGATGAAGCACAGCTCAGTTAAATCCATCACATTCGTTGCCATTTCAGTTATGTCCACTAGATGCCACTATGACCAGAATTGCTGTATCTGTAGTAATCTGTGAATCTGTAATAAACAGAAACTTCCACTCTAATAAGCCAACTATCGCATGCAAATCATGCCAGAATGCTTTGTGGAACGAGTCAACCCAAGAGGAAACTAAAGAGGCATCCTTGTCTCTGGCAAAAAGAAAATTTTAAGCGAAAGGCGAAAAGTTTCTTTTATTTCTGTATTTACATGCTACTGTAGCAAGATAATCTTACAATTAAGACTGAAGAAAAAACTTTGAATTGATTTTAAGTTACAGACATACCAGGGACATTAGATAATATAAGAAAGAGTATGAGTTTTTTTTTTTTTTTTTTACGTAATCAATAAACCACAGTTACCCATTATACTTACGTGGTAGGTTAGGGAGTGCTTTTTGGGCTCAGATTACAGAAGCGTGTGAAGGGTCATTGCAGTCTTTCTTCCTGCTCTCCTTTATTCCTTATCCTACTTCAGGGGCATTGCAATTGCGATTTTTCAGGACACGTGCACCCTGTTATCACAGAAAAAAATAAGTAAGCCAAAAAGCTTTTTTTTTTTAATTTCCACTGTAATCTTAACTTTTGGGTCAAACTACACAGATATTAGGATCACATTAATTCACTAGTGCGAAGCCACTACATTTCCCATAGTGCACTAAATGTTGTGTTAAATCAGGCCCTGTGATTGGCGTGGACTAGTCACTAGTAATGCTGCATTCCATTTACCGCAGTAGTCCCTAGGTCAAATGTGGTCTTCGAACGTCTTTGTATCTGTCAACAAGGTCATCTGTATCTGTAAACCTCTGTGTCGAACCTGCAGTTCTCGAAATAGGTGGACACCATAGATTATAAACTACTTGTGAGTGAAGTCTTCCATAGGTAAACAGCAGTATACAATAAAAACGATTGATGCTATGCAAAACTTTTTATGTTACATACGTTTCGCTTTTGTCATACATACAATCATACGTTTCGCTTTTGTCATACATACAATCATACGTTTTGCTTTTGTCGCTTGGCAGAACCGGTCTGGAGACAATCGAGTAAAACGAAAAACGGTCATTATGCGTGGGGTACGCCCCCTATAGGAGTAAAACGAGAGTACTGAAATGATGGTGATGCATGAGGTACGCCCCCTGCAGGAGGTACCGCGCTGACGTCCGGGGGAAGACGGACAGTGAGGTAAAGGGTGTAGCTCCCTACCCCTGCGATTAGAGGGCACCGTGTCAATGAATCGAGTATTCATAGATAGAACCTGCTTTTTAACACTTATTTAAGTGAATGCGTTTCACTTTTTTCCCCTTTATATTTAAGTGACTGAGCTCCAAATGGACCACAGGGCGCGCCTTTGAGAAGATGGACGGAATCGCTCTGAGACTCGGGACGCGTCAGTGTCTTAACGCCACACTTCGCGGCCCGTCGTGCCCGATACACTGTGTCACCGCGCCCGCTGACCCTCCGCAGCCCGGCGACCCTGGCCGACACTTCACCCGGGGGTCTTCTCGGCCGGATCCCTTCGGTCCCAAACCTCTGTCTGGCTCACACTTCCGGCTGAGAAGAGTAGGCACACTGGCCGGCTTGGGCTACGGCACTTTCTGCGTGCGCCGCTGGTGCAGAAACGAGCTTTACACGGGAATCGGGGCGGCACTGTTGCTTCTGAGGCGCACAGTTTTAATCGTCCGAGGTAGGTGACCCCTCTCAAAGCATCTTCTAGTTTCTGTTTCGAGATTGCTTGTGAAAACCCATCTAAGGCAGCCAGATGGTGAGGCCATCACATCCAATACACGAATGCAATGAATCTGATTTATGTACTGTCCAAAGCTTAAGTCTTGGGGGAAAAAACGGGAATATCTGTTTTTATGCATTTCCTGCTTTCAGTATATGGCACATCACCAGCCCCTGTTTCTGGACCTGCAATTGCGTCAGTGATCCGGTCCCCATGGCACCTAAACTGATCTGGGGTCGGTCATCAGTGGTGCAGTCCTTGAAGGCGTATGCTATTACGAATATTATGTGTTATCTCGTGTAAAATACGAAATTCGTTTTGCGTAGTTTAGCAGTAAGTTTTGAAAGTATAAGCCTGACTTTAAAACACAATTCTTCAGTTCCTGCCAGCGTTTAGTGCTGTTTTTTCAAATATTGCCTATGAAAAAGCAAAACGTCCCTCCACAACGGGAAGTGTAGTTTCTTATACCGCCTACGTCAGCTCGTATTAATATTTTCATAAAATACTGGCATTATTGCCAACGACATTTACCCTCCAGCTGTTTTAGTTCACATTTCTGAGAATAATATCGCTTTACATTGATCATAAATCGAAAAAGAATTTTAGTAAAAATAAATACAGCTGTTACTGTAACTATAAGGACGTCAATAATGTTAAATATACATTAAACGTTACGTTAAGTACATTCAAGTATATCTGTAGTATTGTAGTGTAAACCACATTGTTTACAGTGAAAATACTGGTGACGTGTTTGAAGTGTAGAACGTCAGATGTACACATACAGTGGAATTCACAAGCAGGCCTACGTTCTTCTAAAATACGTTATGTTACTTGGCACTAACACCAGGTATTCTAAAATTCAGTACTGTGCAAAAGTCTTAAGCAGTCAAAGAAAGGCATCCAGCAAGATATCAGTAACTTTGTTGAGAACAGGAAATTCTTGTTTGTTTTTATTGGGTTACTGTTAATTTGCATATGTTCTAATGTTACTTTTTTTTTTCGTTCTGAACACATACACTTGCTATGCAGATAAATAGCCTTAAACATTTTCTTTGACTGCCTAAGACTTTCACGCAGTGCTGTACAACAAATAATATACATATGAAACTAGTAGCCTTTCCGAACCGTTGTGCTTGTGTGTCGGGTTCCTTATCACAAGATGTAATTGTCTTTGCTCTGATCATTATATTCTTAAGTATTATACAATTAATCACTTGTATAATTGTTTATAAATTATTATATAGTCGTGTCTTATTTTCAGTGCTTATCTATATGTGTGTACATATGTGCTGTTACGTACATCATCACAGTAGATGAAAGGATCTATTAACAAAAAACAAAACTAAAAGAAAAAAGACTGTTACTGTTAATCTGGCTTCTTTTTCTAAGCTATCAGTCACCCATGTATTGTAAATTTACGAAACATGCTAGTTAAAAGCTGCAGACTATAGACATACCACTAACAGGGATTTCCAGCCTTCCTGAAACCAGGGACCAGCAAATAAAAATAGACAAGTGTGTGATTTTATGAAATAAGGACCCCTGAGGTCAATTATGGCCCATTTTTTGCAGACCCCTGCAGCTTCCCTGTGGTGCCCAAGGGTTATGGACCCCCAAGCTGAAAACCTGTGTACTTAGAAAAAGACCAACAGGAAATTGGTGACACTTGCTCCATTTTCCCTATTGCTGTTTCATGCAGTGAGATCTTATGCAGATATAGGGGTATTAGTGGGGGTTCCATAAGCCTTCTGATAGACTGGTACCGTATCTTAACATAGACCGCAGGTTATCAATATAAACTATTTTATTATTAAAACTTATACATTTGGCTTATCAAATAGCTCAGTGAGTGATGGAGCTCATCCAGGAACCAGGCTGTTTCCTATGGCTTGGATATTATGGGTTCAAGACTGATCTATGTTACCAACGGAGTAAGAATCCCACTTGAAAAGTCTCACTAATGTAGTTTCAGCTAAATGATGATTTGTTGAACAACAAAATAATGTGAAACAGTGTAGACATACATTAGGTATTAAAAGGCAGCTCCAAAAAATAAGGACAGGTCTATATTTGGCCTGGGCGGTATATCAAATTTATACAATATATCGTTATATTTTGAAAATGAGGTAAAGGATAACACAGCACCGTTTAAATCGATATACTTTTCAATATCAATTAGGGAGTTTTCAGATGGTTGACAGGGATCTTTTTGGAGTTTACAAGACCACAGAAATTGGCACTTTCACACTGCCATGGCTTACTGATTGGTTGACCACAAGCACCGGCGCTAATATGGAAGTTACTTGGAAGTGCAGAAAATCAGATGTAGCAGGGCAAAAATTGAGCAGACGTAATTATTTTTGTACCCCAATTACATTTAATGCATCAATTAATACATTTTTGCTTCCGCCACCATATTTCTGCACTGGAAAATTCAACCATTGACTAGTATATTTTTGTCTAACATCGCTGGTTCCGGCAGTGAAACTTGCCGGTGCTTATTAGCGGGATAGCGCTACATAGTTCTTCATTTTGTGGAAAACAAAAGATCGATCTGCTGGCCATATTTAGTAAGAATCATGAACATGGCACGGTTCATATAAGTTAAATATAAATAACAGACTTTGTCCCATTTTGGTCATGATCAATCTCCCCAATAACTAACAAAATGACTTTTTATCCTTCGATGTTTTGGTGTGGCATTGTAATGTCATATGAAATTATGTGTGAAGTTAAACCTACAAACGTTTTGCATCTCCCATGCTTATTTTGATTACTGGACCAGGTGGTGAGAATGGAGAACTTCTTCATAATCGAAAGGACTACTGTTCAATTAATGTCCAAGTCGTGTGTGAAAAGTAAATCACCATAACTCAGAGCAAAAATGTGGTCAATGTAGCAGCCTTTATTTTATAAAATTTCATGAAACTTCATTTACGGCCATATTTATTTAGCGTAGGATGCATCATGAATTTGTTTACATTTTGATGGAATCCATCATGGCAGACACTGAGCCTAAATTAATCCTATTTTAATCATAATTTAATCTGGTTCAACTAATCCAGAGTTAAAATTGACGTGCAGCACATCTCTGATTAATTATAAGGCAATTTAAACTTAGATTTACCAACCTTAGGTTAAGCCTAAACCAGGATTAATTTAATCCATGTTGGTGCAACCCAGCCTTAATGTCTTGGACAAGGGAAAACGCAAGGAATCATTGTTGCGTGGTTCATTTTGCTTTAAAACATTGCCAAACGGCTCTTTAGATTTAGTTTGTTCAGAATCATTCACCTTTTGTTTTGACAGCAATGTCATAAACTGAGAAAAAAAAGCTTGTTGGTGGACACAGTGAAATGTTTTTATGACATAGCTGCTTTATTTGACCCATGCAATGCTGATCAGACAAAATTTTATTTTTCTTTATTTTGAGACTTCTTTTTGGAATAAGGAAAATGTCTGTACTGAATAGTTGTAAGTGTATATTTGCAAACGGGGAAGGAAACCCCGTATTTGCATATTGTTTTGTCCATTTTGTTTTAGAGTTTGACATCTTACAGGTGGCTTTGATCTAAAACTGAGCATTTAGCCCACTTTATAGAAAATACTGAGATGATAATAATAATTGATACTTTATTGATCCCTGTGGGGAAATTCTTTTTTATGCCTCCCTCAACTTGCTCTCTATAGGTGAGAGCAAGTTGGCCAGGAAGGGCAACCAGCCATAGCAGCGCCCAGGGATCTGGGGGTTAAGAGCCTTGCTCAAGGACCTGCAGATGTGCCGAAGCCGGGCTTGGACCGGCGACCTTCCGATCATAGGCACAGAGGCTTAGCCCACTGGGCCGCACATTGCCCCTGGTATATATCATGTATGACTGTTCTGCCTCAAAACATCAAGATATGGTATTTGGTTCTTATCACCCAGCCCTTCTCTGTACCCTCTTTATACCATGTATAACTCTCCCCAAAAAGGACTGAGTATAGAGGGTGATCTCCTGGGGTGTGATGAGCCTGAAACTGGTATAAGGCAGGATAGGATGCTGGCCTTCACATTGACCAGCTTCCCAACAAATGCTAATTCATTAATATCCTTATCACCTTTGGTGTCAGATGAAACACCAGTTTTCTCCTTTTTCTCACTTCCCACATGATCATGATCTGCTGACAGTGTCTCTGTTCATATCGATCAGGAGCACTGGAGCATCTTCAGTAGTGGCCTGTCATCAAGAGAGGACCCAAAGAGCAGGGCCATGAGCACTTTCTGTGGGGGGGTTATGTCATGCAGGGTGTTGTGACTTGCTGTTGGGGATGCCAAAGAGCAGTCCTCCATGTATAACCTGGCAGTTGGTCAAAGCTGACCTTTTGTATCTGTCCGTTTCATTACAGAATTGAGTACCTCAATCAGAGCCTTGCAGTATGATCTGAAGAAGGTGGAAACAGCCAAGTCGGAGAACAGGAAGTTTTTATTTGACACCCACGCTATGGTTCGTCTGCTGGAAAACAATGGTTAGCCTCACAATGACTTCTACAACATTATATGTGTAATCCCTCTGAGGTGTGTACTTTGATGGCTTAGAGAGCTTTCTTGAGACTTCCAAGTTTTGGGTACTACGAACTCACTATTAAAATGGGGTATATTGCCATGGTAATTAAGCTGCACACCTAACCTGTTCCAAGCAGGTTTAAATGCAGGCTTTTAGATTAAGACATAAATCTTGCCCTTTCACCAAAAGATTTTAGATTAATACATAAATCCTGCCCTTTCATCAAAAGCATTTTCAAAAAATTTATGTGGCCTGTATAAATGAAATGAAATAAAATTAAATGAAATGGAATGTTTTTATAGCGATATTCAGTGCTGGTGCCTTTGCAATTTCTTGTCAGGGGCAGATTGAGGGTGTTCTCACACTAGGCGATCCGTACCGTGCCCGAGTATGTTTGACTAGTACATTACTAGTTTGACAGGTCTAGTTCGTTTGACTAGTGTGATTGCTCCCTACTGTGCCTGGGCCCGCTTGGGCAAAATTCTGTTGGATTTGAGCAAGGTATGCGTCTAGTGTGATTAATGACCATGCCTGAGACATGACAGAGACACACAGACATGATGTCTATGATGTGACTGGTACACGCATGTGCACATGGACACTATACGTAAACCGGGCCCGGAAGGAACGAATTGGTTGTACAGATTGGTTAGTGATAAACTGGAAGAAATTTAACAACTATATAACTTAGTAGTAAAGCTCTGGAACTCGTGTATGGTGAGCAAAGTCTTTTCCTTTTATTCAGCAATCTAGCACAGCGCTCTGCCACACTCAGGTACTAGCACACCCAGCACAAGCAACAGCCAGTTGTTATACCTTAACATTGGTGATTATGGATTACACTATGCTGATTAGTATGATGCATATAACATATTGCAGCTACTTTCTGACACTACAACATTCTGGACCTTGAGCTCAGCCAGTCAAGACGGTATCGAATCCCTTCCTGTAGGGGCTTTCACCCCCCTCGTGCTGCCCACGTCTCCAAGGTCTCAAGGCCTATGAGACTGACTACGTGCAGGCTGGCCATGAAACAAGGACACACAGTATACAAACAATTTCTTCCTGCCTAAGGCCTAAGACATAATGAGCCCAATATGCCACCCGACCCCTGGTCTACCAATTTACTTTCCACAGAACATTACAGCCAAGGGAACACTTTGATTTATGAATGAGGTGCAGTGTTTGCTGGAAGTTTGGGCTGATGGGAGTATCTAGTAACAAATGGATGCAACACACACAAACTCCGAATTATCTGGTAGTGTTATCTATCTCCTCCCAATCAAGAGGTGACTCATAGTTTGCATTATAAGTTGCCAACACTAAAATCACCCCTTGAATGTGAAGACACACAGGCTCTGATTAAGAAACCCCCAGTCAACTTACCAATTTGATAACCACCGTTGTAGTACCATTTAAAGCCAATTGCGGCAATCTGTGTTCGTCAAACCAATTCCATCGCATTAAGCTTGCTTCATAGTACAACCCACCGGTCTGTAATATTTTACTGCAGAATAGTTTGTAAATAAAACACAATCCAGAATGTTGACTTTAGAAAGTAAGACATTGACAACCGCTTTTTTTTTTTTATCACACCATTACGTTTTCAGGGTTCAACTCGCAACAGGCAGAGGTCATGGTGAGCGCCTTAATGAGAATCTCAAATTCCAACATGGACATCATCTATAAGGACATGGTGACCAAAGTTCAGCAGGTGAGCTGGGCTGTTTTGTTACAGTTAAACAGGCCTGCATGTTTTTAATACCTTGGATCCTTTAGTAACATGATTAATGTGGCAATTCTTCCTTTGTTTGTGTTCTATTTACCGTATGTTATGTATTGTGTATATTATATTGTGCAACATTGAAGTGTATTCTGATATGCAGAGAGTATTGTAGACTGTACTGTAGTCACTATAATGTGTTTATATATATATCTGCACAACTCACTAAAACAAATTCCTTGGACACCTAAATGCCCTTCGCAGATAAAGTTCTGATTATTTTTTTGGTCTGTTGGTCATATAGCACATCCATATTTATGCAAGCTGTACAATAAAGTTAAATGCTATGTAACTATTATTTGAAAATAAACACTGTTAATCAAGTACATAAAATGCTTGAAACTAGTAGGTGTCATGCACAGATTGATTTATTGAATCTAAGCATGTAGGTTTTCTGTTGGCCTGGAATAGGAAATCATGATTCAGAGAGTGATGTCCCAGATTGCTGCCGTGAAAAAAGACATGGTTATCCTGGAAAAGAGTGAGTTTTCCGCCCTGCTGACAGAGAACGAGGTGAGATGTGTACATTGCATACCGCTGGATTGGAGTAACAGCATTATAGATATGCCATCTGATCCGTAAACACTGAATGGACATTCCGCTATAAGATATTAGGCATTAAATAATGCATGACAAGACATTTTTTTTGGTTTTCTATTGGTTTTTTTAACTATAGAAAGTCAAGATTGAGGTCCTACAGTTGAAGGTGCAGTTGAATGTGAGTATGGAATTATTCATTCTGTAGTGTACCAGTCCTTTTGGTAAAAGTTTGAAGTTCATAAATGTCTGAACCAAAATAAACAATGAAGCTTTGTGTTCTATTTTAGGATGTGATGAACAAAGTGCGTTCAAATACTATTTTGGAGATGAACATGGAGAAAAGCAGAGTGAAGGAAATGGTAAAGTCCATTGTATAGGGGCCGTTGTCTTTGGGGTACTTTATATAGCCTTTATTTGTGTAAGTTTGCACATTTTGCAGGTGAGGTTATGTATTTACACATTTTAACAAACCAGCCTGAAAGTGCTGTTGTTCTGTGAAAATCAATTGTTTATAAATGATTTAATAATGTAGATGCATTATATGGCCAAAAGTATGTAGACGCCAGCTTGACCAGCAACTCATTCCAAAACCAAGGCTATTAAAATGAAAATGGTCTGCCCTATAGCATGCCCTATGCTGCCCCCTGCCCGTGACCCTGTACAGGATAACCAGATAGACTGGCTATATGAAGCCTTTTTATGATTTTGATATCAAAATGTTGTTTATGCAGCAGCTGATGTGTTAATGAATGGAGACATGTCAATGAGCAGGTGAGAATCTTACTAAAGGAGTGGACAGATTCTAATAGTGTGTGAACATCGTAGTAATGTACAGTGTTATTAAAAAATACAAAATACTGGACAAGAGCTTCACACAGACAAACAGCTTCAACCTGCTTTATTCTATTTCACAAACTTTGACTGCAGAGAGCAGAATATGAGAGAAAAGTACTGTCAGCACGAACACAAATGATGGAGATGGTACGTATGAATGCACAGCAGATGTATTGTACTGTCCACCTTACAAATAGAACCTGACAGTTTCACTTTTGATTATTGAATCAGTAGGGGATAAGCGGTTGAATGATGATGAATGTATTTAACTTTAGCTAAAAATAGATGGGATTGCTACAGTAACTATTAGCTGCAACCAGAAAATAGCCAGAGTTTCCCTTTGATGGAGGTTTGTTATGGAATCTTGATTAAGAATCCTGTTCTTACCCCTAGAATTCTGACCAGGATCGTCAGATAACCCAGACCAACATGAAGATAGACACCGAAGTGGCAGGGCTGAAAACCATGCTGGAGTCTCACAAGCTGGACACAATAAAGTACTTAGCAGGTAAACATCTGTCCAATCAGTGCAGTTTGTCAATAGAATGATTATTTTGTTATTCAGTTTAAAGTGTTCAGAATATTTTGGTTTTTTTTGTCTAAATATTAAATTAAGCTAAAACTAACAAACTTTTTAATAATCGTCAAATTGTTCCGCTTTTGTTAGTGACCCATTTGCTTCTGCCAAAAATGAAGAGCAAATTACTAAAGCTCAGTCAGTCCTCATGTAATTCAGGGAAGAACTTTCGTTAAATATCCAAAACTCACAAGTCCACAAAAATTGTCTCTAAAATGTATCCCTTGGACTGGTCCACTACCCTGCAACTGTAGCTGAAGATCTTCACTGTGTTATTCGGAACACGTGTGACAATAAAACTTGAAGCCTTGATTGAGTTTGGGACATTTGCTCTTCAATTAGCCAGGCTAATTATGTGACTTGAACTTCAAATAGTTGCAGGATAATTAAATAGTCCTGGAAGAGATACAGTGAAAACGGGAGGTAAAAATGATTTTTTTTAATGATCAGTGGTTCTGTTTGTTTTTCTTGCAGGATCAGTTTTTACATGTCTCACGGTGGTTCTGGGATTCTACCGAATATGGATGTGACCATTCACGTGCCTTCACGTTTCTAATTTCTCACTACTGTAGATAAACGCTTAATTTGAGTTATCTCAGGTACAAAATGCTGAATGGGTCATCAACAGTTGGGAGTTTCGTATCTGACATGAGCATTGTAAACAAAGGGTTAATTGGGTTGAAGTTCAAACCATTTTGGGCATTTCTAATGAATGTAATGAATATTTATTTGCTACCTTGTAACTCATTCCAAAAAATTTTAATTGTGCCTTAAGCAGCCGATTTGTGGTCCCTTATAAAAAAAAAACACCCTTGTCTCTTTAACACTGACCTCCTAGACTATTGCTCTGCTGGCTTCAATATCAAAGGCCCATCCTGTACAACATGGAACATTCAGCAGAAAGCATGTTGATCACTTGCTATGTTAATCTTCAAGTTGACAAACCACTAAGATTTATTGTAGGAGAAACACTTGTTGCCTTTGATTTTGGTGAGATGGTAACCATGCCAAGCAAAACATACCAAGATAGTAGAGTTCTCTCATATTATACAGGAAATGCAACATGTGGTGAGTTAAGTCAATGCAAAACTATTACATTTCTAATAGTTTTTGATATTTTGTATATGGTTTAGTTTTGATTTGTAACTTATGCAGTGTACAAAATGTATAAATTTATAAGTTTCAAATTCACTGGTTCCTTATGGGAAGTTTTAGAATAGCGGTTTGTTCAGGTATTGTCATCCTGGAAATTTGTATTTCTTGATGTTATCTGCACTATGAACAACTGCACTATTACAAGCATTATATATGAAATGATTTAATCAGCTGTACATTACTTTACATGGTTGATTTATTATTCCAAAATGTGCTAGTCATACCTGTATTATTCAATCTCAAACTTTTTTTCCCCCTTTTAAAAATGATATTGAAATGTATTTAAAAATATTCATCCGTCCATTTCCTATTTGGGTGCAAGGTAGGCAATAACCCAGGACGGGGGGCCAACCCATCACAGGGCACATACATACACCAGTGAGTTTTAAATATCCATCCATCCATTCCTTTTCTGTAATCATTTGTCCTGTTCAGGGTCAGGGGGTCCACAGCCTATCCTGGAAACAATGGGCACAAGGCAGGGAATAACTGCAGATGGGGCACTGACTCATGGAAGGGCAAATGCATGGACCAATGAGTCAGAAATATGAAGCTTGCAATGTTCACCATTTATATCAGTCAGTATACTTCTATACACATAACATTAATGAGCCATTTTGGTCAGCTTGGTGGGTGGCAGTCTCACTCGGCAGCTTTTTATTTTAATTCTGTTCAGCAGAAATTAACCTGGGAGGAACTTTTGATATGAGCACATTGCAACTATGTCTGGCTTTCATGCATCTGGATTGTGTTTTTATTCATGGCCCCCTGAACTTCTGTCTGGATCTATAGTTTCTATAATTTATCAATGAAAATAATATTCTAAAAATAAAAGCATTAATACAAATAAGAATATGATTTTTGCTACTACAAATATGTTGGGTGACAAATTGGTAAGTATGTATTCAGATTGAGTGGCATGGTGTCACTCAGGACCGTGATGGCACACTTTTCCCAGGCCTAGAAGAACACAGAGTATATTTGCCAGTGCCACCACAGCCTGCAAGGTCTAACCATAGGCAGTCAGTCTCACTCGCAGTTGTGCTGAACAACTTGTGTTCACACTTTACATTTTATTTTCAGCACTTTTATCCAAAGCAAAATACATTTGTGGAGAAAACCGGGTCAGACAATTCCTGGAGTAAGTATGAGTTAAGGACCCAATAGTGGAATCACTATGTCTATTCTAGGATTTGGACCAGTCACCGTATAAACACAGGCATAGAGTTCTAACCCACTGAGCTAAACACCCCTGACCTTCAACCTATCCCTTGGAGGAAGTTCACCCCTGCTCCCAATGATCAGGTACTCAGTCTATCCACAGCTGAGGTGAGGAGAACCTTATCCAAGTCAATGCACAGAGGGTTGCTGAATTATACAACACTTCCCTAAGCCTCAGGAAAAGCGGCATTTATATGACGATTTTTTCACACCTTTTGACTATAGAAATATACTGAACACTTATGTAACCCAGGGTGGCATGTCAACCTATCACAGGACACACATACCATTCACACACAGCCACACCTTGATTATTTGGCAACATCCAGTTCCCCTTAAAATGTTTTTGTACTGTGGACAGCACAGGCAGAACATTGGTGGTAATCAGTGCTCCACCGTCAAACATACAGTGATCCCTCGTCTATGGCGGGGATTGCATTACAGAACCCCCCGCGAAAGGTGAAAATACGCAAAATAAAAACCATATGTTTATATGGTTATTTTTGTATATTTCAAGCCCTTATAAACCCCTTATATTCTCTTAGATATTACGTAAGATTTGTTTTGTATGTAATTATATATGTAAACACACTGTTTATATACTACGCACAAATACATGTATCGTATATCATTGAAGAGTTTTATTTAACACGTAAAACATAGTTGTAAACACATTGTAATAATACATATTTTAACAAAAATAATTTTATATTTACTATAATATACA
>JAAGVU020000001.1:27486181-27515816 GCA_011763525.2 Mormyrus iriodes
AAAAGCAGAGACCTAATCCTGAGGTCACCAAACCGGACACCCTCAACACCCTGGCTGCGCCTAGAAATTCTGTCCATTCTGTTTAGATATGCTTACATATAAAATCCGCAATACAGTGAAGCTGCGAAAGTCGAAGCGCGATATAGCGAGGGATCACTGTACAGCTCTAGGGTTGTGTGTGTGTCTGCGTGGGATCTATATATTACATCGTGTGGATCAAATGAAAAACCCACAAGGGGAAACTCATTTTAGAAAAATCTGTGACTGCAATCCATCCATCTATTTTCTGTAACTGCTTATCCCATTCAGGGTCGCAGGGGGTCCAGAGCCTATCCCTCACCAGATGCAATTGAGCTGCCTCTGGATGCTGGGCTGTGGCTAGGCACTGAGTTGCTGGTGGGCACTGGGCTGACAGTGGATGCTAGGGAAGCTGGGCTGCGAGTAGGCGCTGGGGACTGTGTACTCTTTGGGTTGTACAAACTGCTGCGAGAGATTATGCAGGGTCTTGATGACACCGACGGGGCATGCATCTACTTCAGCCCAGCCCTTCTAAGCAACTCCATAACCCGCAGCTGCCAAAAGTGTGCCCCAGCACAGGGCTCAGCCGGTGTCAATATAGCAACCCCTCATGGAGCAGTATGCCCTTGTGGCTGGGCCGAGGAACCTCGGCTCCTACCGCCTGCCAGCTTCCTCAAACAGTTTGGATCTTGTTTCCATTTGGATCTACTAAGGCAGTGGTTTAAGTAAGCGATAGCCCGCTGCCTGTCTGGTCGCAGCTGGGACAGGACTGGCCTGATGCTGGTGTTACTAGTGTCCATGTCTATGGTGTACGGTAGGGTGTGGTCAGGACACACTAGGACTACTGTAGAGACTATGGCAGGACGAGGAAATTTCACAGGTCCGCAATCATCCATGGATCTGGCCTCCACTGCCTTGTCTGGGTCTGTCACGATGCCCCACTCATTGATGACATGGCCCAGGATTCTTCTAGTTCCTCTGGTTCTCCCTCTCTATTTCTCTCTCTACAATAATAAGACAATCACTTTTACTTATTGGTATTTCTAAATTTTCCAAATAGCTTGATTGTGTCCTGGGAATGATGTCAAACTGCATCTGGCCCTGCAAGCGGTCCCCCAACTTGCAGGGAAAGTTTTAGGGGTTGGAGGCAGGATTGGCACTCAGCCACCATAAAAATCTCATGTCAGCTCGATTTAAACAGGCACAACACCCTTCTGCTCTCCACGGGAGTAGCTCTGCTGCAGCCACCCATAGGAAGGCTACAAGCACTAAGAAGGGGATGGGGGAAAGCGTTCGGGAGCCTCCTCCGTGGAAGAGTCAAAACCGTCGGAGAGCTAATAGGGTCAGGCTGGTTGAGGATCAGAGCTGGTCTGGTGCTGAGGCGTCGCCTGCTGCATGGTGACACTTGGGTCCCAGCTTGAGGCAGCCCATCCGGGTAAGCAAGATGGCCATCTTCCTCTGCTGTCAGAGGAGCTTCATAAACTCCGCATTTCAGTGGCGGCACTCTCTGAGGTATGCAGACCAAGGAGTGGCCTGATCTCTGTAGGTGGGTACATCGCTCTGATGACTGCCATACTCAGGGAGTATTGGCTCCTCCTGACGGTGACTGATGTCACCCCTTTCAACAAATTTATTAGGAAACTCAGACTAAGGCACTCCTTGGGTGTCTTGTCTGTTGTCTCAGTGTATGCTCCAACTGCGGTGAGTGATGTCTTGTTGAGGGAGACATTTTACTCTCAACTTCGCTTGGTGCCCACGAGGTGACACTCCTCTGGTCATGGGTGACTTCAATGCGACCACTGGCACTGACAGGGCTGGCTATGAGGATTGTGTCAGTCCCCATGGGTCTGGTGACCAGGATTAAATTCGCTCCATGTTCCTAGACTTTGGCGAAAAGTCATGGGCTTCGTGTTGCTGATGGTGTGGCGAAGGAGGGTCTACAGAAGTGCCCAGTTTCTGAATTTTCAGAATTTTCAGCTTAGATCCAGTAGGCTACCACCTACTAGGAGAATGAGGCTAGACTTTGCTGGACTCCGAGATCAGGCTGTTTCTGATGAGTTTGCATGTAGTTTGTGTGAGGAACTTGCAGACTTGGGTGTGACTGCCGACTCTAATGTAATGTGGGAGACCTTCCGTGATAAGACCCTGAAGGTTGCTGCGGGTTTTGTTGGTGTTGCTGGTGTTCCCAGAAGGAGGTGTTTCATCTCTCAGGACACCCTGGATATTATCGAGAGGAGTTGCAGCACACGATTTGGTGGCAACTCCAGTCTGTACTGGGAGCTGAGGAGGATGGCTGTGAGGGCTCTGAGGGCAGATAAGGAGGCATTTGTTAGATGAATCTTTGAGCAGGTAACACACCATCTATGGTCCAGCAACCCACGTCCTGCTTACAGACGAATCGAAGCATTCCGTACATCTGAATCTGTTCCTCGGAGACTTGAGGTCAGAGCTAGTGATGGAATGGATGTTACGGAAGGCACTGTAGTTGTGACCCGCTGGACCAGCTACTTTGAGCAGTTGTTTAAAGTTGATCCTCCAGCTAGGATGCTGGACATCTCTGGGTCCACGATTCTTGAGGCTATTCCTCCAATCAGCTGTGAACCACCCAATCTCACTGAGATTGCAGAGGTGGTGAATCAGTTAGGGGTAGGGAAGGCTACTGGGATCTGTGGTATCTGGGGTGAACTTCTCCAGGCTGGTGGTACGGCTGTCCTTCTGGCATTGCAGACAATCTTTGTTTCCATTTGGGAGACAAGCGTCATCCCAATTGACTGGAAAATGGGACTTCTTGTCCCTATCTGCAAAGGGAAGGGTGACCGCCTATATTGTGGCAATTACAGGAGGATAGCACTGCTCTCTGTGCTGGGTAAGGTCCTTGAAAGGATCATCCTTAACAGGATCCATGATCACTTGCTTGCCTGCCAGCGACTGGGTATGATAACCTTTAATTTCCTTTTATTAACTGACCCACAGAGTCACAGAGTGTTTTATGGTACAGGTAGGAAAAAAGGTGATCCACTGAGAGCTCCAAGACAAAGGGGGTTTATTAAGGGAACTAACAACACTGGGGAAGGCATAAAATAAAGAGCCTACAAGGGGTCAGCACAAAATGGGAAAAATAAAAACTTAACAAAAGAAACCGCACAGCAAATACATTGGGGAACAGGACTGCGCAACACAACTGAATGATAACCACATGGTAACTAAACACTCTGGGGTGGTTTCCCAGATAGAGATTAAAGCTAGTCCTAGATTTAAACAGCCTTTTAATGCAGACTAACAGAAGTCTGCTTTCTCAGTCAAGGTATAAAACAGTCCTAGACTAAGCCTATTCCTGAATAAACTAAGCTTCTTTCCTGAAGGAAGATTAGAGTTAGTCCAGGAATAAATTGAGGTTTAAATAAAACCTGCCAGCAAGCAGGTTTAACTTCAGATTAATGTTGTTTGCTGAAGAAGAGACATGGATTACTTAGAGTATGTAAATGATGATCAACGAATTCCACCTGCTCATACCACCTGCTCATACCACCTGACGGAAAATTCTTGTTGACAGTGAATAGGCCCAACTTTGGAAGTTGTTAACGTAGTTAGCGACTATGGTTTTGGGAAACGCACCCAGGAGTCACTAACACTAACGAGCACAGAATTAGGGAACTTGACAGTAGTGATGGGCCAATGAGGCTTCATGTAGCTTTCAAGACGTTCCTGATTTTTCCAAACATAGGGAGATCCTTAGTGGATTTTGGCAACACTTTGAACAATCTGAGAATAAACTCTATATGCGTTTGCATCAAATGAATAATGTGGCTGGTATGCCATTAGGGTTTGATTGTGTTATGTTAAATATGATCTTTAAAATAAATACTCAGTTTCTTTTGGTTTATGTATATGTATTTTCAGTCATTAAGTATTTGCAATAAAATATTGTCATAGATCTGAGACAAACACATTAATTGTTGTTAAATTGTTGCCGATTAGGTGCTGTAATGGAAACCCAGCCTCCTACATGGCAGGCGAGAATTGGTCCATTGGTCCAAGCAAAGGAAGTAATAGTAATAATAACTAATTTCATATTTTGCCATATCAGTACTCATTCAACTTATTGGGAGACGTCAACTCATACTACTTCCAAACATTTGAGGATCACCTCTTGCAATTTCCAGAGCCACGTTGCATAATGAATCAAAAGGTGTTGTATGTAATACAGACTGTATAGCAATAAATCTCTCCAACCACAAAACAATTTCCAAATGTTTCATTCCACTTTTATAAGAGTTTCAAAGAGCCGGCAGGATTAGAAATGTCTGACACCTCAGGACGAATCAGACATCATCGGCCACATGGTATTGGATAAACAAATCAAACGCCAGCTCCCAGCTTTGACTCACTGGGCTTCATTTTGATGAGACGAGCTCCAAAATCTTGGTATTATATGTCCCATCACTACTTAACAGACACTGAAACTAGGAAACAGTCACCGCACACTTGGAATTACAATGCTAAGACAAACACGGAACACATGTACAAAACAGAACCAGAACAGAACACAAGCAGGGCAAACAGGGAAACAAGGATAGAAAATAACAAACACAAACAAACAAACCACTAAATACAAAAATCAGAGGTTAGTCTCTAGCCAGCCTCAAACCTATGACTAAGAATTAATAGCATGCATGTCATTCACTAAACCCATAGAGCTATATGACTATACAGGGACCAGGGAAAACACACTAGGGCTAAAAGACAGGGACGGGGAAAGTGGGATGGCCAACGACACTTGCTAGCCAAATAGGGAAGAGACACCAAGGGCAAGGTTAGATGGCACCGACCCTGACACAGGGTGGAGACCATGGGCATCATTAGGTCCAATCACTCGGGGCTATAGCCCTATGTATTTTAAGCCTAGCGCCGAGTATTTTAGCCCCGATGCCCACCTTCATTCAAAAACAAAAGAAAAAATCAGGCCCCAGGTAAACTTGACTTATCGCCTGATCTTTTAGATAGCTAGAAGCTCCCTTGGTGGAGATAAGGATCAAACCACCAGCCCTGAAGATATGAGGCAACAGTGTTAAACACTGAGTCATCCACTCAGGAACCTAGTTTTCATTCTTTTTATTAAAAGAAAAACAGTACATAAATTTTCACACTATTCCAAAAATCACATAACAGCTGATTATTTACATTCAATTTATTTAGCAGATGCTTCTGTCAAGGGTATGGCACAGCTTCAGGTCAAGTCAGGTTGGGGAGAATGCACTGATTCAGCGTATTGCCGCACCTACCACATGACGAAACGCCTCGGGATCCCAGCTGGAAACCCCCTAAGTAGACACAGGGTCCAGTCCCACCCTCTGGAAATGGCCATCCATCTGCTGCGGCCATGTGCTACATGGGCGTACCCTTAGTCTGGTCCAGCCGCTGGGGTGCTCAGCAATGAGGATCCTGCAAGCTGGATCACCCTCAGGGAAACGGTACCCAAGGGTTCTCCAAAGAGACACAGTACCAAAGGAGTCCAGTCTTTGTCTCAGTTCCCCAGATAGCATCCAGACACAGATAGTCTGAGATATTCCACACAAAATGCTAATCATTTTAATCGCTTTTTGTATCAATCAATGAGTCTTTTACATCTCCCTACTAGAATTTTGGACCACTCTTCCTTTGCCAGCTGCTCCAGATCTCTCAGATTTGAAGGGTTCCTTCTCCCAACTGCTGTTCTTAGTTCTCTCCAGTTTCTCTATGGGATTTAGATCTGGACTCATTGCTGGCCACTTCAGAACTCTCCAACGCTTTGTCTTAAACCATTTCTGGGTGCTTTTTGAAGTATGCTTTGGGTCATTGTCCTGCTGTAAGACCCATGACCTCCAGCTGAGACCCAGCTTTTTGACACTGGGCCCTACATTGCGCCCCAAGATTCTTTGGTAATCTTAAGATTTCATAATGCCATGCAAACAGTCAAGACTACCAGTGCCTGAAGCAGCAAAGTAACTGCAAAACATCAGTGAACCTCCTCCGAGATGTACCAAAGCCAAGTCACTAATCTGAAGTCGTGGTAGAGAGGGTCACAAGGAGTCGAATGCAGGGGAAGTCAGTCCTACGAGAACACACAGGACAGGACGACAAACGGGAAGTAGGAACCATGGAGGCAGGTCAGGGTTGATGGACGAGGCAGGCGAGGACAGCAGGAAAGGGCAGGCAAGCAGGCAATACAACAGGGGAAGACAAAAGACAGGTAAATGCTCAGTATGGCTCATTCGCATGGCAACAATACTTCGCAACTACCACCCATATTTGCCCTGCTTAAGACCCTGCTCTAATTAGTGGTGATCGGCCCCTGCTGGGCGGTCACGCCCCCCGGTGGGCGTGACACCTATAACCGGCAATATTTTAATACATAAGATAAAAAAGCGGCACACCAAAACAAAAGATTCAAACCTGTGCCAATGCTCGGGCGTGTAGTAGCCTGAAAAAGTAGCTTTGGCTGTTTCACTCACTAATTTGGCTGTTTTGTCTCCCAAGGGCTGGGTAATTCAGTGCACTGAGTTAGCTCACAAATGGTTCAGACATTGTATCCTGAAGGTGGTGCTGTGTATCAGGATGATAATGCACCAATGCAGACAGCAAGATTTATGACAGAGTGGTTTGATGAACATGAAAGTGAAGTTGAACATCTCCCCATGGCCTGCACAGTCACCAGATCTGAATATCATTGAGCCACCTTGGGGTGTTTCGTAGGAGTGAGTTGGGAAATGTTTTCCTCCACCAGCATCAAGCAGTGACCTGGCCACTGTTCCGCAAGTGGAATGGCTCAGAATCCCTCTGGCCACTTTGCAGGAATGTATCTGTCATTTCCAAGACAAATACTATACAATACTGTACTGACTTCAAAAGAAAGCACTAACACTTAAAAGGAAACACTAACTGCGTCTCACAAAGTGGCTCCCCACACTCAAACCTTAATCACATAACACTATGCACTGTTCACACAGCATGTCACGGAATGCCACCAGAAATAATTCCATAACAAAATTCATGAGTTCTTTTGAAAGACCACATCACTCAAAATGCAGGAGAAGAGGAATCAAAGGCTAAACTCATACTTTACTGGGAACTTCACTCTGCATTTGTGCTGCTTGCCTATGTAGCTATTATTGCTGTGCATGAGTGACTGCATATACTGCAAGGTCAGAAGAGAAAAAACTGCTAAAAAGACCGATGACGTGCAATAATATTACAGCATGTGTTCAGACTCTCAGTACAGCTACTGGATAGAATCATTTACATGGAATGTAATCATGGGCTTGTAGCTTAATGTTTAGGGAAAATGTAACAAGGTTTGGAGGCAGAAGACAGGGTTGAAAAGATAACAGCAAAGAACAGGAAGGTCTCACCCAAAGAAGTGAAGGATCTTATATGAGATCCATTACATTTAAATATTATGCAGACACTTTAATCCAAAGTGACATAGATTTGAGAAAGCAGGGTCAGCCAGCTCCTGCAGTAGGAGCGAGTTAATGGCCTTGCTTCATGGTCCAATGGTGCTTATCAGAGCATGGAATTTGAACCAGCAACCTTCCAAACACAAACACAGACGCCTAACCTGCAGAGCCGCACAACAGTCCCTGTAAGGGCACCATGACAAGGTTTAGGGGTTCGAGTCTCTGCAGTCTAACTTAATTAATTGTACAGTGCCCTGCCGTAATTTTTGCCTTTCTATATAAAATAACAGGTGCATTAACCATTTAAAAACCCCTGAAGGTGTGGACATACAACGCTACCCCCTGCACCCTTGGGAAACAGTAATTTTGCACGAAAAAGCACAAGGTTTTGCAACGAGAAATTTTTTTGTGAGCAATTTTGTAAACTGAGATATCATTTCAAAAAACATATTACCCGCAGATGCAGCAGACCTGTAATAATTTGTGACTAGGAGCTGACAGATGGATTCCATTTCTACAGTGGTACACATTTCGAAGCATGATCCAGTCTCCGGTATCTTCATGACTATACTGAATGCCTAACCATGAAGAAAAGCTGGTATGGGGTGTATGTCAAGATGTAGACCTACTTGTATTACAATGTACGGCTTGTCTGTGTAGTCATTGGTGCTGAGAGTAATAAAGTAGCAGGGGATAAGCCGTGCACAGATAGTCCCACAAGTTGGTGTCTCTGCAGTTTGCATCTATATCGAGCTTGTGTTTACACTGCAGCTGCGTCGTTCAGCCATACCACTTCCCCTCTCAGCACCTCCCCTGTCTCGACTTTATAACCAATGTGAAGAAGCAGAAAAACAGCAGCCCACTTCCCCTTGAGTCTGCTGGGCACGGCACAAAACTTTTTCCTCCCGTTAGAAGGACAGCGGATCATACTTCCTCAGAAAACCACAGCCATCATCAGACCCCCAGGTAATGTAAATATTCTGTTCCATTACTTTGCTTTACATGCATGCATATACATGTACCATCACACACTGTGGGCAATTTAGAGAAACTAAATAGGTGAAAAGCTGTGTGGCTCAGCACGTTAGGACTGGCAGTATGTAACCAGAAATATGTTGATTCAAATCCTCTGGTAGGCAGTGTGAGTTCCTCTGTTGGCCCCTTGTGCAAGGCCTTTGACTCCAGTTGCCCCAAGGACTGTCTGACGCTACTTTCTCCAAATAAATAGTCACTTCGTAAAACAAGGTCTGCTGAACAATTTAAGAAAAATGTAAAATTCTCACAGCCTTTGGGGAGGGTGGTATGTAGCTCAGTGGGATAGACACTGTAGTTTTGTTGGTTCAAATCCCAGTGTCAGCAGAGTGAATTAACCACTGTGTCCCAGAGCAAACCCCTAACCCCCAATTACTGACCCTGCTTTCTCAAAATGGTATGTCACTTTGGATATGAATAAAAAGGTCTCCTAAATAAAATATAAATCCTAACTCAAGATCCTATGATATGAAAGAATTGTGATTTTATTAAAACACCATTACGGATGTATTTTAAATTCAGTTTTTTTGCTAAGCCAAGATACTTAAAAACTTCATTATATTACTTCTCCCTGCTATATATAGTTATATCGTATATATAGATATATTGTTTAATTCTATAACCACTATACATACCGTGAAAAATACTGCCAAACAGTTATGTATATATGCATAGAGAGCTTAACTACATCTTTGGTCTTCGGGAAGAAAAATATTATGACATGGGGAGCACATGCCAACTGCACATGCACACCTGCAGGCGTGAGGCAACACACAGACCTGGCAAATAATTTGACTTTACGATGGGTAAAACCTTTTCACTTTCAGTACATTATTCAATAAATTACATGAAATATTCAACACTATTTTATAAATTAGGCTTTGTGTTAATACTTTTGCCCAGCTGTAGGCTAATGTAAATGTTTTAAGCATAATTAAGGTAGGCTAGGCTACGCTATAATGTTTGTTAGGTTAGGTGTACTGTATTAAAATGCATTTTCACCTTGAGATATTTTCGTCTTACGATAGGTTTGTCGGACATAACCCCACCATAACCCGGGGAAAGGCTATATTTTAATAATTACTAAAAATAGCAAATATGTTTAGGAAATACTGAGACCTTTATGGAAATCTACACGTATGACATAGATCAGATGTTAATACATTTTTAATTTTAGCTTCCCAGCTGTTCATTCAGGTGCCTGGAGATGCCTGATGCGAACAATACTTCCACTCTGGATGGAACCATCTCAGTTGCATTGGTGTGGATCTACAGTCTGACACTAATCGGCGGGACTGTGGGGATAATCTTCATGAGTTTCATCCTGAATCGGCAGAAGGACAAGCTTTCCATCACCAATATCTCCATCATCAACCTGGTGGTGATCCACGGCACGTTTCTTTTCACGGTGCCCTTCCGAATCCATTACTTTGCTACCCGAAAATGGAGTTGCGGCTTTGACTTCTGCAAGCTTGTAAGCATCACTATCCACACACACCTGTACCTCTCCTTCTTCTTCTACATGGCCATCTTGGTGGTGCGGTTCTTACCTGTCATAGGAAGAAAGCCGATGGGCTTCCACCGGCCGTTAATAGCGTTCCTCGCCAGTGCTGCCGTCTGGCTGGTCTTCTTCATTAGCATATTTCCACCTCTCTGGATACAATATGGAAAAGCCCATAAAAATACTACCGATGACAGCACATGCTTCGCGTTCCAGTCAGATATCAAGGATTATGTTGTAACTGTCAACATCTTAATGGCTGCCGTGGTAATAACTGCTAGTTGTGCTGCACTAGTCATCCTGTTGTTGGTACTAATGAAGATCGCAAAGTCAAACCATGGGAATCTCTTCTCCCACCAGGAGTTTCGGGCACAAATAAACAATATAAGGTTCATTGCCATCATGTTTGTCTGTTTCCTGCCCTATCACACCTTCCGGATCTATTACGTGTTGCACATACACAAAAATCCATCTTTAGCAGTCAAAAACGAGCTATTTTTAGCCATTACGTCATTGTGCTGTTGGGATCTGCTGACGTTTGTTATAATTAAAAGGTGAGGGATTGTCTCTCCGATTTGTTCTGCCTTCAAGAAATGGACACTGAAGAAAATCAGCTTCTATACGTGGATCCACCTTCTAACTGTAAATCCTGGTTAGGGTTGTGAGGAGAACTAGTCTTCGGTGTTGTATGTGGATAATCCAGTACGATCATGAAACACTTGCTGTAAATGTGGAACATGAAGAACGATAAAGGAATTGGACTTTACTTTTCAGTGACACAATGACTTTATTGACATTAAAAGGTATGAGGCATCAATCATTACTATTATTTTCTGTGTATTAATTGATAGAAAGCTTGTGCCTTGCAATGTTTATTTTTTTTCTCGGGTTATACTGTTCAAATGTCCTGCTTTTTTATTTAAATGTCAAAACACCTGTGTTTTAGTCTGTAGACTTCAGCTGCAACAAAAGTAACTATGATACAAAAAGTTAGTGGTTTGAATGTGGGAGGTGGCATTTTATAGTGCAAACAGTAAACCAACAAATGCTTACTACTGTATGACAGATGGTCTTGCTGTTTGTGCCTGGCTACATGTTTAGGCCTACAACTTTAAAACAGTCCAGTCAGGCCAGTAATCTGCCTCACTAATGTATTTTCCTAATGCCAAGCACATACAGCATACTTCTTTTAAATGCAATGTATAAAAGCCCGATTTGAAAAAAAGTAATGCATACAACTAATTTTATACTACGTATGAATGTTTAGTGCTCCATATGCAAAATGTAAAGATTGCAAGATTATAATAACTAATCACTCTTTTTACATTGCACTATAAGTTCCTCTAATACTTTGGAATAAACAGTAACAGATGTATTTAGTTTTGAATATTCCTGATGGTTGAAATGTTTTACGTGAGATAGGGGAACTCCATCTTCCATCAGAGGACGTATGCACAGCTACTGCACCCTCCAGCCATGCCAAAATGGCAGCTTATTGTCAAGTACCGGCACCCTTTCTTCCATAAAGGGGAACTCAAAATGTACTGTTGTACAAGCTGATTTGCCTGTGGCATGTGGCTTGATCAATGCAGGATTGCTTTCCTATAGATTGATAAATAACTACATAAATTGATTTTGAATATTGTAACTGGTGTCATTTCTCTGAGATTAACAAGCAAATGTGTACTTTGATTTAAATGCTTATTTCATTTAAACTATGCTTGGATAATTATCAGCTGAAACTTTTTTTTTTATCATGCTAAGGTTTCCAATATTTAAAATACAGTTTAAAAAAATAGTAGTAAAATAGTCTGTTTTGCTTGTCACTTGGCCAGTGGTCACTTTTAACTTACTAAGAAAATATTTTGCATTCTGGCATTAATTTTTCCGTTAACATTTTTACTTTTCGTAGTTCACAATTTATGATCGATATAATCTATATATAGTATATAGAACATATATCATAATTTGACCCTTAAAAATGGTACTACAAATGGATACTTTATTATTTGGAACATATTATTTTTATTTTTTTTTTACAATACGGCACTTAAGGTCAGACACTTTCCAACTCATTAGCGTTACAAAAAACAAAGACGAAGTTTTCGATTAAATGTCTCATAACCGATGTAAGTCTCCTATACTGTTGGTCCTAAACAGAGCACAAATTGCCAGCCTAGTCTGTCAAAGGTGGGGGAGCTAGGTTCAGTTTGAATTCAGGCTGCTCATTAATCCCAGGTCGGAAGATGCCAGGCTTCTGTTTGAAGGAATCCCGGCTAGACATCTCTCGTCCACTGAGTTCCATCAAAACGGAAATCTGTTGTTTTGTCAAAACAAAAAGGAAAAATGTAACGATCTTAAAACCAAAGAAATACCAGTTTTGGCAGATACATATACAAATTCAACTTACTTCAGCATTTGTTTGTTTGGAGAACCCCCCAAAACATTGGTCAAGTCAAGCGACCCCTTTCAGTAAAAAAAATGGAAAACTTGCTAAGGCTACAGTGCGTTCACATTACACAAATTTCCAAGTCCTTAGATCAATATATCGTTCACGCTACACAACCTGTTGCCTTCTAATCGGAAATCATGCAGTCGTTGTGGTTTACATACTACATGACTGATCAATGACAGGGGTCATGAAATCATACGTGTGAATGACACCAGGAAATCACAATTCTAATGTGAACGCACTACAAATTCTAAAAACACTAATCAAATGACAACACATATGCTCGACATTTAGAAATGGGCAGAAAATGACCCCTCATATAGAATTTTCAGGAGATAGTATCACATACCTTGGGTCTTTAGTGACCTGGCATATAATGTAATGTAATGTGTTGTAATATATATTATATTACATTACATTATATTATATTATATTCCTGAACATTAAGAACAGTTTCTAAACAAATGTAAGTTTTACACCATTTTAAATTAACATTGATATGTTTAAAATGAATTAATAATAATAATATAGCATGCTAAATATCTTATAATAAGATATTCAGCATGCTACATATCTGATGGGTGTCTGCGATGCACTGGCAACTCCATCGGGTCACGTCTTTGAACTGCTCACACATAGTGATGGAGTACTGATTTGCCAGCGCAGATTGAACACTGATGTGCCTCCGATCTGGGGGTTTTGTCGGCAATATCGAAAAACTGTAGGCGAGCAGAAAATCTTGTAATGTGAACTTAGCATAACGGATCGCTAATGACAAAATTAGCTGCAATGTGCATACTGCAAAAGGGCAACACTATCACTATTATTATCATTAATATATTATTTTTTGGACACTGAATATTTTTTTAATTGAGGAATGAGAACATCATATTTGCTTAGGTTATAAGGATAGATAAAACACAACTATTCAAGCTCGGATAAAAGGTTGGAAAATGTGACATACGCGTGAAGGGTTCTTGAAGGCTCTCTTAAGGGAGTCTGAAGCTGCAATCTGAGCTCGATCCAGCTCTGTTAACTGAGGAATGATAAACGATATTGCTTAACATAGAACGTCACCTGATGAGTGTTCCTCCTTAAACACAGGTGGTAATACAGAAACCTTTATGAGATTCTATTTATAACATTATCATTTGAACTGCTTTAGATAGACTCTTGGCACAAGTGTATCTTTCAAGAGAAAGAGATACTAGCCATTTCATGGTTAAAAATAAAAGACCAACTCTGAGTTCGTCTTTGATGTGTGCAAACGGTCTGATAAACTCTTACAGAAGCCGTTTCAGTAACTTTCCAAGCCATTCAGTTAGACCTCTTTAGATAATGAGAATAATCAGAATTTAAAAAGGAACTAACTGCAACGAATACATACACACCTCAGACCCCTGTTCAGCTTTCTCAGGTATGATGGGAAACCACTTCCTCTTAGGCGACTGGCACTTGAAGCAGGCCCACTCCTGTGCCTGAGCCTCCTGTTGCCTCAGGCTGCTCTGAAGGCAGCCATAGTGGTAAACATGGCCGCAGCTGTATTGGGGCATAGGGGCAGAACAAAAGATCGAATGATCTTTCACAGAGTGACGTTGCATGCGAAACACTGGCTTAGGTCAACAGTTGGTTCCGGTGGTCTCACCTGAAAACGATAACCCTGGCCTGGGAGCTGGTCCTCCAACTATACTTCTGAGTACATACTCCACATCGCTGATGAGCGGGGGCAAGGGCACGTGATACGGCAGATCGCAGGCTGCAAAGGTACCAGTGCAGGTCCTGGCTGAAAAGGCTGCTGGCGGCCTCCATGAGGGTCTATGCACACAAAACACAACAGATGGTAGGAAAATGTTCTCCCACAGAGGCAAAGCAATGTTCTCCAACAAAGGGGAGATAATGCTGTGCAACAGAGGAAAGTTAATGTTTCATAACAGATGGTATGCAATGTTCTCCAACTTACCCTATAGAATAGGGGTGACAAACTCAATCATTGAAATGGCCATATTAAAAACTACCAATGAATTTGCAGGCCGACCAAGGCTTATTGATTTAAACCTTTGTATATATATATATATGTAAACAACATGCTCTTGTAGTAAACATTATTCGTGGAGATTATTGCAGAAAGCAGGTTCAGGATTTAAGATAAACTTCAACTTGAGCATTCCCGGAATGACAGACATTGGGTTCCAGAAACGCTATTTATGATGGTCAGGGATTGAGTTCTCTCAAGTCTGAGTATGTTAATGCTAACTGAAGGACGGTCTTGGCCTCTAACAGAGTTTAGCTGACCCATCCAAAGATGATGAGGGTCTATTGGCCTTGACAACAAAACTGAGCTCAGTACTAATGTCCTGTATATAAGTGAAAGTATGACACTTAGAAACTCAGCATTAACAAAATGGTCCTTTTCTAGTTAGCTTTTATGGAACTATACATGATCCATCTGGAGAAGCAAATATATTGTTACTGTATCTCCGAACAAAGTATTTGAATCTTAAATATAAGTTGCTTGGAAATTGAACTGCTATAATGCCAAAAAGATGGATGATTCTTAATTGCTGTGAAATGGCCATGAAGTTTATGCATGCCATTTTTATGTACAGGCAATAAAGAGTACATGAATGAAACTGTAGTGAATTTCTCTATTTCATTTTATCGTGGTGGTTGTGATTGATTACTAGGAAAAATGGTTATTTGCACTGATGTCATCGCTGAGGTCTGCAAGCTCGGGTATTGCTCTTTGTAAGGTTGCTGCCACATAGGACTCTGTGACCCTGGACATCTTTGAGTCCTTTGTGTCCCTTTTTAAATTAAACTCAACAATAATATACAAATACCTTTCTGAAGAAACCGAATTAAATTAAATGCATCCACTACGCTATTTTTCATCAACTTTTGTCTGACATTATTCACTGGAAACTTATTCTAAATGAGGAATAGAATGAGTTTAGTCCCAAAAATAATTAAAATTTACCAGATTACAACTACAATGTTTTGCTGAACTTTAGGCTAACTCATTGCTGTTGAACTTGGGTTTTGAACTTATATCATTTTTGGTTTGGTGTACACAAAACGGGTGAATACATTTCTTGAGACGGTCAAAACTTAAATACACTGCATGGACAAAAGTATTGGGACTTTCAACCGGAAAAAAATTGCTTCATAAAATAAAGGTTGTCTGAGAAACCCAAACCCATTTGCATAAGGCAGCTTTGCATCTTCAAAGTTGTTTAAATATATATTTTTTTCACACATCCGTTCATTTCCTCTGTAAGATAAGATATACTTTAGTAATCACAGGGGGAAATTCATTTGCAAATATATTTGTAGTAGCTACCGTAAATATGTTCATTTAAGTTACCCTGATATCAGTAAATTCAAATTAGTCACAAAATAGAGCTCGCTGTTAACTAATTCAATAACAGACGATAAGTACTCCTAGGTCTGGTTTAAATTAATGAAATCTACTAATTAACTAATTATGGAAGGTCAAATTCTTTAAAAATATTTACCCTGAGCTCACTGAAGATGAGGACAATGTGAAAAATGACAAACATGCCTACAAACTTTGATAAAGAATCATTATGTGCTGTCAAGTCGACATTACATAGAGACGGCATTCTTCCAGAACATTCTGTTTGGATCTTCAGTTCCCAAAGGAATGAGCATTACATTTAATTTATTTAGGAGACTTATATCTAAAGCGACAAGTTTTGAGAAAGCAGAGGCAATTGGGGGTTACTGGGGTTTGCTCTGCTGACTGTGGGACTTGAACTGATGACTTTCCGATCATAGGCAGAGCATCCTAACCTGTGAAGCCACACACACCACACCTTCTGGGTGGCTTAAGCTGACAATTTGATCAAACTGGTACTGGCTTACTTTCTCATAGATGTAAGCATCAATTATGCCAGAAATCAACATCTTCACTTCTCCATAACTGCTGCGGTTGTGAAGCGAATCCTAAGAACAAGAGATCAGATAAGATTGCATGTGTCTGTCACAGTGCAGTAAGCTTCACACAGTATAAAGTAGGGGTAGGCAACCTTATCTGCAAAGGGCCAGTGTGTTTGCCGGATTTCACTCCAACTGCCTAATTAGATTGCTAATTAGAGGACTGATTGGATGAAGTTTAAACAGCTGACCTAAATGTTATCCCAAAAATCTGCATACACGGTTGTCCCTTGAGGATAAGATTGCCCATCCTTGGTCTAAAGTGTCATTTTCAGCATGGTACAATACATAGTTACTGGATGGGTTTAAAATAGTCTCTTTAATTCACAATGTGTTTATGAACAACTGTTCATTTTTTGTGTTCGATGCAAGATACTATTTATGACACTAGTGCTGAATCATGTAACCAGTGGCCTATTCTACAGAACATGAGTGCAGGAAGTAGTGATTTTTTTAAATATGCACAACTGCAATTGGTTTAAAATAATAACTGGATAATTGTAACAGATTCACGTATATGTATCCATTTAATATTCAAACATGGCATGTATATTAGAGCCAATGTAAGTCAGCATAAGCAGAACAGACTTCATAATATTTAATAATGACAGTACTAAACCTCTCACTCCTCTGTAACACAAAGGGTTCAAACACATTCTCAATATTTAGCGAAACTAGAGAGCCCAGTTAGATGGTGGACTAACCTATCCTATATAGGAACAGTACCTGCATTAGTCGCTGGAGGATGTCCATTAGAGGGATACAAGAAGTCATGCTTTCTATCACCTCCTTTGTGAGGTTTTTAATGCCTGTGGGTCAAAAAGAACAGAATATAGAATATATTAGAGTAGATTAGATTATACTAGGATTAGGATTAACTTTACTGACCCCAGGGGGATATTCTTGTGCATACAGCAGCAAGATACATAGAGCATAGACAAACATACATACAGTGCAAAATAAACAATGTGCAAAGACAGTACACCTAGTGCAAACATACTGCACAAAGTACCATGATGCGTTAGCCAGGCTAGACACATATTAAAGATGCATATGTACACTTGAGGAGCTAAGATACAGATCACTTTAAAATAAATATGAACAACGTAAATGAAAATATCATCTTGTGCTAATAAAGATTTAGGAAACAGAGCCTAATGAACCAACTTGATACTGACAAGCCTAGCAAGCTTGAACTTAAGGGATGTTAGACGATTGAAGAAAATTAAACAATTAACGAATCATTCGGGAATCCATCCATCTATCTATCCATCCATCTTCTGAAATTGCTTATCCTATTCAGGACTGCAGGGAGTCTGGAGCCTATCCCAGAGGCTACGGGAGCAAGGCAAGGAACAACCCAGGATTGGGCACCAGCTCATCACAGATTGGGGAACATCATTAGGACAAAATTTGTATATTTTTGCAAAAACTATCACCATACTACCAAGTTCAAATCTACGCAAAATGTCATTCTAATTACTTCTACATGGAATAGCAATTATAAATATATGCTGAATGTGTCTCCGTCTCATAACCTGTTCTCTCTCAAAAAAAAAAAAAACATAGGAAATCTGCAACACCCGGTCAGGAAACACAGCCTGCTCCTTGTATGATCACTCACCTCTCTCAATTCTGGCTGACAGGGGGTGCTGTATCTGCTCGGCAGGGGACATCAGAAAGCTAAGGAATGAAAACCACAAGTCCTGCAAACGGACCAAGTGATATGCTGATGGAGACATGCCAGGACAAATTATGAAAAGAACTTGGTAGATGATCACCACATTAAAACCTTTGGCTCATTTCCATGTTTTCAGACTTGAGAAGTCCAAAGCTCAGATACCGTTTGACACTCACATCTCTTTGCTTGCTGTCCAAAGTGTCCGACACCCGCTGTAGGAAGGCCAAGACATCACGCAACACTGACTGGACCTCCTGAAAGGGGTTAGTCTCTTCACCATGACTCCCTGGTAGAACCGAAGGTCAACGATTTGAAGGATCACTCAAATTCAAGAAGGTTGGCTTAAGACTGCTGGCTGCTTCCAGAATCAGAAACATGCATCACACATTTCAACAATCAGGCTAGATGAAGCAGATTCCTTTTTTTTTTGCAACCAAAAAGTCAATATTTATGTCTTTCTCCCCAGTAAAATTGTTTGATATTCTGGTGTCTGTATTGTATCATGAAACCAAAACTTTAAAACAGTACGTTTCTATCATTTTGTAGATTTTGATATCTGAATAAAATGTATGTCTATCTCCACTGCATACATGAAAAACACTGTAGGTGATGATTCACATGGCGACTTTTTGAGAAATGGTGCTGGGCATTGCTAACCAGGTGAGACGAAGGGCAACCTGATCTGGATGATTGTGAAAAGTTGCCCACTGCCAATCAAACAGAAATTTGTCACCCAATATTAATGGGAAAGTGCCTGAGCAACGTTGGTCAGCAACACTGCCTGACAACTTTGCTCAAAAAAGCTGCCCTGTGTATCATCACCCTAAGAAGTTCCGCCATGTAGTGGATGTGCCACATCTACGCTTTGAGAACAGACACAGTTGCACTTATTTCACGTGTCTCTTGCGTGCATTCTGCAGAGAAGCTACATGCTGTAGATGGAATATGAAAACCACCTTGCCCACTGTCCACCACTAGCTGATAAGCAGGGTGTTATGATGTTATTTATTCGGTTTTAAACCATACAAAAAGGGTGAATGTGCAGAGCTGACAGCCCCAGTAAGCAAAAGCTGATACAGGGGGGAAAGACATCAAAGCTGGCGAAGCATCTCTCTCTCACTCACCCGGATTTATATAAGGAGTTTAAAGTTCATCTGGTGTGCATGGTAACAGATATAAGACGTGTGATAGTTATGTAATTTAGTGATTATTACGTTTTGTGTTTCTGTCTAAAATCATGTTTAGCCTACATTTGGCCTCATTCATATCCCTGTCCCCAGTGACGACAAGTAGGCTAGGCTAAACAATTAACAAGACAAACAAATATAAACCTAACGTAAACATATTATGGATAGGTTTTGTAACAGCTGAGGCCAAATTAATAACAGAATCCATGCACTCGAATTTAATCTATGCATATTAAACGGATAATGTTAAAACTATATTTCAAAAATAGGCCTATTAATTTCAAATCAATATAATTTATAAATGGGAATGTTTTACAGCGATGGTTCTCAACAGGCATGATGTCAGGCGTGACTCACCTTCATGATCCACTGGCTCAGAAGTACACAGTGGGTTCTGCAAACTCACTTTTACACACTAAGGATAAAAAAGGCAGAACTGGTGATTCAACAAACCCACACAGAACAGGGTTTATGCACCAGATTTATAAGAGCAGCACAACAACTGTCATATTAATTTAAGTGTGACTTTTGACAGGAAGGAAACGACTCGAACATAATGCATCACTCAATGGATGTACATTACTACACTGATTTATTATAAATTATCCTGCCTCTCTTTAAAAAAAGAAAATCTTTCCTCACCTCCATAAGGACAGAGAATGCAGCTTCAGTCTTTCCCTGCTTCTCCAGCAGATAAGCCAGCGCATCATGGACCTTGTGTTTCCGAGTTATCTGAGCAGAAACAGAAACGTCCATTCATTCATTTACAATACCCGCTAGTCCTATGCAGGGTCGCAGGGGGGAAGCTACAGGCGCAAGGCAGGGAATATCCCATGACAGGCCTGTGGCTTGGTGATGTTCTGTCACCTTGCATTGTGGTAAAAGAACTGGATTCCCCTATGAGTCACATTAACTACCGCAGATGAGGTTAAAGTTATAGAATTTCAAAAAGGAAACCAGCTCAACGTAGTTTTAACTACAGTAACGACAGACACACAATACTAAATAACTGATGTAAACGCCAATTAGACTCTGTTATGAATTTTAGGAAAATCCATAAATCCACAGATGGCAATCCAATCGTTGGCCCAATTTAGAGATGCCATTTTGGCCTGACTGCATGTCTTTGGAAATTGGGAGGAAAGCAGAGGAGCCATGCACAGGAAAATAAGTGGAGGAGATGCAAACTCTAGTGGTGAAACTCAGGCCTCAAACCCTGGAGATTTGATTCCACGATGCTCCCATTAGTCACCATGTTGCCCCAGGTAAAAATGACTTCCTCAGGGTTTTTATGAACACTAAATTAGATGTCTGGTAACCTGTGGTTCAATGTTACTAAATAATGAGTTATTTAAACAAGTTTTAATAACCTTACTGAGATACAATGCCTGGAGGCAACAACTTTCTAAGAAAATCACATCATAGTCTCCAATGATGCCTGGATTTCCAAGAGCTCCTCTAAGCAGAGCACTGGCACAGATATAGCTTGTAAATATCAAAGATCTTGATGTGTGTTACTTCAACTGCCTCTTCCGGCCTGTAGGTGTCCGACAGCTTGAGGAAGTCCATGACACAGTCTGGATGAGTCTGACACAGCAGGTCCAGGTATTTCTCGTGGTAGCTGTGGTCCAACAGGATGGAACCTTTCAAAGGCCACGGATCCACTCTGTACCAAACACAGCGAAACAAGCAGGCAGTAAGTTCAGCATCAAACACATCGATGTTAAGCCTTGTCCATGTGGAAAAGCGTCTAATTACTTATCAAATATTTTATATGCATTAATGAATCATGGTTTAAAATTTTTTATATTAATTATAGATTAATAATAGATTCAGATATACTTTATTGTTTGTGTCCCGTGTGAGGATCGAACTCACAACCTGTAGGTTATGAGATGCAATACCATTTAAAAAATGAGTAAAAAAACCATAATATGTAGCAAATCACATTAATGGGGTTCCAAAACAAAACGGCAGGAAGATAAATGTATGTGAAGTCATTATTAATGATTTAATGAACTTGTACAGGATAAGCAGATATGACAGATGTATGGAGCTTACCTAGGGTTGAACAGTCCATGAAGAAAGTCAAAAAGTGTTTTGGTGTCCTGCATGTAAAAATAACAGTGTAAAGAAACAGTAGTGTTTTAATCAGATGTGTTATGAGGCTGCAAAAAGAAATGTAGCTGAGGAGATACGCCAGCCACCTGCTGCAGGACGTCTAGGATGAGGGGGACACTGCTTTGGAAATGTCGCAGAACGAGGGAAGCGGTGTAGCTTGGGTCTATAGCCAACAGCTCCTGTGGGACAGGCATTCCAGAAGATGGCCTCGTATTTCTGATAAAGTGCAACACACTCATAAGAAGCACGTGCGTTCAAAACGGCAAACGATTCCTTCCCTTTTACAACCGTTACAAGGTTGTGCTTGAAGGGGAAAAGAAAAAAGAACAAACGAGGAAACAGAACGATGAGTCAGAAGGTGGCTGAAGTAAAGAAGTTGTTTACCCATTTCTCTCACTCACATTCTCTAATGCTCACTCACACTGTTGTGACACAATACTAACGGCAGTTTAACAAAACTCTAATAAAACTTAAAAAAGAAAAAAAAACTAGAACTCAGACCATTTCTCTGTGCCCATTACCTCACGACCCAGAGTCTATCCCAGAAAGGAGGTCTATCCTAGGTATCCAGAAGAGTGTGTCCATCCTTGGGCACACACACACCCAGCCAGGGCAGCTCAGATGGTCAGAAACCGTACCTGCAGGTTGCAGATGATTTCATTCTGCAAAAGAACCTTCTCCTCATCTGCCAGTTCATTGGAGCTGATGACGTCATGCAAGTATCGCAGCGTCTCACCCTGGTGAAACAAACAAACAAACAAACAAACAAACACACTGATTGAACTACACTGGCCATAATGTAGGAGAGACATTTTAAAAGCAGTTAGATATTTTGCTGAATATTTTTTTTTAATAGTATTACTTTTTAAACGGAGGCAGTTTTACAGGTCGCCCAACCAAACTGTCTTGTCACATGATGCTCACTAGCATGCAGTGTCACATGAGGCAATGACCATTCTCCACTTGTGTTATGGCCTGGCTAAGCACATGATAGCACAGGTGTTACTCATACTGCACCTTTCTCGCAGGGTCTTTCAGGTAGCAGGCAAGGATCTGATTATAAAGGCGCTTCTGCTCATACAGAAATTCACACACCTGATAACTAGAAACAGAAAAAGGTTGTGATATCGTCTGAGAAAGCTTCTGCGAATATGCTTTTTTATACAGAAATGCACACTATCGCTGACCAGCTTTCACGCCTCTGATGAAAAATTTGTCACTTAGTTTGTTTCATAACAATGCAAATGTTGTTTGCGCTATTATGACAAAATTTACCGTACATTTTAACCTTTATATTTGTGAATACGTACTTGTGTATCAGTTATGTCGATCCCTAGCTAAAGTACAATAAAGCGCTATAAGAAATAATGTGCATGGGAGCTTTTTAAAGGACACAATCAAACTAGAGAAGCCAGAGAAGTAAAAAATGTCTAAAATAAATACATGTAATAATTGTGTCGAAGTAAAGTTTTTCACCATCTAAAAATAATTACAAAAGAAAGTCAGTGTAACTGATGTGTATGGCAAAGGAGCATCCAGTGCAGGTGTCTCCATATTAAAGGAAAACCTGTTTACTTCTAGTGGCAACAGAAAAATGGCCTGGAAGCTCAGGAGACTCACAACTGCACAGCCTCAGCCATGGACAGCAGTTTGGACTCCTCAAAGTAGGCAGCACCACCAGCCCTCAGGAGGTCCAACAGGGCCTGGGGGCACGGGAGCCAAGGTCAAAGGTTAAAAAGCTTCATTTACCACAAGGACTGAGCAAAATACGTCTTACACTTGAGTCATTGCAGGTGGGACTGCAACAGGAGGTCACTTTAACTTGGATTTCCCCCAGTTTCGAAAGATGCACCGCCCCCTTGCTTAACAGGGAAACCTGCAGTGGTCAAAGGAAGCTGTAATTCAAAAATGCAGAAATCTGACATGTCTGAAATCAGACCTGGGTTCCTTTTGTCGCCAAAGGACAGAAGTACCACCAGCATGATGATGTCTAGCATTCCTGCTCAGGCTGCCCTCGCTGGTCGTGGTGGTCAAACCCGTGCAATTGCGCTTATCACACATTATATGCTTCCTCATTCACATGCCACACAACTGTGAGGAGGTCCAACAAACTTAAATGAAGTCTGCAAAGCACATCCTCTTTTCTTCAAGAAACATTTTACATTTCAGCTTATGCTTTCCTTTAAATAATTAACAACGCAGCTGAACATCTAAAAATGCAATAAACTTTAAAAATAATGCTGCATGATATCACACCGGAACATTATCGCAATTATATGGCACATGCATAATAATCACCAGGGCTTTAGATGACAGGCATAAACTTTTGTCCAGATGCTGGCTTTTTGGTACTAAACAGATCTGGTAAGCAGATCAGTAGTACGCCTAACATACTAATGAGAAGCATATTGTCATGCACAAAAGTTAGTAATATGTATAAATTCGGCATATCCATATGTTTATATTCGGTTAGTGGAGCACACCACATACTACTGTTTTGGTAAATCACGGAAGCAATTTACAAGCACTGAAGTGGCGATGAAGAAAGGGACAGCTCAGCAGCCATGACATCTTTTAAAAGAGGAGATATCGTGGATAAACAAGGTAAAAAGACATTGATGGTGTGGTGGTACTTTCAGACATATAAAAATTTCAGACATATATAATTTACCTGTCAAACCACATGCAAAATTTCCCCAAGCAAAAAGGTTTATAAGTGTGAACATATCATAACCCGCCAGCGGGATCAGAGGCTGCGTGTATGCAATGTCCAAGTTCCAGGAACCAGGCCCCTTGTTGGGATCCAATCAACCAATGGGACATAAGCTCACACTGTGTTACACACACACACACACACACACACACACACACACACACACACACACACACACCTATGAGCCAAAAAATGTTGATTACTCAGAAAAACAGTGCCTTGGCATGGTTTTATATTATAGGGTATATTAGATGGTAAGCTAGCATTCGGTACTTGTAGTCAACATCTTGAATGCAGAAGAAAGGGGCAACGGTAAGAAGCGCTGAGGGACCCTGACAGGGGCCAGATCATTATGGTTAAACGACTGGGTCAGAGGATCTCCGAAACGACAAGGCAACTGTAGTGAGTACCTCCTGAGAGTGGTCTTAATAATGAAGTTTATTAAGGATAAAATTGCTGATTAAGTGGTCAAATGTTAACATTACTATATACTGCGGCAAACTTTAGGGTCATTATTGAGAAATGGGTAATATCACTTTAAAATGGAGAGACGCCTCTTTAAGATGAAACGTTCCGCCTTTATTGACAACTCACTGCCAGGTCAAACTAGCAGCAGCACAGACATAGGAGTCAATAATTTTCGCAACACTCACACTTGGGGTTAAACACTAACAAGCACACACACTCCAAAGAAAAACATTACATGGGTATAATATTTACTACTTACAGCACAAAGTCATAAATAACTAAATCTATTTACAAGATCAGCACAGTTAGGTTTCTTCATGACATGCGGGGAAGCATTAAGGTATGCTGAACAGATAAGTCTTTATTAGCCGGCCCTGTGGGGTCACAATACATTCCAATTCGGTTGGTTTGTAAATGATCAAAAACAATTGCAATTTATATCATGGATTGTGATTTACACCAAAAATATTATAACACGACATTCTGGCAATATCACATACCTCTATGTAATTATATCTTTATATATTACCAATTATAATTACCATGTATTTGTTAGCATGCAGTATCAGTGTGTAGCTGTGTTTGATTCTATTCGCAATTTAAACCTTAGCTTAATAAGGTACAGAACATGGATTTTATTGTTACCTGTTGTCTCTCTGCTTGCTGGGTCATATCCGCTGGGTTACACAGAAAATCAAGTGCCTTAATGTGAAAGAAGGACACAGATTGTGCTTAAAGACAATGAGTTCAAATTTTTATATTCAAGTAATAAAATAATTTCTAAAATAAATAGTCCCTGTATAGAATTTCTATATTTTATAGTTATATACATATCCATGTGCATTTTGTTTCAAATACAGCTACAAAAAAATAGAAAAAATAAAATGAAAGCCTTTTAAACTAATAATTACAATTAGATGAAATGCAAGAGCCAACGAAAAATGTCTGCTTCATAATGCATTACACACACTGTTTACCTGGGAAACCACATGCACATGTAGTAGCGGAATTAAGGGAGGATAAGGACTCACCTGATGGAAGAGCTGACGATTTACAAACAGGGCGTCCTTTGCCTTGGCCAGCTGCCGGGCCAGGAAGGTAAAAAGACTCCCGATCTGGGAGGGGCTAAAGCCTGTGCTCTCCAGCATCACCTTCGGAAAGGCCAGAAATGTTCAGCAAAGAGAAACAGTGCAGCAGAAAACGACTAATTAAGGGATTACCACCACAGTCTGAAACGAAAAGCAACTCTACCAATTAAAACTTGAATACTGCAAATATTATATATTTAGCATTTACATAATGATTAATGCACAAGCTTGTTATGTACTTGTTAGATACTTTTAAACACACTCCTCAATGCACCAGGTGGTTCTTCTCCTCTGCAGCTGTGCATTTAGAAATGTGTAATGCACGGCTTGAAACACATTAACTCACGGTCACTTCACATTTGGTATATGTTGTACCTAAAGACATTATTTTCATGCTTACGAATCAAAAACACAGTTATTAATAGAACTACTTGTCTATTGCCAAGTGTTGTTATTTTATAATAACACATTGATTTACTGCTGTGATTCACCTGTCTGGCACTATGTGAGAGGTTACAGAAACTCAATCCACACCCTTCTGACTAGAGATGCACTGATTGCAATTTTCTTGGCCAATTCCGATTTCCGATTTTTTTTCCAGTGTGACCTGCCGATAACGATTTCTGCCAATTCAGATTTTCTTTCTAAGAACTATAACTGACAGCATATACAAAAAAAAAATCAACTTTTCTTCAAAGCAACATTTTATTTTCATAATAAAAAAAACAGTATAAAATAGTTTAACTTTACAATTTCCCCCAAACCACTAAGTTACGGGATCTTTTCGCAAAATAAAGTGCTCTGTGACTGGAAAGAGCTACAAATAGTTCACTGAAAAGGAGTTGCTGTACACCCAACTTTATCTGACCTATGTTACTTTACCAAACAATAGCAGGTATAACAGATTTAAATAACAAATGTCAGTCACTTACACTACCAGTCAAAAGTTTGGACACGCCTACCCATAGAAAGGTTTATTTGTATTATTTTCAACATTTGGTACATTACGTACCAAAACAGTATTAAACAAAAAAATAATAATAATTTGTTGGGGGTGGGGGCGTTTCTGTGGGTTGGGACTCCTTGGCCAACAAACTGATCCCACTCTTGGGCATTTAAGCATGGCCCTTAACCCCATTTACTCCATGGAACGGCTGACCCTAAAGTCTCCTCTACACCAGTTTCATGAGGTGGCCTCCTGGGATGCTTTTCCAGCTGTCCTGAAGGCGGTCACACATATGCTGAGCAGGCATTGGCTGCTTTTCCATCACTCTCTGGTCAAACTCTTCCAAAACTATTTCTGTAGTCTTTAGGTCAGGTGGACAGGGTGTGCGATGCAACACTATCACTAACCTTTGTAGGTGGCCTGGTGTGTCCAAATTTTTGACTGGTAGTGGATATTAATTTACAATAGGCTTAAATTCACCAGATAACACAACATTGACCTTTTTCTCTTTTTTTATCGTCTTAAACTAAAAAAGTCTAGAGGCTACAAACATCCAAATAAAACTGAAGTGTACTATTCTCTTTCAAATAATTATAGGTGCAGGACAATATTATTAATGCCAACATCCCATGTTATGGACATACAATTCTTACATCGCTAGTAAGATAGATTAAGATCAGGCTTTTTCATACCTTCATACTGTACAGACATTATAGTGCAGAGGGTTAAAGTTTCACTGAAATATTTTTACTCTGTCATAGGAAAAAACCTTAGCTAGCTTTGCAATTTTAATGATTACTCCTTTTTATGATTATCTAGTATATGTTAAATAATCAGTTGAATCAGTTTGAAGTTTACTTCCAATGTTTCACCACATTCTCGTGATGGTTCCCCCATGGTTTACTTTGACTTTACATGTATTACAAATTGCAAGCTTTGTGCCATCTTCACTTACAGTGAATAACTCCCATGCTAATGGCATGTTAGTGTTTGGCTGTGAGTGTGCACATGGCTGTGAGGCTATTGCCTATGGCGCTGTGCGTATAACACATGGCGCATGCATACAACAGACCGGTTCAGTACTTGAAATACATGAGTCTGACAGGCCGGTCTCAGGTCTGGGCCGAGCACTCTGAAAATCAGCCAATTAAGGGTCCCTGGCCGGTCGATTGATTCATCTCTACTTCAGCCCAATCAAAATTCAACAATTAAACAAGGCTGTGGTATAAGACTAAATTTAATACAGGCACGCATTGCTTAATGACGTTTCGGTCAATGATGGGCGGCATATACAACAGTGGTCCCATTAGATTATAATAGTGCTATAAAATTCCTATCACCTAGAAACGTCGTAGCTATCATGACATCATAGCAAAATGCATTTCTCACATGTTTGTGGTGATGCTGGTATAAACAAACCTACTGCGCTGCCAGTCGTATAAAAGCACAGCACATACAATAATGTAAAAAATGACTGATAATGATAACTATTTTACTGGTTTATGTATTTACTGCACTGTACTTTTTAATCGTTATTTCTGCTATACCATTTAGCCTACGTGTTTAATAGTCAATATCATCTAGGATTGTACAAGTATACTCAGTGATGTTTGTGCGACAATGAAATTGCCTGACTGCATTTCTCAGAATGCATCTCTGTCGTTAAGTGACACATGACTGTAGATACACAGTGGAAAATAATGTTTGATATTCATTCAACATCGTTGTTTTGTTAACTTATAGATTTGAAGCCACGTGCAGACCTTAGATAATAAAAAATTAAAAAATAAAAAATGAATTAAACATTTGTTTTGCATACTCACCTGTAAAAGTATGTCTATCATTCTTTGATGAAACTCAATTGCTTGCTTGTCTTGCAGATCTTCAAATGCCTGGATAACATAAGAAAACATACTTTAACTACACCACATAGCACCATGGATTCGAACTGGAAAAGAGGCCATTTTCCCAGCACCACAGCTAAGCACTGAGGGCTTACCAGTGACAGCACATTGAGGAATTCCTTTGTGTTGTGCTGAAGCAACGTCCGAATTAACAAGTATGGTCCTTCACTTGCCCCCACATCTTTCAACCACACTTTCGTGAGACAAGTGAACACCTGTTGGGAGAAGATTGTGGTTATCAGTAGCACCTTAAACCCATTACAGGACCTGAGAATCTACCAGGGTTTTAGCTTTTTACCTGCCAGCTACACGAGCTTCATGCCATAGCTCACACCTGAATTTCCAAACAGAATCAAAGACTGTGTTCTAACTGAGAATAAAATGGGTTCTCATCAATTAAAAATAGTATTTCCTATTCTTCTGCTATATAATGTGTGGGATGTCTTCCAGGGAGTTTTGATTAGCAAATAAAGAATTGTTGGTAGTATGGGAAACAAAATTTCTTATACTTCTAAAAGAAGACTCCGTACAGCTACTAGGAAATTACGGGGAATTGATTACTTACCTGTGTTTTTACAGTCTCCACCATAGGGGGCAGTATTAAGCCATAGGGGTACGCCTGGCCAGACAGGCAGCAGCTAATTATGGGAGACAGTCGTCTAATCATATCATCAGTCATTAAGATATTAGTGACAAGGTTGTTTGTAAAGGCAGTATCATTTCTAAAACTCTGCTCAGCTCAAATTTCACCAGCAACCACACTACACCCATATGGTTTTAACCTTATGCATTTTTTACCTGATGTAGACTAAAACCTTGTTTCCCACTTTCACATGCTCATCTGTATGAGGAAAAAGGAACAAAAAGTGCTTATTTTGGTGTGTCACATAATCACATCGAAATAGATAGATCGAAGTGAAAGTTACACATTTTCATGTCAATTTAATTTTCTGTTCTTGATGACTCCTGTAACTCCATTCACTTATTTGTCTGTTTGACCTGTGGAACTTACCCTATTCGAGACATGATTAAACTATGTGACTATTTGTTTGTTTGTGTGTGTGTGTGTGTGTGTGTGTGTCTGAATATAAACTTAATTAAGTACCAATCAAAACAACAGTGGAGGTTCAT
>JAAGVU020000001.1:27525721-27557342 GCA_011763525.2 Mormyrus iriodes
CAAATCTGAGGCCATGGTTCTCAACCAGAAAAGGGTGGATTGCCCTCTCCAGGTGGGGGATGGGTTACTGCCTCAAGTTGAGGAGTTCAAGTATCTCAGGTTCTTGTTCACGAGTGATGGAAAAAGGGAACGAGAGATCAACAGGTGGATCGGGGCAGCATCGGCAGTAATGCGGATGCTGCACCGCTCTGTTTTGGTGAAGAGAGAGCTGAGCCAGAAGGCGAACCTCTCAATTTATCGGTCGATCTACGTTCCTATCCTCACCTATGGTCATGAGCTCTGGGTAGTGACCAAAAGAATGAGATAGCGGATACAAGCGGCCAAAATGAGTTTCCTCCGCAGGGTGGCTGGGCTCAGCCTTAGAGGTAGGGTAAGGAGCTCAGACATTCGGGAGGGGCTCAAAGTAGAGCCGCTGCTCCTCCGCATCAAAAGGAGCCAGCTGTGGTGGTTCGGGCATCTATCTAGGATCCCTCCTGGATGCCTCCCTGGGGAGGTGTTTCGGGCATGTCCAACCAGGAGGAGGCCTCGGGGCAGACCCAGGACACGCTGGAGGGATTATATCTCTCGGCTGTCCTGGGAACACCTTGGTATTCCCCTGGTGGAGCTGGAGGAGGTGGCCAACGAGAGGGAGATTTGATCATCCCTGCTTAGATTGCTGCCCCCGCGACCCAACCCGGGATAAGCGACAGATAATGGATGGATGGATGGATGGATGGATGGATGGATGGCACACACACACACACACACACACACACACACACACACACACGCACACACGCACACACGCACATAAATATATATCTTTGTATTGATCCTGTGGCACAGTCATATATTGTCAATGACCATTTCCTTTTTTGCTAGGATGTACCAGAGAAATATGACATCACACACACAAATTCATCAACATGGGTAAATCCAAAAAGTATTCATCTCAACTGAGATTAAAGGTTGTTTAATCTTTACTAATTAGGTATTAGTGGCTATAGAAAGACTGAGAAACTGTTTAAAAATAAAAATTGAGCACAATCAAAGCAATTATTTACAAAAATTTGTAACCATGGAACAGATGAAAATTTGCCTTGAAGAGAACACATCAGCATAGTGAACCCATACACAGTGAGGAAAAAAAACAACCCAAAAAAATCTGTTTCTAAATGGCAAAGTTTGCTTGAATCTTTTGGGCTTTAATCATTCAAAATCAAATGTCAGAGGACTTGAAGCTTTTTGAAAGACTTATCAAATGAAGCCATTTTTGAAACAATACCACAAAATGCAGCACCTGAAGTCTGCCAAGTGCCATTGGAATTGCAGCTGGAATCATGTGTTATGGTCAGATGAGACAAATATCGAAATGTTGAGTCATACACACCATCGACATGTTAGGCAAACAGGAAGGAAAACTACCTGGCCTCATGGTCACACATGGTGGTGGACCACTGATGCTTTGTGGCTGTTTTGCTGCAGGATTATTTTGCTGCAATATTTTGCGTTTGTTTTGCTTATGGGCCCTTGTGTAGATCAAAAGCATCATAAAATGCAAAAAATACCAGGACATTTTAGCCAAAAGCCTATCTGCCTCTGCCAGAAGGTTGAAACTTGGACAGACTCAACAAGGTAATGATCCAAAGCACAAATTTAAATCAACACAAAAATGGTTGTGAGAACACAAAAAGAAGTCTTGAATGGTCATCTCAGTCTCTAGATTTGAACACCATGGAGAACCTACGGTGAGTTAAAGTGGGACATCCACATGCAATTATACTGCATGGAGGAGTGCTCAAAGATCCCTCTGCAATGTTCTCCAACCTAGTTAAAAGTTACAGAAAGCGGCTCAATGCTGTTATCCTTGCCTGGGGAGAACTGAACTAAATGTTAAGAAGGGAATCGCTAGTATATGTCAAGCCTATATTTTCCAATAAAAATGATATTAGTAAATAATGGTCCTTGTTTGAAAACACTGAGTTGTGTTCAAATAAAACATAAGGCTTGCACCACTGTTTAAGCTCAAAATATCACTAATTGCATTTGTGGTTCATCTGATAAATTAATGTTTAATTCATCTTCATGAGGGTTTCCATTAAGTCTGGAGTTGACTGTATGTGCAACGGGCCCACAGTATAATTGTGCAGATAAAATGCAGGTGGAATATTAACAATGCCAATATAATGCAATGGGGGGGAAGAAGATGCTATTTAGTCCTATTACTACACTATAGTTAAAAAATACAGATGAAAAGAAAAGACATACATACAAAGAGTGTTTCAGAAATGAACAGAGCGGAGGCCATTACCTTAGACGAATGGATCACGGTCAACTCCGGTTTCTGACTGACAATCAAAAGCTGCAGCAAACAAGGAGATAAAATGTCAGTGATCTCAGAAACTGCATGAAAAGGCTCAAGGATTGTGAGACAGAGCACCATCCCCACCTTCCGGAGCGACACCATGGCCAGCAGGAGGCACTGTGCAGCAGGGTGTGCGCTGAAATCCTCTCGCAGGCACAGGGGCGAGATGCAGCGCACTGTTCCCTTTTCACAGCTGAACAAGCAGCGGGAATCCCACGTCCTCGCTCCCAAAGACCGCCTACAGAGGGTGATACATATTCAGCTCGACATTTCGCCATCTGAGAGGCCCTGAGTAACCATACTCTACTTAAGCCATTCCGATAAAGTGCCTCGATAAAGAATCAGCAGTATGAGTGCAGCAGTATATCCAGAGGCATCACGCACATAGATACTGAATCTAGCTTCTAGATTTGTTTCGCCTATTTTGTGAGTTATACTGAATCTAACTATCATCACTAACAATTGATCTTTTTCCGTATTAACAGTGTATAAATAAATTATGTTAAGCATTTCATTTTATGAACTTTTATCACCGTTAACCGTATGCTGCATGTGAAGTGGTGCCCCTGAGTGTGTTGGAGTGTAATGGAGATTGCATCGTTCACGGTGAGAAATGACAACGTAAGTCTTACTCTTTTACCCCCACTAGTGGACACAACGTAGCTAAAATCGCTACTCTCTGTCCCAAAAATGCCTCAAACAATGAGTTACTCAATTTTCCATCCATCATTAGAGCTGGGGGGGGCCTGGAGCTAATAGCAGAAAACGTAAAGGACAGAGTAGGGGTCACCATGGCCAGGATTCCAATCCATTTCAAGGGCGGACACAAATGCACATACAATTATGCACGCAAACATACACTACAAGCAATCCATTAATGACAGTTTAGACGACAACATGCATCTGCACTCTGCACTCCCCCCCCCAAAAAAAAAACACACAGGTACCTACTTGAAATGAAGCTGAAACACAGAGCCTGCACTGTCACTGCACACAGCCACAGTGGGATCACTGGTGAACTGGACACATGGAAGAACAGCTTGGTTGCATGCTAACAGCTATGCAACCACAATATCAGAGCTAGGAAATTCAGAAAGGGTCAGAATAGTCCTACTAGCTATTTTGACTTTAGTGATTCTGTAAGTGAAACCAGACTTCAGAAACATTGTGAAACAATGGGAAGGGCCTATGACTGTCCCCTAAGATACTGTGTCCAGCTAATGTGCATCAACAGCTATTGTAAAGCAGCACTGTTGTTGTAGCAAGAAGAAACATGAACCTTTTCTGTGGCAATGGAGGACCCACCTTGACAGCAAGGACACCATTCCCCACTGGAACCACACAGGAGATGCTCCGGAGCAATTTGCCGGACTCCACATCCCACTGAAGAATCTTTAAAATGCACAAAGTGCAAGACACTCAGTAACGTGTTTGGGTTCATGTGACCCAACATCACACACTAAACACCTGAAAACTTGCCCCAAAACAGAGACACTTTACTGCAAGTTAGCTGTTTAGTGAATGTTTAGATCAGTGGGTCTCAACCAGTTTAGCCTCAGTACCCACATTTGTCCCAACCCAAATGAAAAACATCTGGAACCAAATTATTTCACAAAAAACTGTGCAGCAGAAGGAAATAGGACAACAACTTTTTTTTTTTTTTTACCACAAGTCATGACTGTCCCCCCACCCACTTTTGGGTCACGACCCACTAGTTGAGAAACAGTGTTGCAGAGCAGTATTTCCCAATCCTTGTTTCTGCTCCCTCCTAGCTTTTGAATGCTGCCTGGTTGATCCAGGGAGGCACCCGGTTTACCTGTCCTTTGGTAAATCCACAAAGGATGCAGGTGCCATCGGAGTTAAACCCCAGGGCAGATATGGGTCCATGCTGTACCCCAAAAGCTGGGCTCCCCAGGCACAGCTTCAGCACCTGACTGGCATCTGCAGGCAGGTGCAAAGAGGAGCCCTAAGCCTAATGTTCTATATCAGCAACACACTCTGATGCCTAGGGACCGTCACTCAATTAGTATTTCCATTTTAACATCTGAGGAAGTAATTAAACTGTTAATCTAATGCACAGAAAAACTGCTCAATTATTTAATTTAATGATGTGGCACCAGAAATAAGTCCATAAGCCTTATCAGCATATGGATAAGGTAATAATGAACTGAAATATACAGGTAAAACCTGTATCCCTGTGTGAAATGTTTTACATTTCATTTATTTATTTAGCAGATGTTTTATATCCAAAGTGACGTGTAGTTGAAAGTAGGGTCAGACAGTCCCTGGAGCAATCAGGGTTAAGGGCCTTGCTCAGGGCCCCAACAGTGAAATCACTATTACTGAACATGGGGTTTGAACCAGTGACCTTCCTATCATAGGCACAGTGCCCTAACCACATAGGCACAGTGCCCTAACCACACTGCTTCCTGTTTCACTCATTGCATTTGCACTGTGCAACAATTCTCATGATCTGTTCATGTGCGCTGATGTTAAATGCGTGTGGCAAACATGCCTGCTCTGCCATGGGTCACACACAGCACTTCCTTTCACAAACCACCCCCCCAAAAAAAAGTGTTACTGAACTAGCTTTGTGCTGCCAGGCAATGAGGAACATGCACTAGTTACCAAAAATCAGCAACTGTCCCGTTGTGGTTCCCACGGCGATAATCCCACAGACAGCCTAGAATACACAACAGATAAATAACAGTGAGGCCACCTAGACAAAATAAATACATTTTATAAGTATAATTATTCATGTGTGTGTGTGTGTGTGTGTGTGTGTGTACCTTATAAACACCTTAACTGAAACTACTGAACAACTGAAGGAGCAAAAAATACTTATGACAGTGCAAAATTATAGTACCAAACTAAAGTGGCCAGCAAAGTGCTCATCTTGCTCAGGAAACTGAAGCATATTGTAATCTACAACACAAAGATGATATCTACACACAGTAAACCAGCAGTGCAGCAATCTTCAGCTCTGATGACCACAGTCTGACTATATACATTTTAGAATTTTTTTCTTGAATGTGTTCAACAAAAATATCTACCAAAGACTGATCTCCCCTTCCCACAAGCGTGTGATCGCAGTTGTTGTTACTAGAGGTGAAACAACCAAGTATTAAGTTTATGGGGGCAGTTGCTTTGTTACATGGGCGATATGGGGGTTGGATATTTTTTTTCCTTCAGTGAATCAAATGGTCATTTGTTGTCTGTCTGTTGTGTTTACTCAAGTTGTCTTTTGTATTATACTAAATTTGATTGGTGATCAGAAACAATTAAGTGTTATGAATAAGGAAAAAGAGGGAATCTTTGTCACGACACTGTAACTGTAACAGTAAAAATGCTCTGAAAACTCCCTAAATTATTATTATTCAGTTTTTCTGCTACCCACGGTGTATAAAAGGGACTAAATCTCAAAGGAAAGTAAAACAAAAAGATAAACAAAAACACAGTTTTGAGATTTGGAGAGTATGTGTAATTCCCATTGCAAATTTCATCAAAATCAAAAACAATGATGCAAAAAACATTTTTTGGAAATTTGTTGAATTAAAATGGAGTGATCCATTGTAGACTTTGAATTAGATGAATGGGAAGATAAATAGTAAACGCTTGGTTAATACCATGCAAGAAATCAGAAATTGTGCATCCGAACAGTACACACCCCATATGAATATATTACATTTTGTGGTACTGATGGCCCTTACCAAGGCAGAAGCCCCTCCACCATCGAAACGGCCCTAGAAATAAGAACAAATAAAGGGGGCCTCTCAGTGAACGCTGTTCATGTCTGTGTGATGATCATATATAATTACTCTAATATCCAGCCTTAGGCAGCCCAAGTGCTGAGCTGAATTAATATAAACACAATACCTCGACTGCTAGCAGAGAAATGTTTTCAGCTTGTCCACAGAGGGTTTCTTTTCAATCATACTTTATGATTATGTCCAAACCCAGTTACATTTCTACTTGTGTGCTATCCTTGTCTAGCTCTTTATTCAACCCTTCAGCACACCAAAATTTTGTTCTGATCATAAGACACAGGACTCCTTAATTATGCAAATAGAGTGTATTACATTAAGATGAACATGTCATTCATCAATCTTAACGCAAAAACATCACCATACATCTACACAAAAATAAACAATTAACAAAATTTTATTTTAGTTGAATCAACTAGGGATGCACCGATACCAATACCGGCATCGGGCTGATACTGCGGTCAAATACTCATACTCGTAAAAATTGTTTGATACCAAGAACTGATACCACTTAATTGCTACATTACGTTAAAATTCAAAGCCGTGGCATTTTGTCAGACTGTACGGTCTGTTCTGCTAAAGTGTCAAGAGGAAGATGGGACAGTACGTCATTTGACACAAGCAATTAGATCAAACATCTAAAGACGTACCATAGTGCAGAGTGTGCGGAGTTTGCTAATGCTGGCAGAGAATGACCGCAACAACAAGCTTGAGCGCAAATATTGGAGAAGTGAGAGAAAATGAAACCAATGCTTTATTTATATCTAACATTAAACAACTAAACATATTTAATGATTGATATAAATAACAATTCAGTTTCAATAACCAATATAACTACACCTGGGTGTACGCTTTGTTCACTAATATAGAAAACCAAACAGCGCTTATTAATTAAACACTGGTATCGGATCAGTAATCATATCGGCCGATACCCAAAGCCCAGGTATCGGTATCGGGACAAAAAAAGTGGGATCGGTGCATCCCTAGAATCACCAATGCTTTACTGTATGTTCTAGGTAAGACAGACGAGCCGACCAATGCTGTACTGCATGTTCTAAATAAGATCTTAATAATACATGCTTTCTTTCTCTACAGCTCCACAATGAAGAGAAGGCGTCTGTACATAAGGCCAATGATTTCCTCGAGACAGACCACTAGTATCAAAATTAACCTTCACCTGTGCGAGCTTCAAACTTTCCCTTTGCAAGTAATCACGGAAATCAATCCAGATGCACGTTGTTTCATTTCCTTTTACACAGAACTACTGTATCAATCTTAAACGGCGCATAACTGTAGCTGGTCAACTGGATCTCACCACAGCAGCGATGACTTGGGCAGAGATGCCTCTCAGGGTCTTAATTTGTAGCACTGGATCCTGGGAAACCACTGGAAGAGAAGGATCTCTGACCCTAATTTGAAATGAGTGAAATGAGTGAGGATTAAGCATTAGGAAACAAGACCCTTAAAATACCTTTATTAAAGCAACTTAATGGAGGCAGCCCTATACCACTGAGAATGCGAAGGGGGCATCACTCCACACTCTTCTTCTACAAATTCCTCATCACTTTCCTGTTTCTCTACAGATTTTGCCTCTGTGTCCGACTCCTCTGCATCCAGTGTAGGGATGGTGAAGTCATCAGGCAATAGGAAGCTGACCTCATCATCCAGGGCAGCATCCTAGCATAGGGGTGATTTGAGATAGATGTTTGTGATGTCTCCATAGCCAAAAATGTGCAAATACACTCAAACGTGCACACACACAGAGTTAAATAGTTTAATCATGTTATCTCTAGTAGAGTAAGTTCCACAGCTCAAACAAACAAACAATCACACAAATAAGTGAATGGAGTTCCACTGGATCAAGAACAATAAATAAAATTGGCATGAAAATATGTAAGATTCATTTTGGTCTCTCTCTATCAATGTGATAATGTGACACACCAAAATAACCACTTTTTGTTCCTGTTTTCTCATACAGATGAGCAGATGAAAGTGGGAAACAAGGTTTGAGCCTACATCAGGTAAAAAAATAAAAATAAAATTGTGGCTATCCTTGTGGGGATAGAAAAAATGTCCCCACAAGGTAAAAAGTTACAGGTTTTTAATCACATTCCGGTCCCCACAATGTAATAATAAAAAAAATGCCCGTGCGCGCACACACACCAACTCAAGGCAGCCTAACTAAAGCCTCCGCTCTTACTGTGATTTGGAAATACTTATATAAACAAATATCAAATATTCAGGAATGCATCTAAGTCCATTTGGATAACTGCCATCTGTCTAAAGGAAAGGCAAACATCAAAATATCAGCCAGAGCCTAAATTATTCAGCATGTCTGTGCCACCTTGGAGTTGGCATACTGGCTCTGATGTTCAGGCTAATCATACATCCATCCCCCAACCGGTAACCCAGCGTAGGATCACAGGGGGTTTGGAGTAGCATACAGTATATGCAGTATAGCATGGCTCAGGAAATCCCTGGACATGATTCCAGTCCAAGCACATGCAAACACTTTAGAAATGCCATTTCAGCTAACTGCATGTCTTTGGTTAGTGGTAGAAAACCAGTCTCTGGGGGGAAACCTGTGTAACATAGGGAGAACAAGAAAATTTCAGAGACACCAAGTAAGGGAAGGATACAAACCACTCCCGCCCTGAATTTATGAGGTAACACTCCTCCCCTCAGGCTAATACTTTTAAAATTAAATGACTGTGAATTATGAACACTTTTTAACCACTGAACAAACATGAGCTTATTTGAATATAGTAATCCAGTGTTTCTCAACCCAATCCTTGGGGACCCCCAGACAGTCCACATTTTTGCTCGCTCTCAACTACCAGCGCACTGGTAATATGTATTTGGTGTTCTTGATTGTTTAGTTCAGGTGCACTGGGAGTAAAGAGGGAGCAAAAATGTGCTTCGAGGCCTGGGTTGAGAAACACTGGTGTAAAGTAAACCAGCACTACTGTAATAAGTTGTATTCTAGCATTGTTCATTTTTGTACAGCCAAGTGATGCTGCAATGATAGAATTAAGAAATATATGAAGGTTTTGCGCATCAACCAGATTATACTGAGGAGACAGCTCAGTTTACCTCATTCAAAATGCTCTCAAGGGTCGGGATATTCTCCACTTGTGGAATCTGAAACTCCTGGTCATCCAGCTGAAATAAACAGAAATTTCAACCCAGATCCTAAGCCTGTGATGCACTAGAACATAATGACTGAGGCCTTGTGCTCATAACAGGCACTAAGATGAGGACATTGTATGCAAACCTCTCAAATTACCCATACCAGAGGAAGAAGCAGATCAGAATAAAGTGGCCAAGACTGCATATTTCAGTTTCTCACTTTTTAAGTTGGTTTTTGAAAAGCATGTAAACGTCATGCTTACCCTAATCACAAGACACAGGATTCCTTAATTATGCAAATAAAGTGTATTACATTAAGATGAACATGTCATTCATCAATCTTAATACAAAAAAAATTACCGTACATCTATACAAAAAGAAAGCAATTATGCAGGAATTAGAACATCCCAATAAGGAAAAAATGATTACTTAATTTACATAATTTGTACGATTTCTGCGAGCTGCAACAGTGACGTTTTAACTTGCACATATCTCATACTTGGTAATGTTTTGGGAAATAATTGGTTAAAAGAGTATCACTATTGGTGATAAAATCATTAAATGGTATGTGGTGGAATCATCTGGTATAACTTGGTGATTATGTCGTTTACCTCACACATTCATACAGACATATGGACCTTGCATAACTGACACATATACGAATACTTCGCGAAATATGGGTGCTGTATTTTAATTCTAGCACTTAACTGTAATTTCTAGAAAAATTATGCATAACACTTAAATTACGTATGCTGATTTTTTTTATACGGAAACATTCCGCAAATGTTGACCACTCCTAATCTATTTTAGGCGAAATTGTATTTCCCGGTTCTCTTTATTTTCAGATACTGCTTTTAGTTTACGGTTGGAGCAACAGCTAAATGGTATCCCTTAGTTGTGTTCAACGATAAATTGCCAAAAACTAGCATTAGATAGGAGTTTATACTTAATGACAGAGATAGCTTAACTTAAAACCAAAAGTTGGGTTTCGAGTTGTAGATTGTTTTGGAGGTCTTAAGAATAATAAACGGTATTCCAGGTATTTAGTTACCTCCTGGACTTCGGGCAAATCGGTCCTCAAGACGAGCCGCAGCTCCTCACCTATTCCCGACATTGTCACACGCCTGTCTCGTGCAGGAGCGCCTTCCGCCGCTTTCGGTTCGCGGTCACATGACAGCCTCTGTGCAGTCACATGACTTCACAATAGAACTTTCAAAGGTAGTGCGGGATGTCTTGTTCGCTGTTTAGTTAAGGTAGCTGGAAATCCGCCTCTTAAACGAATATGGCTTATTTAAATTATCTTCTTAAATTAACCTTACCTAAATTAATGTAACTTAAAGCTTGATCTTTAACTTCGTTTTTTTTCCCCTTGCAACAATTAAAATCCTGTGTATCAGCCAATGAAACAACAGAAAACCCGAGGCGTGTATGTGTGTGTGTGTAACACTCTCTCAGCACATGGAGGGAATGTGATTGTAAGGTAATTCGTTCATTCTAGAAGGTGCCCTTGACACCCATCTTAGATATGAACTATATGGACAAAAGCATTGGGACACCTGGCCATTACACCTACAGGAACGTTTATGACATCCCATTCTATATCCATAGGCATTAGAATTTGCACATATAAGAGCTCCTGCTGTTTTGGAAAGGCTTTCCACAAGATTTTGGAGTGTGTCTCTGGAAATTTTTGCCCATTCCACCAGAAGAGCATTTGTGAGGTCAGCCATTGATGTCAGTCATGAAGGTTTGGCTTACAATCTCCGTTCTAGTTCATCCCAAAGATATTTGATGGGGTTGAGGTCAGGGCTCTGTGTAGGCCAGACAAGTTCTACCACCCCAAACTCACCCAACTATGTCATTATGGACCTTGCTTTATGCACTAGGGCACAGTCATGCTGGAACAGAAAAGGGCCTTCCCCAAACTGTTCCCACAAAGTTAGAAGCATAAAGTTGTCCAACATGTCTTGGTATGCTGAAGCATTAAGAGTTCCCTGCCTAGCCTTACCCCTGAAAAACAACCCCATACCATTATCCCTCCTCCACCTAACTTTACAGTTGGCTCCATGCAGTCAGGCAGGTAATGTTTTCCTGGCATCTGCCAAACCCAGACACGTCCATTAGACTGCCAATCAGAAGCGTGATTCGTCACTCCACAGAACACTGTTTCCACTGCTCCAGAGTCCAGTGGTGGTGTGCTTTACACCACTCCATCTGACGCTTGGCATTGTACTTGGTGATGTGAGGCTTGCATGCAGCTGCTCGGCCATGGAAGCCCATTCCATGAAGCTCTCGGTGTACGGTTTTTGTGCTGGGGTTAATGCCAGAGGAAGTTTGGGAGTCTGCAGTTATTGAGTCAACAGAGCGTTGGTAACTTATACACCATGCATCTTAGCACTTGGCAACCCAAAATACTGTTGTTCCTTTACTACTATTGTTACTTTACATGGGGGGTGCTCCACAAAGCAGGATTTCTCAGTTAGCTGAGATAACTAAAGCTCGAAGTCATGACAGGCCAATAGGAATGCTCCGTACCTAAACTCTTATTGGACAGTCATGACTTCTAACTTTAGTTAGCTCAGCTAATGGAGAATTCCTGCTTCATGAAACACCCCCATGGTCTGCCACTTTGTGGCTGAGTTTCTGTTGTTCCTAAAAGTTTCTACTGTGCAATGATACCACTTTCAGTGGACTGTAGAATATCTAGCAGGGTAAAAATTTCATGAACTGATTTATTGCAATCCTATGACAGTACCACGTTTGAAGTTATTGAGCTTTTCAGAACAACCCATTCTCTCACAAATGTTTGTAAACCTGACTGCATAGCTAGGTTCTTGATTTTATACACCTGTAGCAATTGGTCCGAATGAAAAACCTGAATTCAGTGATTAAGAGGTGTCTCCTAATACTTGTGTCCATATAATGTAGCATATACAATTAAATCATATCATATCCACAGTCGAATTTGTCATGTCACCAACACATTTAGGCCTCATTAACCAAACATCAATTTGTTTCTTTGATGTAGAATGAATTGAAAACAAAAGGTCCAAAGTTACATTTGGGAAATGGGATAACCAGACACCCTAATAAAAGACAGATGGTTTACTTTAAAAGAAGTTTGGATGTGACAACTCATGTTTATTAAATGACAATCAGGAAAAAAAAAGAAGTGAATTTGCCTCTAAAAAGTCAGCATTGTTTCCATTCACATCATGTCTTTTCCTCCGTTCATTTCAACACCTGTCTCTCACATTCACCTGCAACGCTACAGCATTTATAAAGCAGCTGATTTTTACATGTGCAATTTTTTGAAATGTATTATTTTTTCTAAAGGAAACAGATGTCTGAATCTGGGGATGACTTGCTCTACTTTGCAGTGGTAAGTAAACATTCGGGGATGGTTTATGCCTGATTGCAAATATAAAAGCTTGTGTTGTTCCCAAGCAAAAAAAGACACTGGTAAAGTCTTGGCAAGGAAAGGGACCAGGGTCGTTCCATTTTAATTCAACATCAACATCAAAACAGCCTTTGCATCACTATTTTTGATTCTGATGAAATTTGCCTTGTCAACATTACACATACCTTCCATAGCTAAGTAATATTTTTGTTGATTTACAAAAAAAGTTTCCAACTGAGATATAGTGCCTTTTCTACACCATGGTTAGCCAAAAAAGGATAATTCAGAGGGTTTTAGTGTGACCTGTATCTCTTTTATTGTTATATTTACATGGTCCAGCTATAGTTCATTGGAAAGCTCAAAAAGCACTTATTCATGGTATGGTCATCTTGACCAGTGGTATGCCTGGATGGAGATCCAAATGAATTCAACATTGCCCATGCTCACCAAACATGGAATAGACTAATGTCAATAATACTGATGCCATCTATATCTATCCATAATTGCATATTTGCTACAGGGTTATGATAAGCCTGGATCTTTTTCTCAGAAGCATAGGGCACAAGGCAAAGGAACACCCAGTGAACACAGTCCATCACAAAGTATCTGGTCACACACTATGGCCAATTTTAAGATGCCGACTCTTAAGGGAAGAGTTTTGGACTGATTGGAAGATAGACACGTTATTATTTCTTTGATTGTGTTAATGCACGCATTATTTTGATACATTTACATTTATATTTACGCCATTTAGCAGATGCTCTTATCCAGAGTGACGTACAACAGTGCTCAGTAGTCCTTGTCTATTCTTCAATCTTGTAAAGCCAGACTTGGATAACAAGTGTCAGCCGACTAAGTTGCCGCCAGCTTGGTCACGCACCTAAAAACCCTGTTGGAAAGAGAACATTAGTGTAGAGAAAAGAATGTGTTAGTAGTGTTTTTTTATAGATATAAACATAACGTTTATGTATAAGATGGTTAGCATCCAAGGTGTTCCTTGAAGAGGTGGGTCTTCAGACGGCGTTTGAAGACAGGAAGGGACTCTGCCATTCTGATGGCAAGAGGAAGTTCATTCCACCACTGGGAAGCCAACACTGAAAAGATTCTTGATGTACATTTTCCTTTCAGTAACAGTTGCTCGAGTCGAGCGGTGCTTGAGTACCTGTTTGCCCAAGGTTAGAGAGAGTCTCAAGGAGGATCAGATGGTTGACTGTATTGAATGCTGCAAACAGGTCCAGAAGAATTAGGACAGAGGACAGGTGGCCAGAATGAGTTGCATGAAGTTTGTCGGAGACTGCTAGAAGTGCAATTTCAGTAGACTGTGCAGCTTTGAATCCGGACTGGTGGGAATCTTGGAGCCCGTTCTCAGACAAAAAGATATTAAGTTGATTGTAGACTGCTCGTTCCAGGACTTTAGAAAGAAAGGAGAGAAGTGACACCGGTCTGTAGTTGTTGACATCTGAGCTATCAAGGGAGGGTTTCTTTGGAATGGGTGTGACAATGGCCGACTTGAAGACAGTTGGAACATGGCCCGTCAATAATGGACCATTGATTATGTATGCGATGTGAGGGAGAAGATCTGGTTAAATGGTCTGTAGTCTGCTTGAAGGGATTGGGTCAAGCGGACTTGTGGTGGGGTTGCTGCTCAGCAAGATCTGAGACACATCCTCAGGGGAAAGTGGTGAGAAGTTACGAAGCTGGGCTGCTGTGACTGGTCTGAAGGAGGTGGATGGCTTGTCTGTCTGAGGGATAGAGCTTCTAATAACATCAATCTTTCCCTCAAAGAATGCGGCAAAGTCTTCTGGTGTGAGAGCTGGAGATGCAGGCGGAGATGGTGGTTTGAGCAGTGAAGAAAAAGTGGCAAAATGTTTGCGGGGATTTGATGCAGATCCTTTAAACTTGCATCTGTGGAAGGAAGATTTTGCAGAGGTTAAGTCTGTGTCAGATTTGGATGAAAGAGAACAATAAGAGAGGAGGTCATGGTTAGAATGTGTTTTTTTTCCATCTTCTTTCCGTGGCCCTTAGTTCTCTTCTGTTGTGTCATAGTGTTTCTGTTAGCCATGGGGCTGGAGGAGAAGCACGCTTTGGTTTGGAAGATAAAGGACAGAGTTGGTTGAGTGAGCTGTGGAGAGCGGAGAGAAGGTCGTTGGTAGCAGATTCGACAGAAGAGGAACATGGGTTAGCACAGCTAGGAAAAAGTAGGGAGGAAAGGGAGGATGGAGAAAGAGAATGGAGATTTCTGCAGGTTGTTATGAGGGTTCCGGGTGACTGAGATGGGGAGACCTGAAGAAGGAGTCTGAAAGACAGAAGATGATGGTCGGAAACATGTAGGGGAATAGACAATATATCGGTTATATGAAGTGATCTAAATGATACCCAGTCAAGAGTGATGCCTGCTTTGTGGGTCGGAGAAGAGTCGCCAAGAGACAGACCAAAGGACGACAGTAGCATCACAAAGCCATTGGTGTAAATCCTATCACTCGGAAGGTTGAAGTCACCAAGGATAATGAGGGTAATGAATACCCCAGTGGGAGAACAGTATGAACAAAGATTTATAATGAAGACTGATAATATTCCTTCCTGTCTGTAAACAATGGAAGAGTTTAGGTTGTGACACTGAAAAGAATCCCCAGAATACCCTGAAGGTGTCCTGTAGTTTCTGGCACCAAGGCATTAGCAGCAGTTAAGTCCTATAACGGCACTTTTCCACTGCCACCAAGAACTGATCTGTACCCGAGCCATACCGCAAAATAGTGGTTTTCAAATGTAAATTAGGCAAGCCATACCAGAGCTGTACCCGAGCCATAACCACGCTGATATGGCCCTACTTACTATCAGTGCTGAAAGCGTGACCAAACCAAGGTGGTTGCATCACCACCATCTGATTGGTCAAAATGCATGGAGATACCGGTGTTCTGTGCATGGATTATCTGAAGGAAAACGGGTATGTTCTATATATTATGCATTATTAGTACTATCGCACATTGTGATGTATTGATGCATTCTCGTTACCTTGGAACTTTAAAATTTCTAACCTCCTACTTAAAGAAGTACTATAGAACAGTTGAATGGACTGGATCTGTAATGCAAATTTACGCAAGCAAATACTAATTCCGCTAGTGTTTGATGCTAACATAATATAGCGATTATCACAGACATGCTATCAGAAATTAGCACACAGTTATTCATGATGTACATCAACAAAAACTGCCAATAAGCATCTCTTCAATTTTATGTCACTGTCGTGCTGCAAATTCAGTAACTCCTTTACTGAGCCAACCCTTCTGCAGTGGAAAACCAGGAAAACCAAAGCTAGCTGGAACTGCACTGTAACTAGCCACACGTCACTGTATGGCTTCCTATATGCCAGCGGAAAAGCACCATAAGGTGCAAGGTGAGGCTTCCATGATTCTGACTTGTTTGTCCAGCACATCCCACAGAAGCTTGATCAGATTGAGATCTGGGAAAGTTGGATGCCAAGGCAACAACTTGAACTTATTTTCATGTTCCTCTAACCGTTCTTGAAAAATTTTTGCAGTGTGGCAGGAAGCATTATTCTATGGAAAGAAGCCACCGCAATCAGGGAATACCGTTGCTGAGATGAGGGGTACTTTTTCTGCAGCAATGTTTAGGTAGGTGATATTTGTCAATGTAACATCCACATGAATGCCAGGACCCAAGATTGTCCTGAGCATCGTTTCTGGTGGATTACCTTCTTCCCATAGTGCATCCTGGTGCCATCTTTTGCTCAGGTAAATGACCCACTGGCACCCATGATGTTACAATAATTTGACTCCTCATACCAGATCACCTTCTTGCATTGCTCCATGCTCCAGTTCTGATACTCACGACCCCATTGTAGGTGCTTTCGGCGGTGGACAGGGGTCAGCATGGGCCCTCCAACTGATCTGCGGCTACGCAGCCCTGTACGCAGCTAGCTGTTCTAGCATCTTTCTATCATAGCCAGCATTAACTTTTTCAGCAATTTGTGTTACAGTATCTCTTCTGTGGGATCAGACCAGTGGGGCTAGCCTTCGCTCTATATGTACATCACTGAGCTTTGGGAGCCTATAACCCTGTCTTTAGTTTACCAGTTGGCCTTCCCTGGACCACTTCTGGTAGGTACTGACCACTGCATACTGGGAACACCCCACAAGACCAGTTATTTTGGAGATGCTCTGACCCATTTGTCTAGGCATCACAATTTGGCCCTTGTCAAAGCCATTCAGATCCTTACGTTTGCCCATTTTTCCTGCTTCCAACGCATCAGCTTAAAGATCTGACTGTTCACTTGTTTGGCTAATGTATAATGGTACCCTTTACAAGTCCCATTGTAACACAGTAATCAGTTTTATTCATTTCCTTTATCGGTGGTTTTAACATTATGGCTCATCAGTGTATATTTTATTAGTTTAACTTGATGTTATAACCCCTCTTCCATCCATTTTTTGCACTCAATTGTCCCATCAGTATTAAATATTACCCTTGGAAATATCATTTGTAAAACAATCCATTTGTTAAATATTATTTTATTTTTTGAGAGGGACACAAGCCCATCCATAATGAAAATATGACAACTGGCTGTGGTGTATAACCTTTGACAAAGACATTGGACAAAATGTCCAATACTGTCCGCAGTACTGTCTGCCTAAAGTGCTTGTAGCTCTGGCAGCCTGTAATAGCAGGTGTGAGTTTTTTAACAAAAATACATGCTCCAGTATAAATAGACTGGCTGGATAGTGAACAGGTGCAGTGAATGGCTGAGAGCAAGGACAGTCACCTGACTCATTTTCCAAGCACCCCCATGTCTGAATATCCATATATATTCATTCATAAACCTCACCTTTCTCTGTCCTGCACAAATGCTACCCTAGAAGGAGTCGTTTCCACATTTTTTTATCTTCCTGTCTTTCTGCAGTTTTTAAAATAAAAATCTACCTGTGGAGGTTCCGTTTTATGTGAAAGGCTAAGTCACGTCTGAGGTCGTATATTTGAAATTCTTGTCTTTTATTTTGGTTCACTGGTGGTGCTTCATATAGGCTTGCATCTCAAGTCTAAATTTACTTAGTGTCAATCTCTCACCTCTCCAAGTGATAGACACACATATTTCTCAGGAATGCTTTTGTGTACTTAAAACTGTTTTGCTTCAAGTTTTAAAAACATCCCACATGATTACAATTTAAGTAAAATGCAACCAGTTGAATTTTATTTTATGCATGTAACTCTAGCTTTCTTTTCCTTGATTTTTAGTGTCATATTTTTATTGGGTAATGTGCTCATTTATTTAGTCGCACGATTGTAGTACTGTGGCATGGCTGTTTTTCTTTAAATTATCCAGCAGGATCCGATTATTAAAATATTGTCAGGGAATCTGTTGCCTCCCAGATCTGTTTCTGATTCTTGTGGCTATGGTTCTGCTTAGCCTATTTGTTTACGTTTGCTTCAGAGACCAAGCAGCTACAGTACATATTTAGCATTGCAGCAACAACTCAATATCAACATGTGGTCTTACTCAGTATTTTGAAGATTTGGGAACGATAGTAGATGCTTTGTATGACATTAGCCATTTTCTATGAATGTTGTTTTTAGTTAGGCTTTGCACTTCAAACTCCATTTATATGGCATTTAGTTTAGAATCCACATCAATAGCAAAAAGATTTGCTAATATATCAATGCTTTCTTTGTGCTGTCTGAAATCTGAAAATCCCACATGGAAGACCTCTAGCAGAGTTATCATTCACTTAGTTAAGCTTACAAGTTAACATCCATTTTCAATCCACTTATTCTGTCCAGGCTGCTCAATTTGAGATTCTCGTATTCTGGTAAATACATTTCATTCTGTTCCATGACCACAATTCACATTTCTTCTCATTTGAAAAGCAGTACATCTGATTAACCAGCCCCCATGTGCTAGAGGTCACCAAATCACAAAGGAGCACAAAGAAACTTTGGGGAAAATGTTTCACAGCAGTTGGTATGACAATGCTAACTTTCACGGAATAGCATGCAGAGTGTGAAAGCAGTTTTCTTTTTCAAGGAATCATTGGTGGCTAAACCTGCTAACAATTTTACTGTTTTTTCTTATTGTAGCACCTCTTATATGCTGCATAAATTTAGTTTGCTATACTAAGGTCTTAATTATTTACAAGCAACTCACTGCACCATGCTGGGTAGGACCAAGTGCAGTTAAATATCCATGTAAAGCTGTTCCTCTTCCAGTAATCAGCACGACAAATATACATGCCTGAAAGGTGTAATTTTAGGCCATGCAATCTCAGAAAGACTTCATCACATCAAGTTTCCATCAAGACTTGTCAAGTATGTCATAATCATCATTATCATCATCATCATCATCATCATCATCATCATCAAATAACTAGTCAAAGGTGCTTCTTACAGATTTTTATAGAATTATGATTTTTAAATATTTTTATTTTCCAGTGCCAGTAGTTCATATTTTTCTTAATGCGGGTAAGTAATAAAGGAGAAACCTGATAAGAAGAGAGAACATGTATTTTTTAAATTCTTGGCTACATTGTAGTCCAGGTAGGTCAGATGATGATATTATGTAACTATAAATATGAAAGCATTATAAACTAGATACTGTCAGACCGACAGTCTATTCACTGAACGGCCCCGTCAATCCTCCCCCCATCAAATCCCTACTCCTCCCATGCCCCCAACCTCTACAGTCTCTATTCCACCTACACCCTCACCCTACCTCTCCAAATAAGTTTTTATTAAGTCCAGCTTTGTGTTTCTTATCTCAATGTAATCAGATTCACCAGTTCTGTGTCGGTGTCTGTCCATTTGTTACCACTAAGTGCATCAATTTTGGGGTGATTTGTCTCAAAAGGAAATAGGCCCCACATGTATCATGTTCCTGGGAATTATGAAAAAGATCCATCAAATACTTTTTGAGTTATTGTGTTCAAGTTCACAATCAAATATTTTCTGTATTGATTTCCCTTCCCTTTGCTGCCACCAGGCAGGGCTGCTCCAGTTTTGGTGCAATCGGTCAGCTATTCACCCATGCAATATGTGTGCAAAGTCTATACAGAAAAGAAATATCTGTCAAATGCTTTTTGAGCTATTGTGCTAACTTTATCAGGTGTCTGAGACTGGCCTTCAAATTTTAGCGCTGTTTGTTTCAAAATGAAATAGACCCCAGATCAATGCCTGAAGAAGATCCATCCAAGTTTACCACCAAAATTGAAGTGACAGTTAACTTAATTGAAATATCACCGTCAAAAACCCTGAAGGATTCATTGCCATTTTCTGAACATTAATTGTGTTTTCCATTAAGTTTAAAGGGGTATTGCAGCGGTGCGCTGGCTGGCATTGTTGTCTCACACCTCTGTTACCAAATTGCCCATAGGTGTGCATGTGTGAGTGTTTTCCCTATGATGGGTTGGTGCCTCCTTCTGAGTTGTTAAATGGATGGATAAAACTTGATGATGTATTATTAGATTATATCCAACCACCAAGGACTAAACTTCCTCCTAAGTAATGTGAAGAAGCGTAAGTTGATGGTAAGTAAAATAATCATAGCCCTACAATATAACCACAGAGTATAAACAAGGAGTTTATACTCTGTGGTTATATTGTAGGGCTATGATTATTTTACTGTTTAGATATTAGGGGTGGTCATCACACTTTTAATATCAAGTTCAGAGTTTCACCTAGATGCAGCTGATGAATAAACTAAGGGAAGGTGATTTTGTGTGTAACATGAACTCCTTTTTTCTATATGTTTAAAGAGAAATCTCCAGTGAAGCTCCATTATAGCACCAGTATTCTGCCAAGTTAACATAGTCCAAGATACAACTTATATGTAGCCAAAATCTTCTGCACTAAGACTCTTATTGCAGTTGTTAAAATATCATTATCTAAAGGAAGTATGTATGTTACTGGCATAATGAACACAGCTCTGAGGCATTTTATCTGCCAATATGAGCTTAAATGTCACTTCCATTATGCTGGAATTGCCTTGTAACAATGCACAGTTGTCATGGTCAGCATCTGCCACCCCGCCTTTTGTGTCCTTTCCCCTAGTTCCCGGTGTCCTGAGTACCCCTTGTGTTTCTCTTGTTCACTTGGCCACTGTGTAGCTCAGTGGGCTGAGCTGGTGGCACAGAGGCTGTAGCCCTCCACACCTGGGTTTGGGTCCAGCCTCCTCTGTTTTGTTTTATTGGGTTTTTTTTTATTGTCATTGAGTTCTGTTTATTTCCCATGTCCTTGGTTAAATTCGGTTTGCATATTTATTCCCCTGCTTTTTGTATACCTGTGTTCCCAGTGTTTAATTCCTGTCACGTTCCTAGTTTCTAGTATTAGTATTTGTTCATTGTTTAGTTAATTTGTTAAGTTTCATCACCTGTTGGCTTTTTCCCTGTCCTGTGTTCATTGGTTGATATTTCCCTTATTATTTACACCTGTTCCTTGTTTGCCCAGCTACCGTTTGAGTACTTAAGTGTCTGCTTTGTTCTGTTCCCCAGTTGGTCGTTGTTTTAGGTGGTATTAGATGTGTTTAGCCTTGTCTCCAGGTTGGTTCCCTAGCCCTCCTGTTTTGTGTTTGACCCCTCGTGGTTCCTTTGTTTTCTTGATTTTTACCCTATGCCTCCCAGAGATCCCCAATAAACCCCTTTTTGTGTCTTAAGAAGCCGTCAGTGGATTGTCACTATCCTTTCCTGCCGGCGCCATGACCATGCGTCGTTACAACAGTATGCTACTGCCATAATGAAAATGGTATTACAATGTATGTTACTTTGATGAAATTCCTCAAAAGTACTCTGCCCTGGCAAAAGCTTTTGGACAACTTATAATTTTCTTCAAGTCATTAAATATTAAATGTGCAACAAAACATGATAGCATTATAATAAGTAATTTTTATTTGCATTTAAACATTCATTTTATATGACAAAGGCCTCTAGATTAGAATTTAAGGAGACTGCAATGATCTATTAATATTTCTTACATAAAATTCCTGTAACGTAACCTTGAGCTGCCTCTCAATCTTCACTAAGAAACAGATCCTTATTTGACAACCTTTGTTACCAGCAACTGTTTCCGTTCTTAATTTCGGTTTCGCCAAAGAAAACGGTCCTTTATCTATCTACAATGTTTCTATGCGTGTGTTCCTGTAATAATTTTTGATGTGCAGTGCCTGTGGGATATATTCACCCCTTTGGAATTTTTATACTTATGTTTTGCATTTGCCTGTTCTCTTTTTAATTACATTTGAGAGTCGCCTGGGATAAATGTCTACCAGTTTTAAACAGGTTTTAATCAATTTAATGTTTTTAAAATATCAGTATTTCTCTTCTAACACATCAGGTTTTATAGAATTGAACAGAATAGTGATATTTCATTGATCCCTGTCTTTTTGCCTATCCCATCTTGCTGTCTATGAGACACAGAAACATATGCAAGTGAGAGCTAGCTTGAGGCTCACAGAGAAGAGTCAGCCAGCATCCAGCGCCCCTTAAGCAATTAGGGCCCTGGGATTTTCGGACAGTAAACAGAGCTAAACTGTATGAAACAAAACACCCACAAGCCGTGCTGTTGAATCAGAATCAGCTTTATTGGCCAAGTATGTTTACAAATACAAGGAATTCGTCTCCGGTGTGTCGTCGCTCTCAGTGTATTTAAACAGGACAGACATATAGCAAAAGTCATGGACTACAAAAAACAACTAGATACAGTTTAGACAGAAGAGACTTAGGCCTGAAGGCCATAGTGCAAAGGTGCTGGTTACAATATATATATGAGGTACAGGGAATGCTTGGTGATAGCAGGTATTGCGCAAGTACTGTCCTTGGCACTTAAGTGTTCATAAGAGGGATGACCTGTGAAAAGAAACTGTTCATGTGTCTACCTATTTTGGCGTACAGCGCTCTGTACTGCTTGCCAGAGGGGATGAGTTCAAACAGGTTGAGATGGGGGTGTGATGGATCTGCAGTGATTTTGCCTGCCCATTTCTTGACTCTGGACATGTGTAAGTTCTGAATGGAGGACAGGTCCACACCGCTGATTTTTTCCACAGTGCTGACTGTCCGTTGTAGTCTCTTCTTGTCGTGTTTGGTGGCCGAAACCAGACCGTGATGGATGTGCAGAGAATAGATTGGATTGTTGTGGAGTAGAATTGTATCAGCAGCTCCAGAGGCAGGTTGAACTTCCTGAGCTGGTGCAGGAATTACATCCTCTGCTGGGCCCTTTTGACAATTGTGTCTGTGTTGGCCACCCACTTTGGGTCCTGGGAGATTGTGGATCCCAGAAACCTAAAGGTTGCCACAGAAGACACAGTGCTGGGGCCACCTCCGGAAGTCTACTGTCATCTCCACTATTTTAAGTGTGTTTATTTCCAAGTTGTTCTCACCGCACCAGAGAGCCAGCAGTTCAGCCTCCTGTCTGTGTGCAGACTCGTCCCCATCCTCGATGAGGCCGATGACCGTCATGTTGTCTGCAAACTTCAGGAGCTTCACAGATGGGTCCCATGAGGCACAGTTATTTGTGCAGAAAGTTTGTGTAGAAAGTCATTTACTTTCAGTCAGTTCCCTGATCAACAGTTGAAAATGTTTTATTCACCAAAATATTGAAACACAGGTGAATACTGGGGCCTGGTTTGAACCTCACCCCCTCCCCCCCACAACAAAGCTCCAGTTCCTTTTTCCTGTGTCTGTGCAGGATTAACATGCATGATACCTATTGCTGTGGTTTTCTGAAATAAACTCCCAGTTTTAAGATGCCCCAGAATGCTGTGACGCGTTGATGTTCAGTAACGGCAGCATCACAATCTCAGTCACATGCAAGCTTTAGGCTCTGAAGCCAGAAGCTGCTGAAAGGCCCATTTTTCACTAATACAACATGGACTGAAGATCAGGGAGCCAGGATTTTAGATTTCCCGTAATCCTGATATTAATAGTAAAGAACGCAGAATTTTTTCTCACACTTGTCCTGTTACTTTAACTACTTGCATTTGATTCTATATTACCAATAAGGAGGAGATTTACATTTACAGTATTGCACTTATGCAATATGCAAGTGTAGGATTCAAAAGCACCTACCATACAGACACAGTCATGACCAGGACAAGCAATCAGAGATGGATGTATGCATGCATGGATGGATGGATGGATTGATGGATGGATGGACAGAACAAAGCATGATTATAAATAATTGTTCTTATGGTATTTTATTTTAGGTTGTTTCATACACTGATCCCACTGTAGGTTTCAAAACCTTGTTTGTCCTAACAAATAAAAGTAATCCTCATATAATATTCTGCGAGCACCATGCTTCCCAGCAGGGATGCCAGTAGCATACTTTGCATTGTTATAAGGTTTTAGGTTTAGACCAGATCATTCAGCTTTAGTTCTGCTGGACAGCATCAGCGTGGTAGCCCTTTGGCACTGCAGCCACACCCAGCTTTTGAGTGTGGCGTTGGCATGTTCTCCCTGTGTCCTCTCCATAGCATGTGGCTGTATGTATGAGTGTGTTTACCTTCTGATGGGCTGGCATCTCATTCAAGGTGTCCCCTGTCTTGTGCCCTGTGATGGATCGGAATCCTATTCATGGTGTCCCCTGCTTTGAGCCCCGTGATGGACTGGCATCCTATCCATGATGTGCCCTGCCTTGTGTCTTGTAATGAACTGCCATCCCATGCTTGGTGTGCTCTGCCTTATGCCCTGTGATGGACTATAATAATAATAATAATAATAATAATAATAATAATAATAATAATAATACATTTTATTTATATAGCTCTTTTTAGGATCTCAAAGATGCTTCCAGAGAATACAGTAAACCAATAACAAAACAAAGAAGCACATTAAGGATAGGGGACGTCATAGGCTTGAGCGAACAAAAAGGTTTTTAACTTGTGTTTGAAATCTGAGACAGAGACCGATAGACAAATGTCACTGGGGTGGGAGTTCCAAAGTCGGGGAGCTAAACAGGAAAAACCGCAATCACCATAGCCACGGAGTTTGGATGAGGAGAGAGCCAGATGAGAAGGATCTAAGACTGTGAGGGGGCTGGTAAGGGAGAAGCAGTTCAGAAAGATAAGACGGGGCTTGGTTATTGAGAGTTTTGAATGTCAGCAGAAGTAGTTTAATGTGGGTGTGTTCTTTTAAAGGGAGCCAGTGAAGGCTCTGAAGTCTGGGAGTGATGTGTTGGTAGGAGCGAGTGTAGGTGAGGAGGCGGGCGGCAGAATTCTGAACTATTTGGAGTTTATGGATTGATTTACACATAATACCAGCAAATAATGAGTTGCAATAATCTAGACGGCTAGAGATGAAGGCATGAATAAGCGACTCAGCAGCAGAGTTAGAGAGGAAGGGCCTGATCCGGGCGACGTTGCAAAGATGGAAGTAAGCTGTTTTTACTGTGGAACATATGTGTGCTTCAAATGAGAGGGTTGGGCCAAAGGTAACACCAAGGTTACAAACCAGAGGAGAGAGGAGATGGTGGTGTGGTCAGATTGGAGGGTAATCGGCCAGATTTTGTTTAGTGTGAATTTTGTACCAAAGACAATTAATTCTGTCTTATCACTGTTGAGTTTTAGAACATTTTTGCTCATCCATTGTTTAATTTCAGAAACAAATGATTCAATGTATGCAAGTGGCAGGTTGTTTACGGAGCTGGTAGTGAAGTAGATCTGGGTATCATCGGCAAAGAGATGGAAATTTAGGTTAAAGCGACAAATGATCTGACCTAAGGGTTGAATGTAAATGATGAAGAGTAGTGGCCTGAGGACAGAGCCCTGGGGGACGCCACGTGTGATAACTGATGTGTCTGATTTATAACCTGATAGAGTAATGAAATATTTTCTGTCAGTAAGATATGAAATGAACCAGTCGAACGCTGCCCCACAAACTCCTAGATAGTGGAGTCTTTGTATAAAGACAGGGTGAGATACTGTGTCAAACTCCGCACTTAATTCAAACAGAAGTAGAAGGGTTATGGAAGCAGTGTCTGTAGCAACAAGTAGGTCGTCTAAGACTTTGAATAAAGCAGTTTCTGTACTGTAGAATTGGCAGAAACCAGACTGAAGTGGTTCAAGGAGGTTACTACAATGAAGATGGGTAAGAAGCTGGGAGAAGAATATACTTTCCAAAGTTTTTGAAAAGAAAGGGAGATTAGAAATCGGGGAGTAGTTGACAAGGTTAGTTGGGTCAAGACCAGCCTTTTTAAGTATGGGAGTGACAGCTGCTACTTTGAAGGTGGTAGGAACATGACCATGGGCTAGAGATAGAATAAAGAGAGTGGTGAGGAGATGACCAAGCACCAGGAGACATTTCTTAGGGGTGTAGGAAGAGGGTCAAGTGAGCAAGTGGCAGAATTTGCAGTATCAGAAACAATAACAGAAGAGAAATTGTTTAGGCGGCCAGGTGGAGCTGGTGCACTTGGTGAAAGCGCAGAGACTCAATCAACATTTGAGTGGCTTGTGTCAAGAGAGGCATAAACAGCAGAAATTTTGGAGTCGAAAAACTTAAGGAAAGTGATACAGAGTTCCGGGGTGGCAGAAATATTGTGATCAGGGGCTTTAAATAGTTTCTTGACCTGAGAAAAAAAGATGATGTGGGTTCCTATACTGCCTATTTATGAGATTGGAGTAATAGACAGATTTGGCAGTGTGTATGGCATCCTTATAGCAAGTCATGTGTTCTTCGTAAGCCTCAACGTAGACAGTAAGGTGGGTTTTCCTGAGTATTCGCTCAAGACTACGGCCTTTCTGTTTCATGGAATGAAGCTCTGGAATATACCAGGGGGCAGGAGTAGCAAAGGACACCAGTTTGGATTTCAAGGGGGCAACAGAATTTAATGAGTCAGATAGCACTGTGTTGAGAAAGGAGGCAAATTCATCAGGGGAGGACGGGGTACATTTGGTGCACAGAGCTGAAAAAATAACTTGGGACAGGATGGAAGCGTCAACAGAGTTTGTGTTACGAAACGAAATGTGCCGTTTAGCAGGCTGATGAGCAAAAACTAGTGAAAACCAGACGGACATGTGGTCAGAGTAAACATGCAGCTGTGTGCACTGGAATCTCTAAATTAAACAAAACATATTGTGTATGTGCCCCGTGATGGGCTGGCATCGCCTCTAGTATGCTATGCTGCCTTAAGACCTGTGCTGTCTGGAATAGGCTCTAGGACCTCCCACTACCCTGCCAAAGACAAGCGATGAACAGATAAAACTGCAAATGTAACTTTTATCTTGCTGCTTCTTGGAAAAGCTTTACTCATAGAGGTTCTGTCATGTGTGCTGATCAGAAATTGCAGCTGTGGGTAGGACCTCAATCACCATAGTTCCCTGAAGGCTTCAGATAGTCCATTTTCAATTGTACCAATGGTGTAGCGGTGGAAACAAAGGATATCTTGCTATCCTTTGTCTTATTTTTCTAGATACATGTACCTTTTGTAGTCCTGGAAGTAGTTAGACGTTCACTGTCCATCTATGACTTGGCATATACAACCTAGAGGTGTCACGCTGTAGGGTAACTTTAACAAAGATCCCAGTGCAAACTGATATACTGAGGCCCATTTTCTGAGCATTGTTTTGTTTAGTTATATAACTTACAAAAACACATTTTTATATGTGTAGGCTTCTGAAAGGTCATGGTTCTGGCTTTGGTGAAGTTATGGTTAGAATAACAAAAAATAAGTCCTCATATCTCTTTCTTCCGCAGATGCTAAGGTATGTTATCTACTGTCATGGCAGCGGCACATGTGTTCAATTATATTCGTTATGCCAAAGTCCCCATTTTTAAGAACCGTTTACATTTCCTTTGAAGTTTCATTGTTTACCCTGGCAGTAGTCCATTCAGAAACAGCATAGAAAAAAGTTGGACTAAATGGTTTTTGAGGAACGGATTGATTTGTTGACTTAACTGTGAAAATATTACGAAACAAATACTGATATAAGATAGCTTTATTTCAGAAGTGTTTACACCAATTTTTCCATGGAAGGAATGAACAAGGACAGGAGGTGGGTGTTTTTCAAGCATACTTTTAAAAATGTGAACTTTTGTAGAAATAAGACAATTACAAGAAACTGTAAAAAATGGAAGATGGCATTTAAAAAGCTGTTCCAGCAGTTTTGTTCAAGTTATAAAACATTTGCATGCAATAAAGCCAGCTTTAAAATCAATGTAGTTAAAAATTCTTAAACATTACAAACAAGCATACATGTGTAATTAACTGGAATTGTTACAGTTATTTCATCTCTTTATATATGTCTTTATATATTTTGTCTAGTCAACATTAATTTCATCTTGGCACCTTAATTGTCATTTATGATGCATATTAAATTCATATTGCTAGGATTTTGCTTATACCGTTTATTGTGTTTTCTTTGTATTCTCTATTTGTGGCATAATAAATGTGGTTTTTATGATTAGCAAAAAAAAAAAAAAAAAACACAAAAGCATCAATTTCCATTAAAAAACAATAGGTTTTAAATGGAAGCAGCAATTAAACATTCTACTATAAGCCATATGTCACTATAAGCTGAACCAGAGTATTACAATATGTAAATGAGAAAGTCATATGGAAGATCTTTCCTTGTGCAACAGAATTGGATAATGCGCCGTAACATTTTAAATGTTCAAATAAATGGCAGTTCCCTTTTTCAAAAGGTCCAAACGTAACAAGGATGACGGCTGGATGGCTCGCTCAGCGAGCCTGTCTTGTGTGTCTGGATTGAGTGTAGAAAATTCATTTTGGAACCATTTTCTCCAAAATGCAGTGCTAAGATGGATGTGGTGCCAGCACTGGAGTCAGGGGTAGATTAATTTTTCTGGGGGCTGTAATCTGACATGAACATGGACACTCAGGGTTGGCTGATTTAACTAACGTTCCCCTTTCTCCCGAGGTGGTACTGGGCCCCTGATGTTTGCCAGAGCCCTAGAATAGCCTTTGCATTAATCCACTCCTCACTGGATTCATCCTACATAACACTCCAGCACTATTCCACTTCATTTAACAACGGAGGTAATTGTAAGCTCCGACGTAAATGAACATATGCCAGCATAAAAACAAAAATAAATGCATGCTCATAATGGAATACATGAATTCCCTTGTCTTCACTGTTTAGCAGCAAAAGCAAATAAAAACACAGATAATACATAATCACTTACAAGAACAACAAAAAAAGTTACCGCTGTTAATAGGCAATGTGCATTATGCATCAAATAGTAGGTAGAGAAATTACCAATTGAGTTAGCATGTGGAACTACGCCATTCATGTACATTTAAAATGTGTCTCTATATTTTAATAGAATACTTAAGGTTCAGTCAGTTTCTGTGGCTTGGTTATAAGCCTTTGAATTTGTAGGCCCTTAAGTGACAGAAGGTAATTGCAAATAGTATACATATATGTATGAAAATTTAAAATTCAAAGATTGGTTGTTGCTAATGACCTATTCCCTAGTTTAAAATGAAGTATAAATTTTGCTTATAACAAAAGTTGTTATACACAATTTTGGTATCCTCCAGGGACAGTGATAAAAAAATGGTTCAGGTCTGAGATTTTCACAATTTTAGTACAATATACCACACTAACAACAATCATTCTGTCTTTCACTATGTTTACTTTATAGCTAGTCTAAATATATATGCATTTTCTGACCCCAGGCATAAACAATCAAATAAAAAATCGTGTGCTAAGCATGCATTTGCTTTGCATCTTTGCTTTGTAAGATCAAGGTGTATGGTTTTAGCCGGCTCAACCTTAAGCGACGTGTTTATTAATGTCGACAACAGAAACGAGTCTAAAGCGCTAAACAACACAGTTGTAAAAGCAAGAGATCAACTTAAAGAAAAAAGACGATAAAAATAAATGTTAAGAGATGTATATAATGACTCTCACAGGTGACAAATAGCATGACGTGGTAACGGTAGACATTGTCTTCCCGCTACAAAACCTAAGAATATACTGTGCATGAATATTGTAAGTGTATAGGAATAGTGCAAACTTCTGTAAGCTGTTAAATGGGATTACTGCAGGGGTGAGACAGCCTAAAGATGTTTGGGGATCTGGACTCTATCGTTGCTATGTTAGAAAAAGTCATGGTCTTCTCTGTCGTCCATCTTTCTGTGTGTTCTTTGTTCTAGCGGCTTTTCCCAAGCTACCTGTGGCAGAGCTCAAATCCTTCGCAATGAATTTGGGGCCTTTGGGACGTTGCTCCTGCAGTCGTTGTTCCCAGCGCTGGAAGGAAAGCAAAACTGATGTTATTTATACAGCATCTCAACCCATTATTACTATTCTGAGTGACATTCCAAACCACTATGCGGTTCCAAGCTGTATTTTTCTGTTCATTATATAAAAGTTATAGACGTAGAACACTACAGTTGGGTGAGGTTTTACTTTTACTTTTTAAATATTTACAAATTAACATTTTGGGTAACACTTTACTTGAGGGGACACAAATACTTAGTAAAAACTCAGTTACTACTGAAGAACAAATCATAAACAAATACAGTCACTACTTAAGATGAAAAATGTGTCATGATTCATTAAGGATTAACTAACATGAGATCAGAATTTCACATGTGTTACTCATTGCTTGTTGTTTTAATAGTTCCTTAGTAGTTCCTTCAGTAGTTCACTAAGATGTACAGAATTAACAGATATAGGAACAAATATAGTAACTGCTTGGGATAAATGCTGAGTCACAATTCATTAATGGTGAGCAAGCATGAGATCAGTATTTTACATGTGTTATTCGTTATTTGTTCCTGCAGCACTTCTTTCAGTAGTTTACATAATTAACAGAAATAGTAACAAATATAGTACTTGCTTGAGATAAAAGATGTATGACAGTTGATTAATGCTGAACAAATATGACATCAGTTTGTAACTAACGCGTAACTTGTGGTTAATTAATGCATAAGTGATAGCATAATGCTACATTATTTCTGTCCACTCAAGAAAAGTGTTACCACATTTTGTAGACGGAGGAAATGGTACTTAAGATTTCCCAATTATTTACAACAAAGCAACAACCAAATGTAAAAACGGCCATTGCTAATAACGACTATTTGCCAAAAATATTAACTATTACCTAAAAGCCATCTAAAATAAAATGTCATTATGCCAAACGGAACATAATAAACGATTTGCTACATATAAAACTATTCCATTTGTAATATTACTACGCACATCACTAGTGTTATTACGAAGCCGCGATCATTTGGCATGCTGGTGGCTACCTAAGTAAGACCATTTAACAATAGGCTAATATTCAGAACATTTAAACGCAATGATGGTAAAATTGGCAATAAAACGTAAATTTTAAACGAAAACTGTTTCGCTTGCCTACATACTCAAGATACATATCTGCTACTTATAACAGTGCTATTACACCAAAACAAAAACAATTTTTTAACATATTTTTTTTTATTTACTTCCCAACAACTACTTCCTTGTGAAGCCACTTATTTTCTCTACCCTAAAATCAGGTCTACTGATCACTAATTCTTGTAATAAACTGTGTATACGTAAGAGATATGTAGGCCAATAAAAGTCATTCAACTTAATCTTCTTGTGAAGTTGCGCATTCTTCCAAAGTGCAGGGAAAAGGGGGCTCACCTTGTATCTTTTTACAAGGTGGTCTTTCCACCTCTCCACCAGACATCCCTCCAGCAGCATCAGCCTGGAGTAACAGAGACACGTACTCCAGTGCAGTGCCAGTCATGATCTGTTCCAACTCAATTGCGCATTCCGCATGCTTTAAAACAAGTTAAAGGACCAGTTTGACATGGAAAAACAACGTTCGTAAACACAGTACATGTGTTTATGAACGTTAAGGCGGCGCTTGGAAGGGCTAATGAGATTTTACAAAAATTGGGATATTTAGATACCCCCGTTTGCCCTTATGAACCAACTGACTCAAGAAACAGAACAGAAAACATGGGATGTGGAATTAAGGATAAAATGCGGCCTCGGCTATATATACACATATTTAAATAAATAAATATATATAC
>JAAGVU020000001.1:27557442-27568002 GCA_011763525.2 Mormyrus iriodes
ACACACACACACACACACACACACACACAAAGCGGCATCATGTGAAACGGCCTTAACCCTTGTGTATTTTACTTCTTCCGTTCTAAATTCTAGATTTTATAGAATTTATCCTCGTTTTAAAAATGGACTGGGGTAACTTCAACCCCAAAAAATAACACAGGGGTTAAGGAGGCATGTCCGGCTTTTACCTGGAGCGCCATTCATAGCACATGATGATAACCTCCTGGTTGGCTTGCAGCTGCGGGCAGGAGCATGAGGAATTGGTGATCAGAGGGACGTTTCCCCTCGGGAGTGGGTGAGAAGACTTGAAAACCTCCTTCACTTCCACCGCTGTTGTAATCTCCTGGCAGCCGGTTCGAGTTACACTTTTAACTTTTGCACGGATAACTGCAAGGATAAGGGTGTTGCGCTTCATTTCGTTAGAAGACTAATTTCAACACGTCAATAAGCCTAGTTTAAGGACAATAAAGCTTTTTAACAATTAATCATTCACAGCATACACAAATGTCATAATAAAATAACGTTGCGCAGGCTGCTAGTACAGTTCATTAGAGATTGTTTTTGTACTGGCTTAGTTATATACAGATAAGTACTATCAAAAACGTGTAATTTTAATTAATTACAACGCACATGCTTTTAAAGTCATTTCATATGCTTATGACATCAGAAGTGATGGAGTGCTTACCATAGTTGTACTTTTTTTCCAGATATGTATTGAAAGTTGCTTTTATTTTTCGGCATTTGCAGCGATCTGTTTAAAAACAATACACGCTGTTTATCTAACTTATTGCGCGTAAAAAGTTTACAGGGCCAGCACTTGATGATAAATACTAGCCTATTGCAGTATTCAGGAAACTCACCCGGATTCTTGCAGTCTGAAATTTGTGGTCGGTCCAATGTAACATCCTTGGAAAAATCAACCCATTTAAAATCTGGGGGGAAAGGGTGTAAAAGGGTTAGAAATAAAATCAACGATTTATTTATTGTAGGTATTGACACAGGTCTTGAGTGACGTTTTATAGATTTTCGCAAGCAATATTACTGATTTTTCTTACATCGGATAGGTCATAAGATTTACCTTCAGGTAAATCAGTCACAATGGCTTCAGGTGAAATGCAGACACCGCGGTCGTACACAGGTAAGTCTTCGCAAGCAAGGCTGTCCGGCCAGCTGTGGTTATAGCGTCTTAACACCGGCTCGCAGCCGTCCCGGGCTGTCTGGCACACCGACTTGCATGGTCGGATGGGGTCGTGGAGGAACTCCAGGGTGCATATGGGAGCGTACATGGCGCACAGGAAAAAGCGCAGCGCCGGGCTGCAGTTGAAGTCCACTAGCTCTTCATACTGCCCGATCGCGAGTATGGCGTTTTCCTGCGTACTGTGGTGTAGATGGTTGGGCATCCGGGTTATGTTCCAGGGCATGCTCTTGCACATGGGGATATTAATGGTCTCGCAGGGTGCAGCGTAGGACATCACTCCAGCATATATCCACAAAAAGACAACGGCGATCACCATCGACAGCATGTCAATCCCGATAAGCCACCTGCAGCAAATCACTACGGATCTTCACTTAGTGGCTCGTTGATCCCTCAGTGCAGTTCACGCAGGGACCGGGTGTCCCTTCTAATGAATCCCACGGAATTGTCTGTATAGGTAAAATCACGGCGATTTCATGTATCTGGTATGAAGGGTGCGCTTTCAGGAGTACAGAAGGAGTTGCACAACTTGATTTAGCGTGGGATGAATACCAGCACCACTGGTGACGCGGGTCCTTTCCCAGTCCTTTTTGGTCGCATAATTTGTTATTTTATACGTTCTCTTTTCAAATGCTATCAGTCCGAAGTTAAACTCTCATCCCTCTGGTAAGCGCTGACCTACAGATTATCTCACTGTACCTGTTTCTACCAATGTGTCAGATCTGCAGCTAGGATTAACATTTAAGGTGGAAACACGAACTGTTTAAACGCGCCTACCCTTCACCCACTCCCACATGTTGTCCCTTCACATGACACAATCTCCTCTGTATTTCTTATTACCATCATTCAGACACAATGCCATGGAAAATAACTGAACTTCGTCGTCTTAAATACAGTATAGCATAACGCCTTATAGCCTACTTTTTTAAGTGCAATTGAATAAAGCACACAATAAGTAATATACATGTCAGTCAAAATAAGGTTATTCAAATGGTTTTGTGGATAACTGCATTTTAACTGGTTTTGTCTATAGAGTGTAATAATTTAAATTAAATGGTAGAAAAATATTAGAACAAGTTTTAAAGTAGCCCATAGAGGCCAATGGTCTTTTTTAATAAATCATTGAAATTTCTAAGCAAAATCTTAATGTGTACAGCGTACATTTATTGTTGTGAAAGGCTTCTATGAAGAAAATAATTGTTGTTCTTTGTTGCTGAATACCTTTCACATTCACAATGTCTTCTACATGTCGGCCTGCTTTACCAAGTTAATAAAACTTAATAAAAGTGATTCAACATACTCCTGTTAGATTATCGTATTTGTGAAATTCACTGTTTAAAAATGAAAATGTCTGTATTGCATTGAATACAGAATACCCTGCAACATTTATTATATATAGATCTAATTAAAAGGCAGAATATAAAGTTGAATCCGTAAAATTGCAGGTTTTATCTGTGTACTTTACATTCCCTAGTGCACTGCCACTTGGTAATGATACTGTTATGTGAAATTTTAATGCTTACCATAGGCCTGTATGGCTGTATCTGTTGATGCCTAATTCTCTCATGCAGGGTTGCCAACTCTCACGCATCTGGCGTGACACTCACGCTTTCTAACTCTCACGCTCACACAAGAAATCTTACGGCAAATCGGTATTATTCCATTATAAACCTAAAATGAGCTACATCATAACGCGGGATAGTTTGCAAACCCTACAGACTGTTTGCGAGGTAAGAAAACTGTTACATACATGTAAATGCGTGTGCAGACTTGTCTAGAATTGAAAATCACACGCCAGCCAGCTGACCAAAGTTGGCAGCTCTGCTCATGCTTAGGCCTGCGTGCAACTCTTGTCTTGTATCTGGATTCCTATTCTATTTATAAAAGAAGTTTATCATATTAAACTTATCTATAATAACTTTCCAAAAATCTATGGTAGGATTTGGATATTGTTGATTTGTTTGTGTTGAACAAAGGTGATGGATCACGGTTGTTTCAGTGTTAGTATTCCTGAGAGTACCTTAAATCACCTCTCCTGGCATTTGGTACAGCGGAAAATTGAAGAACACGAGGCTGCAGTTCCTGTGCTTTTCGCTTCTATTGTTCCATCATTGGGACCGGACACAGCTTGGGCACAACAGGTGTTTGACAACTCCGTCCCCTTTAATCACTTTGCTGCTGGCTTTCAGCACGAGGGACTCTGTCTGTAAGTCACACACCAGGGTAGTATTAATAGGTGTGCATAACAGAGGCTGGCTAAGTAAATCAAAGCCTTATTCACGGTTGTTTTTAGGCGTTAAGCCAGCGCCAGTAATAGGTAAAGGGCAGAGACATAGTGTTAAACAATTTATCTCTTGCCAGTGTTTGGCGGCTAGTTTCCTATGTGACGTTCAGCTATATATAGATGTTTCGGTACCACTTTAGTTTCTGGTCTGCTCCTTAATTATTAATAAGCTGTTACTCATCATTTGGTAATATATTAACAGATATAAAGATGAATTCGCAAACAAATTTCAGAGATGTATTAGAATTACGTTTCACTCCTGGTATTTACAAAACAGCTTGTAAAATAACTTGAAAATATAACACAATGGATTATTAAGCATACTCAGAAATGAGATATAACTGAGCATTTCCAAGCTTAAGTAAATACTTTGTGAGACACAAGTAACAGATCTTTGGTATATATTTCTGAATTTGATTATAAGTGAATCTTTTTATTTACTAATATGTTATCAAATGCTTAGTAACACTTCATTAAACATTAAGGGTCAGACCTTGGAATATTAAGGACGTTGTACTTGCAATGCTTATATTTTATTTTCTATTTAGGTTTGTATGTTGGTGCCTAAATTTAACAGGGATTCTCTGGTTACAACTTTTTAATACAAGGCCATTGATCTTCTAGCGACTTACCCGAGTCAATATAAGATCATGAGATCATAATTTTTATTTTTAATGCTTAAATGTTTGTCGCATAAAGTCTTGCTCCTGATTACTTTATAGAAACATACTTACATGGAGTTTACAGAAATCCTGGACAATATTTATGTGCACTCAAATGGCAACACAGTATGACAGTTACAGCCTACTCTGGCAGGCTATGAACCGGCCTTGAGTGGGTTCTTCCTAAAGATGTGAGGAAGGACCTGGACTTAAATCCGACAATCTTCTGTGTCAGATACTCCATATTGGTTCATATCATGGGCCACATCCTGGAAAGGCAAGCATCTGACTAATGCTATCGTCAGTGTAATAGGGTCTAAAAAAAAGGCATTTTATCTTCCTACATGCTGTCTTGTTACGAGAGAATCTGCAAGCTTCTTCCTCTCAGCTTGTGATATATATGTTGGCTTTTTCTTGCGCAATGGAAAAGCTCTAAACAGCAGCAGTGTTTTATTTCATACCCAGTATTATTTACAAGTTTTGTGGTAATGTATCTTACAGGGGTTTTCCCTCGAAAAGTATAGTTATAAACAAATTATTCCTCTTCTTGCTATGTTTACTGTTTCCTTGGAAACAGCTCTTTAGAGCTTTTTGGGGATTGCCTGTCAGGAAACGTGCCCTCTTTCCTAATTACAGAAAAAGATAGTGAGATGTAAAGCAGGGTGTTTTTTTTCTTTTTTGACTTTCCCTGTGTCTGTTACGCTGCTGTCTCCTGTTTGGTCCCACAGGTCATAAAGAACTCCTTTCCTTTGCAAAATAAGAGCGCTGTCAAAATGGAAACATTTCTCCTGAACAATTTTCTTCTCCTTTTACAAGTAAATGGCCAGATGCACCTGATTCCCTTCTCTCAAACATACTTATGATTTGGAATATTTTCGCTGTACTTTAATAGCCCTCCACACACGGAGTAGTGCATGACATTTTCTCTACCATCTGCTCTTCCTGCAGATCTGGCTTGGGAACAGCAAAACTATCCTGAGGTGACTTTAAACTGTGTATTTTTGAAGTTATGCCTTAAGCAATATGAAACCTTACAATATTCTACTGTTTCTTCTTAGGCAGGTAGATATTTAAACCCATACACATTTTTTAGTCAGTAAACATAAGAGTGGTCAATATGTTCATTCAGTGTTCAGTGTTCACTGTACAATGCTATTTATTTGAGCCATTGCTATAGAATTCCACGCAATACATTCCCTGACATTTCTTGCATTTGTTGAAGCCAGCAGTCGTCTTGTTAAAATTATAACCATATTGTACTTGAATTCCAGTTTTTCATCAAACATTGCATGCATATATTACCCCTGGGTCTTTTTTATGGCTCTTCTCATTCACTGTGCTTTCTGTAGTCTATCAGTACATTTTAAAGAATCCAGTTAATGTTGATCAATGATGAGACTGCACTATAACTGGAATAAAAACAATTTAATGTATAAATGTATGATGTATGGGGTAAATGAATTGCCGTTTTATCACATGATCCCCAGAATGAATTAAATTAAAGCGTCACTGTTTTGCTTCACAAAACAACATTCACCAAGGTTATTGATTGCTGGACTGTTGGATTGTTGTGTTATCCAGCCTGGTAAACTTGAATATTCATTCATTTTACCACAGCGGCCATCAAGTGTGATGAATGGCAAGAGCACCTGCCTAAATTCTTAGAATAGCCAGAGGTTACAAATAGCTACCTGAAAAAAAAAGCTTAGAAGAATTTGATTATCTTTTGAAGATGATGGTTTGTGTTTTGTAACTGTTCTTAAAGATGAGAAGTCTTGTGGCCGTGTGACCAGTGCTGTCTTACTAAGCATTACAGCATAGTACACATAGTCACGGATGCTATTTACATGATTAGACCTTTTTGTTTTACATGCTTCAGATGAGCTTCAGTTGCATTTTCCTCTTTGTGCAGTCACGTACTATATACACTCTAGTGTGGAAACACCTAGCATTTTTGGTATTGCGCTTTAAAAATTACTACACAAATATTGGCAGCAATGTTTATAAACAATCGGCGAATGTTACAGATATAATATATTGGATGATTAAATGAGTAACTGGAGCAACAGTTGAATATAGTTCTGCGATCTCTAAAAACTGGAAGTGTTTCCACAGTTTTGGCCACTAGTGAACAATTATATATATTGTTCACTAGTGGCCAAACTTGACTCTCTTTAAGGAGCAATTCCAGAACCAGAAGATTCGCACACATAAAGCCAGGGGAACCAGAACCCTGCTCTCTGGAGGTGTGAGGCAGCAGTGCTAACCATGGTGCCACCTTGCAGAGCTGCTTTGATCTCTGACATAGCATGATGCATGGGGCACTCAGCGACTACGGCAAACTATGGCCTTGAATTTGAGGATAAAGAGAAAATAGACAAACTAGAAACGGATAAATTCTACTACTGAATATTGTTACAGCAGTACATATAGTAGCTGACGCAGTTCTTGAATGAACTGAATCAGTAATTGAAATTAGCAGTAAGTACAAATGTTTATTTTTGCTGCACAAACCTAACACAAACAGAAGTCAGTTTATTATTTCCTGGTCACATGGGTGTCAACCTCATATAGGCATTTGAATTTGGCTGGGATGAGAATAGTTTGAGTTCATAATGAGTGCTCTCTAATTTCTCCACCATAGATCAAAATGAGACGCAAAAGTTGAGACAATCTAAGAACTATTCTAGAGCTTGATGAGATCTCTTTTGAAACTAAAAGCAAGGCTTTGTGATTTTGTGTGTCTTTTTTGCTGGAGAACAAAATGAGGGACAGGAGAAATAAGCCATACTCTCATTCTGGTTTTGCACAGATCTCATAGCTGTCTAGGAGAAATAAAGGAAACAGTTTTGAGATCTCTGTTCTGATTTTACTTTCCTCTGGGATTGACTTCTCCCTTGTAGTGAGAGTTAACACCATGTGACAAGGACTGGAGGATCCAGAAGCTTCTTTGCTTAATAGAGAAGCCTTGGTCACTAGCACTGGTAGCAGTATAGAAAAATCTAAATGAAAAACACTGTTATGTGATTGCTTATAAACAAGTTTATTAACAAAACATTCTACGAAAAGGTCATAAAGTCTAGCAAATGCTTTGAAAAAAATATAATGGTGAAAATTGATATTGGCTGATATTGTGATGTATTAGTTTTTCCCACATGGAGTAGGAATAATATGCGGGGAAAAATCAAGGCCCTTCAATGACGAGGACATTTAGCACATATGGGAGATAAATACTTTAATCATTTACAATATCAACAACCACTCCATCAGCTGATATATTAATGAATGTCAATAGATGTCAATCGTACATTCCAAAATGGTGTTTACCAAAAGATATATTACATACAATTTTATTCTGTTCATGCTAGTATAAAAAATTCAAAATTTAGAGAAACATCCTTTTTTCCATACAACTTTTAAGTTGTATGTTTGCAGCTATGAATCGGTGGAAGGTAGTTTCTTTTTGTTCCTAGCACTTCAGTATAATAGTTCATTTGCTATTTCCATACCAGTCATTATTACAATGGGATGTTATTCATTCTCCAAAGCAGAATGATACATATTAGATTGCAGAGAAGTAGATAAGGAAAGTTTTGTCACAAATTCCATCAGATTATAGAAAGAGTAGAAAAAGCAGGCCCTTTGTGCACCTGTAAGAGCAAAGTCATTTGATTTAATCTTACAGATTGTTTTGAAGGTGAGATTTGGATTCATGTTTTGCTGGCATGCTTCGGATGGCCTTAAGCTTGAGGTATTTCAAGCCCAGCTCCATGGGTCCCCTGGAGTCCATATTGACAAGCGTTTGAGGAAGTCGTTTTCCCACTTGATCCATTTAAGTAGACCTCAGGGATTTCCTTAGGATACCCATTCCAATGCACAAGTAAATGAACAGGCAGTGTTTGTGTTAGCAACGCGTGCATCACACTGTAGTATCCAAGGGCAACTTCCTCCCTTAGGGGAGCTTCCATCATAATCACAAGACAGATTCTCTGACCCCTTTTGGTTATTTAATCTTTTGGAAATCGATTAACGTCAGCAGAACACATGGACATATTGACATGCGTAAAGACACAAAAATAGCTGTAGCCAACATAGACAAGTTCACAAAACAGGCGAGTGATTTCTGACTTTGGTAAGGAACAGTGAGTGTTAAAATACTTTCAAAATGTACCGTTGGGACACCAATGCCTACAGTAAATATAAAATTTTTGCTTTCGATGGAAACGCTGAATACTTGATTTGAGGAAATCTGCTTTCAAAATTAGTTTACACAATTTGTATTGCGGGAGAGTAGAAAGTTTAAAAAATGTTTTTGTTCTTTAGAGTTCTGAGAATGATAAACTCAATTAGCTAGCCCAATAAGAATAAACTAAAATACTTAGTCCAAGAGTTAGTCCCAGAGTTACATTCTAACTACAAAGTTACAACAAAGTATCAGGTGGACTATACAGTACAGAACCCAAAAGCACTCATGGTTTCTGGCTAATTAAACCTTTAGTAAAGCAGAATTTAATCCCTCTCACCAGCAAACATGATTCCTAGCTTTCGGACACATCCTGTTTGCATCAGTTGTTGTTCGGAATACAGTAGATTTGGATGGATTTTAAGTTCCTGCTCAGTGTACTTGTACATAGTATATTCTTTACATATACAATATCAATTTATAATATATGTAGGTTATTTTTCCTCATCATTCTGTTATTTGTTATTTGCAATTTATTGTTATTTATCATTATATATTATAGTCTGAAGGAAGGTATGCAAGTAGGCATTTAATTGTACTTTACAAAACAGTGTAAAGCTGTTGAATCCTTTTTAATCCCTGAATTCTGGTAGTTGAACTGCACTGAGGGTCTCCCACACAGATTTAGATAATCGTACTGTATTTTCAGAGCCCTGGGATGTTCAAATATATTGGGTACAGAGGCCCTCTGGTTTTCTCCCACTCTCTCAAATTAAGCAATGAGGGTAATTGTAATTTGTTGATTCTGCTAATCTTTTTTAATAAGAGGACCAGGAAATGATCTATACATAGAGTTAGCTAAATAGCTAGCAGGTGGAAAATAAGGCGGCAATTCTAGGAGTTTTGCTGTTAGGCAGTTGCCAATGTAATTCAGGCTGCTTCTATCAGAAACCAGGGTTTAATCCCAGCCACAGGCTGCTCTCAGCAGAATTCCCCATTACCTTCAGATAGGGTATTAGGCACCTACATGTTTCAGGTGGAACATCAACGAGCCAATCAGTGTTTCGAAAATAGAATAGTGATACTTTCTTTGTCCCCATGAGCAAATTCTCTTTTTGCCTGTCCCATCTTGCTCTCCATAAGACGTGCAGACAGAAATTCAAGTGAGACTACACTTAGGGGTCATATTGCAAGGTCAGCCAGTGACCATAGAGGTGGCTTGCTTAGGGGGCCCAACATTCTGTTGGCTCTGGGATTCAAAGCGGTGACCTTCTGATAACGGGCACAGATGTCCACTCCACTGACCTATACGGCATCCCCCGTTTGTTTATATGTATCCTTCGTTATAGTCACTGAAGATGACTATAATGAAGTCCAGAGCAAGGGTATGTAATTGACCTGTGCAAGGGTTGGATAACACAGCAGTCCTAGAAGCATTAATAATCAAAAACAATTTGATGAGTATTGGTCATAATCATTGGTACAAATGTTTCTTAAACCTGACATGTCGTGTTTCCTCTTATATTGTCGTTTTAATTTATTTCTAATCCTAAATCAATACGTATTTAATTTATATTATCACATAGCTAGTGTTCTGTACTTGTTCATTGGCAGCTACATATTTCTTGTGTCAATGCTGATCTTTTGACTCTGCATAACAGATGGATTACCTCTGTCTGTGCTACAAGTGTGTGCACCTCTGTAAACCTACGAGCGGATTTCTCTGTGTCACAGGTGAATGACAGTGACACACAGCGCGGTGTCACACAACCTTCGTCCATCCAGACGATACAACAGGCACAGGATTAGCATCAGTCATTCTAGAAGAGCTATCCACAGTGGACCTAAATTTAAACAGTCCCCCAGGACAAGGTTATGACAGTACAAATGCAACGAGTAGGATTTACAAACCAGGATCAAAGACAATTGCCCGTTGGTCATAAACACGTCATTGCTGCCTATTCTTCCTGTGTCATTAGATTGTTAGAGTTAATTCAGAATTAAAGCAAAATATTGACAACGCAGGGCGTTTTTTTTTCTTTATTGTCCAGGTCTTTTCTGAAGGAAGATGTCTGAAAAGGTTAACTCAGCTGCTGCTCACCACTTGTGTTTGGTAAAGAGTGTAAAATACACTATTGACATAATAACATCAGATTCGGTTAAATCATATTTACAAGATAGGGACTACTTTGTGTCAATGGGTAATTATGAATCTGAGCGAACAAATATCACATGT
>JAAGVU020000001.1:27575615-27591472 GCA_011763525.2 Mormyrus iriodes
GTAAAGCACTTTGAATTGCCTTGTGCCTGAAATTGTGCTATATAAATAAACTTGCCTTGCCTTGCCTTGCCTTGCCTAGAGTAGAACATGATTGGTTGTTACAGTGTCACAACTTGGACTCAACTTTCAGGTCAAAAACCTTTATTAGCCTTCATAATACCAGATATGGAACAGAACACCTCACCCCAGGCCCATTAACCATGCCAAGTCTAGCCCCCCCCCCAAGACCCACTACTGCTGGATACAGGGAACCAGGGGGACTTGGGCCATGGACTGGATGGACGACCAGGATGAGGTGGAACAGAAGGTTGCCTTATCTGCAGAGGACTGGAAAACCCCAAAACCAGGAACCTAAAAGTTGCAGGAACAAGGCCCAAGACGTTAAAACCCCAGCAACAGAATGCCCACAGCTCAGCACCCTAGCTACAGAATGATGGTCACCTGGGATCATGATGCCTCCGACACAGAAACCAGTCACCAGAAGCCCAAGGACAAATACCAGTCAATAGGGACCATGAACCATAGTGGCTACTGACAGGCACAGAGAAAACTGACCTGCACAAAGTAGCACCGCACCCAAACCCAAACCTCTGCAAAGGTTGTTACTGAGCCCACTGTTCCAAGAGCAATGCTGATGACTGCTCAGTGCCCTGCTTAAATAAGGTTGGGCTCCCATTCAACCCAGTTGATTTCCTGATTAATTACAGGCACAGGTGTGACACAGAGAATTTTAATTCCTTTAAAATGAAGAAAAATACTTTTTTTCCAAAGGACCTTGTAAAAACCTATTACTGATTAAAATATCTTAATATTGCTGTTGCCATTGTCGAAGAAATAATTTGTCTACACATAATGTAGATTTATTATATGTACAAAGGCAATTGAAATGGATAGTACAGAAATAGATACCACACCAGAGTGACAGTACTTCTAATGATAGAACTATTAATGATGAGCTAGCACTTAGACTTCCTAAATCTGTGCCCCTTTAAATTTCTTTAGCAACTTTCCCAAATCATTTAAAATGGTATGTACAGTATGTTGAGAAGTGATTCAAGATTCAAGTCATCAACTTCTGTCATATGCACAATGTCTACACAATGGAATTCTTAGTCTACGTCCTATAGTCTATGCTGTATGTAGCACTAAACAGCTCATTATCTCTGTTGAAAAACTAAAGTAACTATTTGAATTTTCTTTAGTAAGGTCCTTATTGATGGTTTCTGGATGTTGGTAGCATTCTTCAGGCTCATTTGAACATTCTTTTAAAAAGCATGTTTTTGATTTTATTTGCTTGCACCAAAATTTATAGAAGGTTATATAGTGAATGTCTTCATAACCAAAAGCCTTTTAAGTAAAAGGTCCCACAGGTTTTAGGAGATAATCCTTGACAATATCTTTTAATTCCCAGAGGGTACTATCATTGCTTCAAGAAATATTAAGTGCCACTGCATCACTGCAGTGAAGATTTCTGCTAAGTCTTTTTGTTGAGCCCGGGTAGCTTAGCACATTCACTTTCCAATATATGTCTTCATCACCATTTTCCTGAAAAGACCATATTATCTGATGACAGCATGACTCTAGCATGACTCTTTTTATTCTTTATAAGCACTGCGCCAGTTTCTTTCCACCTGCCTCTTTCTCAAGAATGCACCACAAATAAAGACACAAGCCGTTGTGTTTTGATAAGGGGCCTTCGATAAAAATGCTATAATACATTATTCAATCCAGTTGGAGTGTCTGCAAATAGTGAAATGCAGAAAGAGTGATTAAATTTTTTTTTTTTTTAAAGAACACATTCTGTTTCTATGTTTGTATAGAGGCATGAGCTCTGTATAGTGGGACCCTGAATCAAATGTTTCTTCTGATCTGAGGTTATTCCAGCCTCACATTATTCATACCTAATGAACTCCACTGATGAGTGATGAATTGCCCATGGGATTCCCTTTTAAAAGTGGGCCTATGCCTCCATTACAGCCCTATGACGTATCCAGCCAAGAAGGTCCATGGACTTTCCGAATGAAATATCTATTGGGCTTCATTCCAAGATTAATTCATATCTTCACAGCAGCTGCTTGCAGCCTGAGATGTGGAACCAGCTTCTGGAGGCACCCGCAGTAAGCAATCAGGTAGGCTTGCGGGGTCAGGTGCAGCGTAGACCTACAGGTTCACATCATTAATCTTTCACTTCATAATACAGTCAAACGGTGATCTGGATTCCACACACAGCTCAATTTAATATATAAAGCATAATATTTCATGCATTTTAATTGAATTGAAGGATATGCTGGGAGGTTGAAATTCTACCTATGTGCATTTGCGTGTATGTATGTATCAATCTATAGCTCTCGGATAGTTGGTTGTTTTATTTGATCAATCCATCCATTTTCTATAACCACTTGTCCTATTCAGGGTCACGGGGGATCTGGAGCCTGTCCCGGACGCTGTGGGCACAAGGCAGGGAACAACATATGGTGGGGTGTCAATTCATTGCAGGGCACAATCACAGCTACAGGTAATTTGATAACTCCAATTAATCTCAGCATGTTTTTGACTGTTGAGGGGAAACCAGAGTACCCGGAAGAAACCCCATGACGACACAGGGAGAACATGCAAACTCCACACACATGGAACCCAGGAGGAGACTTGAACCCTGGTCCCAGAGGTGTGAGGAAACACTGCACTATAACACCATGCCCCCCCGCCTTTTTCTGCTTTGTAAAGCACTTTGGTGTACATTTGTGGTCTTTAAATGTACTCTATATATAAATTTTACTTCTATCTATCTATCTATCTATCTATCTATCTATCTATCTATCTATCTATCTATCCATCTATCCATCCATCTACATGAAAATCCAAGACGTAGGATTTTTGCTGATGTATGTTAACATTACATTGAATTGTATATGATAAAGTGGAGTATTTGCAAAATCTTCTTTTACACTTACTTCAGGCTGCAAGAAAAAACTATGGTCACAGTTCAAATATTTTATATTATCAATACAAAATCTTACAATTTTGGAAAATTCCATCAGTCAAATCAACAACAACACCAGCAACAAAACAACCCTTAAACATTAAAATACTTTTGAAAATGTTGCCACGACAATTGACTTGCTCTGACATTCACACATTTTCCTTTAAAAGTATATTTTAACAAGAACTTGGAGGGGCCTGGCACTTGTAGGGAACTTTATCTTTGAATTGGCTCAGTTTTGGCACCAGTCAGAGTCTCCCTGGCATGCAGCTGGTGTGAGCTCATTGCAGCTCAGGTCTCACTGCTGTTTTCATTACGTGGGATTCCGGAAAGTGACCAAGTGCGTAAGACTTGCCCAAACACAAGGGCTTTCTTCTCTTCCCCGCATTATCCCCTTTCCAACAATGATAAACATTTTCCTATTGAGCACTGTGCTAACACTGCAAAAGTGCACAAGATCGTCATTTTCAAAATCATATTATTAATTACCTCTTTATAGTTTCTAAGAAAGAAACTGACCCAAACTGGACACAGGGTGAAGCAGACCTAGAAACATGTTATGTTTTATACATTTAAAATGAAACCTGGAAAATTAAAACCAAGTCATTGTCTAATCACTAGTCAACAAAAAAAATATAATGAAAATGTATAATCCCAATATACCAGCGATGGGTTGGCACCCCATCCTGGGTTGTTCCCTGCCTTGTCCCCGCAGCCTCCGGGATAAGCGGTTGCAGAAAATGGATGGATGGATTGATGTAAAATCCCAATATAATATATTATAATAATATATTCAATTAAATTGAATAAAAATGACTTAGTTAGTAAAGGAAAATGCTTTTGTTTTTTTTCATGTAACTGTGGGGGAAAAACTCTTTTATATTTCTATGTGAAATCAGTTGTATTGAACTGTTTTCATTTATCTGTTACTGCAAAAATGAATCTGTCATCTCCAAGGCTGTTATGTCTTGCTGAGGGTCCATAATCTACCTGCCAACTTAGCCTGCTTTCCCATTAGTATAAATATCACTGATGTAACCTATAACCTGTACAAATAAGTCACATTTTCAAACCAACTCATAGGACTAACAAACATCTCATATGTATTTAATATAAATTGTTGTGTTAAAAATGTTCCTCCCCATCACGTAGTCAACATGGATCTGAATCACCAACATGTGCAAAATAAAACAAATTTCACTAGGAAGTTCTTTTCAGAATTGTATAACTCTGAAATTTGCATTTTCATCTAATTATGTATTTTAAAATAAACAGGCAGAAGATTGGGTGGGACCCAGTAATTCAATGGGTGGTGCTGTTCCCTCATACCTTCAGGGTCCAGGGATTGAACCCTACCTCTGCTCTGTGAGTGGGCAGTTTGCATGCTCTCCTTGTGTCTTGTGGGTTTTCTGATATAGTCCAAATGCATGCAGTTAAGGTAATTAGCCATAGTATATGATTAAATGTGCACCCTGCAATAACCTGGTGTAACTTAGTGCTGCCCCCAACTACAACCAGGATATGTGGATGTTAGCTAATGGGGTAGTAATACTTATCGAGTTGCAATAGACTAATGTTTAATTTGCCCATAATGTCTCAGATAATTGGAACAACACTTTATTTGCCATTCGTACATGTACATACGAAGTATTCAGTCTTCACATTTCTCATCTTGCAATCCTTTGAGACACAAATATACTGGTGACAATGAAGCTTGGGGTCTAAGCGCCAGGTCATTCATTTACTCAGCAGCCCTGAAACAGAGTCAAGGGCCTTGCTCAAGGGCTCAGTAGTGATACAACTCTTCTGCTGGAAATGTGATTTGATTATCCTAGTTTCTCATCATACACACAGTGGCCTAACCTACTGAGTTGCACACTATCCTGATTCTGATACTCACTGAATATTAAAGTATTAATACCAAATGTTATGCCGCAAATCTGTTGCACTGCAATGGGGCATCTGAGGTGCAAAGGCTAAATGAACAGCTTTCAGAAATGCAGGTGCTAAAGGATATGCAATAACTTAGTGCTGTGTGGCTGTTTTTGCTATGGGAATAAATGAGTTAGGTATTAATGTCAATGCGAGCTTTCAGAATAATGACATTCAGGCGGGCACCAAGTAAGTCCGCCTTCAAAGCTGCTCTCCTGAGCCCCCTTTGCAAAGTGGGCGTCCAGACCAGCTGTGTTCATAGGTCATCAGTGCCTGGCATGCCAGCTGGCGGTGGATCTGAGCCCGCGCTGGCAATGTAGCGCGCCCGCAGATGCGGTCAAGAGTGTGAAGAGGAATTACTGCCACGCTGGAGCGAGAACATGACCGAGCCTTTAATGGTAACCGTGCATTTTATTCCTCAGTATAAACAAACAACGGCTGCTCTGGCTACAAATCAAAATTCAGACCCCTAAATGTAAACCTAATAATCCCTTTTTGTAATAAGATGCATACTGATACAGATACGCGTCGTTTATTTTAGCTTTATTTTCTAATTAATTCTTAATGTTACAATATTTAACTGCAGATTTACAATTCACAAGAAAATGGCATATTTGTATATATATTTTCAAATAAATGATACAGTAAAATTTCACATTCTGTTTAATGAATATTTGAAAAAAGTGTGCTCGTAAATTGAAATATAACTATACATACATTGTCACGACTGGAGTCAAAGAATTCGCTAAACATGTTTTGTTGGTCCAAGGCCTGACAAGACATAGATAGAAATCCCTATACTGGACGGTCCTACCCACAATGTGTGATTTTCTGCCCAAAAATTTCTGTTTCCAACAGGCAGAATATCACAAGAAACAGACAACCACCAGATGATTGGTGGAGGCAGGAACGTGAACAGAGAGAACAGAACCAAGGAAGGATGACGAGAAGACAAAACCACACAAAGGAATTACAGAACGAAGACCTCAAACATGGAAACATCAATTACATTCCACCCGACCATCTCTAGATGTAATTGGACAGGGACACAGGTACAAGATGTATAATTTAATCTCAAAATCTTACTGATAAAAATAAAAAAATTGTATTTACTATGAACCACTCTATTGCGCAGCAAATTAGTGCATCGCATTACCACATGTTTTAACCAAAGGATACTGTAGTGAATTATTTATACAGCAATTATTTATAGCCCAATAACAGAAATTCTGGAAGATCACCTAAAATTATTTTTACTTTTGTTTATAGATAGCCAGCATTTTGTGAACAAAGTTATTATTAATGGGGTATTTGAGCATAAGCTCACTAAAATATGTCTGTGCCTGTCGTGTTTAAGGTCGTAAAGGGATTATTTGAAGTTTTGTTCAGAATTTGAAGGAGGTGAGTGAAGAAATAATATGCTTGCCAAATCTGCATTGGTGCAGGATTTATCTGGGTAAACCTGTGAATTGATGACTCTAAATTGCAGTCCAGGGGACAGTGTGTGTGCGGTTTGCACGCTTGCCCTCTGTTTCTGTGGGTTTCCTCAGGTGCTCCAGGTTTCTCTGAAAATGAAGTGATATCTTTAATCCATGGCATCTTTTGCCTCAAGTCTTTGTGCTTTCTCGGATAGAGTCCAAGCTCACAGCAATGCTATCTTCAATAAGCTGGATCAGCAATGGATGGACATAAATTTTACTTCTCCTAAGAACCCTTGTAACTGTTTTCTACACCAGCAAAAAACGGGGAAGCATTTCAATAGAGAATAGTTCTAATAATCTAATCTAGAGGTAATTAATGGATGGTCCAGCATTCCCTACAGCGACCATGGATTCATTAATGTTGGTTGATGGTAGCAGTTCACTTCAAACTTATTAGCAACATATCCAAGTGGCTCAAATAGAAATCAGCAGATCCAGCACTGACCAGTGAGTCTTTGGTAGACACTTCATTTTCAAATTAAATCAAAGTTTATGAAATGCACAGCAGTATAACATACAGCAGTAGATACAGAAGATGAAATGAGCTCTCGATGGGAAAGTGATGAGTAATAAATTGCATTCTGAACAGACCCTGACAAATATTGTATTTCAGGAATTATCGGATTATGGGACGCCAGACAGCTGTCAGGAGATACATTTCTTTAAAGCTTAACCTTAGGCTGTAAAATATGATATGACAGCGCTGGATCATTTTCACCCAGATTAGACTTTACTTAAGAAACTTGGAAACACACCTCTAACATAACAGTGAATTTATCGGTGTCTAGCATGGGCTTGCCACTTTCAGGCTGATGATTCTTACTTAGCTTTGTAGTGCTATCAAATAGATAACTGGATGATTTAAAATGTGTATCTCTTCTGTTTAGCGTGATTAGTGTAGTTTACCCTACAAAATATTTAAGAAATTCATTATTTGTGATAAGCTGGCATCCCTCAGCCTTGTGCCCTGTGCTGCCTGGGATAGGCTCCAGGCCTCCCAGTGATCCTTACCAGGATGAGAGGTTAGAAGGTAGTTGGATGGATTATGTGCAAATAGGAAAATTAACAGCAGATGTGACTGACCCACAAAAGCAGGGGTGTTGGAAGGGCATGGACACCCTGGCAGTTTCAGAGGACTCAACAATTCCAAAGTATAAGTTTTGGGATTCCAGTTGGTGAAACCTCCCAAGGGGGCCCAAAGTGACATTTATGTATGAAGTCTTCTGATTCCACAAGGTAAGTAAATCGCAAAAATGAGTCAGACAGAATAGGGTAAATATAAAGAATTATTATTATTTCAAATTATGATTCTTTATTTGTCATTTACACAAGCATGAGTACAGGTTCATTGGAAGGGAGTAGATGGTAACCATGAACTTCCAGAACTTAAGAAAAATGGGGTTTTATTTATTTTTTAAAGAAGACCTTAAGACCTGCTTAACTATTTCCCATTATAAGAAAAATGTCTCATGTCACATGCAAAGTATACTATTTATTTTAATAGAAATTTTAGTTCCCTTGGTGTCCAATGTATTCCTAGTTTAAACTTTGATATATTTAGTATTTTCATTAATATTATGTAAGATCTTAACTTCAGAGGACTGACGTACTATAAGGATTAGGGACCTTCCGCTGTAATTTTACTTTTATCCTCTTCCAGGGTGTTGATCCATAAAAGGGCAATGAATGGAAACAAATTTCACAGTTTTACCAATCACCAGCGACGTGCCACATGTTGGATTTGAAATGAGCCAATGAATATGGGGGTTTATTCAGCGAACATGCTGTCATCGGCTTCTTCTGCTTCAGCACCCTCCTGGGGCAATTTGTATTTTCTGATGAGTAAGCGTTTTATAAAGAGGTCTTGTCCTTATAAAACTGAGGTCATATCTTATTATTTTTAACAAGGAAAATTTCCTCTAGTTTTATTTTCACAAAGCACAACCCTTTGCAGTTAATGAGCTGAAGCCCTTTAATTACTGCTGACTAATGTAATTGTAACGTTTCCTTTCTGTACTAAATAATATGGTACTATTAGTAGAATTCCAATAAATTAACACCAACATATATAGGTGTTTATTAGTTTTAGCTTAGGAAGAATTCCATACACAAGGTTAATCTACTAATCCGTCCAAGCATCTGCTGTTTTATACATACATATTAACGACCCAGATGTGATTAATGATTATTAATAACTGTTTAATGTTCTCTGGCTTTTGAGCACTTAATGAGCAACATTGTTACTGCTAGCATGCTTGTCACCTAACAGCTATAAATTTGCCAGATCCAAGCCGGCCAGTTATTTATTTATTTTTTTGCAAAATGAGCATGTTCTCTTTCTTTACGTGGAAAACTAAAACAGAAACGGATAAAATATGGTCTCTATACACAAGTGAAAACTCGACATTTTATTTTATTACCATTCCTTGGATTGAAATAGCCTGAATGTTGTGTTAACTGCCTTGTCCAAGTGACTTGAGCTCCGTGTGATGTTTTTGGAGCTGGAGGGCTTGACACGTTTGCTTAAGATGTCCTCAGCTGCATGTATCAACAGCTGGCATGCTGTGACGTCGCTGAGAGGTTTGCACCAGCATCAAGCTCTCGACTCTGCAGGTCTGAGGAAGCCTGAGACGTTCGGTGACCTCAAGACGCAAATCAATTAACAGATTATAATTAAATGGATTTTCAATGACTTTGATGAATGTATAGCTTTACTGGTACTAACTTTTACTGCTCAGTTTATCCACTGCTTCATTAATAATTCTGATGCAGGACGTATACAGATATTATTCACCCCAAAAGATTGCTGACATCAATTACAGGGAGACAGATTATCACAATTTATCTGTCCTTGCTGCATAAACAGGGATATTTGTGGTTCATATCCTCCCTGTTTGTGATGACTGCCACTCTCTACTCAAAAAGGTCAAATATAACACTTATTCTCAAATGTAACATATGGCAATATACACAAAAAATACACAAAGCTTGCCTATAGTGTGTGTACCCTATTAAGTCTTTGTGAATGGATAATGATGTCATTCCTTGGGGACCAACCAGTAGTTTACTAGCATAAGAAATATCACACAATATTAATAATATAATACTATGTATTTTTACATTCTTCACCTCACACATGGTCAATCTACTTAGTACAGTAGAGCGACCACATTCAAATTAAGCCATATGTAAAGTTCCATGTAATAAATATGAAAATAAATATATGTAATACATGAAATAAAACAGGGCTTCTGGTTCATCCCAACTCTGTGCTGGATGAGCCATTGTGGAGAGATATGTGTGGATATGTGTATGTTGTATAATGTACTATTTGAATCAACTTGACTTCACTAGTGAACCACATTGATACAAACATATGCATGAGGGCAATATTAAATGCTTTTCATATTGTAGCGCCGGGCAGACCGAGGCATGGGGGCAGCGGTGAAGAGACAACAGGAGACAATTTCACACGAAGTTGCTCTTTAATGTAGTCCTTAAAAGGACTGCACCCAATCAACACTAACAGAGAGACACCCATGGCCAGTAAACGCGGGAGGTCACACAATAAACGGGAAGGCTGATGCACAGTAGGGTAATTACACAATGGACAAGACACACAAGGATCAGGTAAGGACCGAGTACAGACACAGGTAAAGGTACATGCGGTACACGGATACACATCACAACAAGTATTTACATTAACAACGACCACACATTTTGTTGTAACAAAATCCTGCTCTGGATTTTTAATTTCTTTACCTGAACTATCCACCACTCAGGCTGGACACAGTTAGTCATCATACCAGTCTCCTAAAATACTCTACAGTATAGTTTGATAGCTGTGTATGATTATTGGTAAAATTTTTATTCAAACATGGACTGATCATAGTATACATACACTCACTGATCACTTTATTAGGAACACCCAAACACCTGCTTATTTATGCAATTGTCTAATTTAGCAAATCATGAGGTATAAAATGCATGCATAAAATCATGCAGATACAGATCAGAAGCTTCAGTTAATGTTCACATCAAACAGCAGAATGGGGAAGAATGGTGATTTAAGTGACTGTGAATATGGCATGATGGTTGGTACCAGATGGGCTGTTTTGAGTATTTCTGTAACTGCTGATCTCACAAACAATAATCTCTCGAGTTTACTCAGAATTTTGGGAGAATAAAAGCATACAATCATTGACAGCTCTGTGGATGGAAATGTCTTGTTGATGTGAGAGATGGAGGAGAATGGACAGACTGGTGCAAGCTGACAAAAAGGCTATGGTAATTCAGAAAACTACTATGTACAACTGTGGTAAGCAGAAAAGCATCTTAGAATGCACAACATGTTGAACATTGAGGCAGATGGGCTACAACCACGGAAAAGACCATGTCGGGTTCCGCTTATGTCAGCCAAGTTCAGAAAGCTGAGGCTGCGGTGGGCACAGGCTCACCAAAAGCTGGACAGTTGTAGACTGGAAAAACATAGTCTGGTTTGATGAATCTCAATTTCTGCTGAAGCACACAGATGGCACGACCAGAATTTGGCCTTGCCAGCATGAATCCATAGACTCAGCCTGCCTTGACTCTACAGTTCAAGGTGGTGTCGTGTATGTAATGGTGTGGGGAACGTTTTCTTGGCACATTTTGGGCTCATTAATACCAGTCGATCATCACTTGAATGCCACAGCCTAGTTTAGTATTATTGCTGACCATCTGCAGCCCTTCATGGCCACAATTTACCCATCTTCTAAAGACTACTTCCAGCATGATGATGCACCATGTCAAAAAGCTAAATCTGTCTCAAACTGGTTTCATGAACATGACAATGAGTTCAGTGTCCTTCACTGGCCTTCTCACTCACTTGACCTGAATCCAACTGACCCCTTTAGGATGTGGTAAAATAGGAGATTCACAGCATGGATCTGACAGATGACAAAACTGCAGAAATGGCATGACGTAATCATTTCAGCATGGACCAGAATCTCAAAGGAATGTTACCAACATCTTGTGGAATCCATGTCATATAGAATCAAAGCTGTTTTGAGAGTAAAGCCAGACTGTCACGACTCAGGATACAGATCAAAATATTCTATTAGGCTTTATAAAACTTGATCTGTTACAGAACCTCTACCTGGGCCACCCATCCATCAATCCAGGTCTTCTGCCCCCTGGCCTCTGAGACCAACCATCCCCAACATTGTTGGAAACAGGGAACCACAGGGACTTGGGCCACTGTCTGGATAGACAGCCAGGACGAGGTATTTAACAGAAGGCTGAATCATTTGCAGATGCCTGGAAAACCCCAAAACCCCAGAGACAGGATACCAGCAGCACAGCACACCAGCTACACAATGATGGCCACCTGGGATCCTGAAGCCTCCGACACAGAAACCAGCCACAAGAAGCCCAAGGCTAAATACCAGTCAATAGGGGCCATGATCCCCAGAGGTTACTGACACCGCCGAGCCAGTACCTGCTGGCTACTGACAAACACAGAAAAAAGACCTATACTGGCAGGCACTAAAGAAAAAAAAACACAGACTAACCTAAAAATGTTTAAAATTTTTTTTAATACAGCCCGGGACATCCCTTTCATTCAACTTTCTCTTGTGTCCACAGTTCGCAATGTCACATGTGGTCCACCCTTCATGGTGATATGCCAACATTACCCTGGATACTGTGGCTCTCGATACACCACAAAGTCTTGCTGTCCTGATCACAGATGCGCCAGTTACATGTGCACCAACAATTTGTCCTTTTTTAAACTGTGATATTCTCCCATTTTGTTGTGTAGATTGCAATATTTCATATCCAGCTGTGCTCAAGGGCTCCGTAAGGGGGGGGGGTGGGTTAGGACCATTCCAAGGGCCCCTGATTGTCAGCATAATTGGATTGATTTGGGTTATGTTTCTATATTTAACCTAACGAGAAACGCGAGACTTAAGCCAAGTCATACAGCATGCGGTTGTTTTTTCCTCTGTCACACCTTGACTTTATACTGAAATAGAACTGCTCAATGTTACCATTTTAACCATATAAACCACAGAAGAGGAAAAAACAAAAGCTCCGTGTGTTTCTCTCTAGCGTCCGACAGAAACAAGTTGAGGTTTTCGTCTGCCAAAGCGAAACTGAAAGAGTTACTATACTTTTAAAACCTACAACTGGATAATACGCTCATCTGGATTGTATTTCTCCTGCCGCTGCTTACCATTCCTATGTAAGCAAATACATCTTTCAGTTATCGGAGCCTCCTTTGTTTTAACCTAAGCGATTAAAAATTGCTAAATATTTCTTTACTTTCGCAACAAACTTTGTTCCTGTTTGCTGGACATTTGAAAAAGGTACATCCATGTAGGCCAATCCGCAGTATCTGGACCATCAAGTCAAAAGTAACTTTATCTTTTTTATGCGGTGGTTCAAATAAAACAGGATTAGGGTTTCATGCGGAATAACTACAGATAAGCATATTAAAGTTTTCGCTAAAAGAGCCCTTCTGTTTCAATAACACGCAAAATGCACCTTTAAAACGTTAGCAAGCGGTGTTTCAAGATAGTAATGAATCGAATTTCACTGTCATGTTAGTGTTCTTTATATTAACCGTAATAAGAGACCACTGCAAACTCTTCTGATGGTCAGATGTAACGTTTTATCTAGACTTGAGGCTTTTACTAGAGGACTCGTGGCTTATAGCCGGCATGTATTAAAGAGAATCGTATTTGTTTCCGATTTTGATATTGTATACAATGTCTCTATGTGTACGTCTGCAGCTGTCATATAAAAGGTGTCATTTTTATCAGACAACCATGAACTATTTTTATTATTGTGCATTATACTATAATTTATTTTTTGTTACAAAATAACCACAGAATATATGACGATAGTAACAATATTTAGGATAACGTAACTACTAAAATGAAAAACAAACTAATTTCACTTCTGTGTTCTGTGTGCATACACAGTTATGAAGTAAATAAATAACATTTTTTCTGAAAATGTAGCAATGGTTTAAGTACAGTAATATACGTAATACTTTGTTTTTACTGATTTTTATCCAGTTACTGGATGGCAGATTGCTCCCAATGATATTCTGGGCTGACCTCACAATCTCCTGTACGTCCCAATACGTACGTACTGTATACTTATGAAATATGTATACATGTATTTGTACTCGAGTAGGCCTACACAGGTATACTGGATATTTTTGAATTATCCAGTTTATCTCCCTATGTAATAATGCATTACTGCACAATTCAGTAACTGTGTGGATAGGCAGCAGTTGTATATTTAAAGCAAATCAGGTCTTTGGAAACCCCCTTTTCTCAATGTACCGCTTCAATGAATTTTTAAAAATCATTACGTTTAAATGGAAAAAAGTGGTGCTTGGCATGCAGTCACATTAAGGTGTAAGTAATGTATGTCTTCAGTTAGGTACCTGTGTTGCACATTGTAAACATTACATTTTATTTATTTAGCAGGTGCTTTTGTGCAAAGCATAAGACAAGCTCATCAGATAGTACATAAACGTACAGCTGTCAAAGAGTCAACTAGGTGTAAGTGCAGCTAGACTGAGCTTCCAATGTTTGTGCCTAAGTACAGGTGTTACTAGAATCAGAGCAAAAGCTACACAACAACTTCCAAGCAGAGCAAGACCATAATAACACAACTATCCAAATCAGAAGACAGAGTGCTACACTATTTATTAATACAGCCGCCTGTTACCCCACCTGCTGAAATCATTGCTTGCTCACTTCCAAATTGCTGTTTTTCTGCCTCATAAGACCAGCCGGGTTTTCTGTGGTTGCTGTGCTATTTCGTAGTGTTTGGGAGGTTATGGATGAAAAAGCGGAAACGGGTATTACTAGGCTAATGTAATATAGTCCCATGGTATGCAGCCCTCGACCAGTGAAAGCCTTAGGTAGCATTTGGTGTGTGCCTGTGACAACAATAACTTAATGTCCTACTAGCTGTTTTGGTATACAGTTATTTTTCACCGGGTTGCTGCATTTCAGCAACGTGTGCAACTCAGTACGATTTGCATTTCATATTTACGCTTGAGAAGTGATGGAAACTTCTGCCTTTCCTTATCTCAGTGTTCACAGCTGAGAATCATTCAGCTGTTACCAGTTACACGTATAATAACATTGTTATATACATGAGGTTTCCTCTAGTATTTTTAATTAAATATGCACCTTTTATTAATTTTTAAACAAACAAATGTGGAATGACTGAAGTGTTGGGTGATCTAGAACTGTAGATTGATGTCTGAATTTGGGGCTTCAGGGGAGATAAAATTTATGTGGTTGGCTGACTTTTTAAGGACTATAAACTTTTTGTGAACATGGGGTACACATCCATCCATCCATCCTCCCTGTAATCCACTAAAATACTGAGTCACAGTCAACCCGGAGCCGTCACAGGGCACACACTGAAAGGAAATTAAAAGTCACTATTAGTAAAAATAAAGTTATGAAAAAACAACACAAAGGCAAATGATTTTACATAAGAAAACGTTTTGATATTTCGTGCCCGTATATTATAAATCAAGTCAGAGGCTCTGCTCTGTTTTTTAGTAGTGTGTTGGCTAAAATGGGTCTGAAGTGGGTCTGTTATGTTCTTTTTTTAAAATAAACACTTTAATTTTGAAAACCTGGGTTCTGTGAGCACAAAAACATAGTTTTTCTTGTATGTCAAAAGATAATTTATCAAAAAAAAAAAGACAAAGATGTCTATTGTAGTTTTGATTACATAAAGCATCTGTTGATTCTATGTCATTTCTTGAAAGGACATTTAAACTGTACAACATTGCAAATTAGACTGATGATCAACTTTTATCCGTGCTTTCTCTATTATCTTATGTTTAACGGATGAGGCCTACAGAGAATAGCCAGAAGCCTGCATTTTGGAAAAAAATGCTATTGATTTTCCCATTCAAATGATGAATTGCTTTTTGTCAGCTTTCAAATTAAACCTGAACCTTGTTTCTGTGCTGATAAATTGCGTGACATAAATCAAATCAGCGAGCCACAGAGGTTGTAAATGGGGGGCGGTGGAGCCGGGGGGGGAGGGGGGGGGTTGGGTCGACATACTAGGACCCTTTCACAGATTGAAACTAGTAATGCAGGGAGGGGCTGAGTTCCTGTCACTTTCACGTTATAATTACGTTAGTCCTGCTGGTTCTCTGCATTTTGTGAATGCTTTTTGCTTTGCTTTTCACTGTATTGTTCTTAAATACAACTAATGTTAAATCTGGCTTAAGACTGTTTGGCAGATGCTACACTACACAGTCTCATCTGAAGCGTGTATCTTCAGCAGATTTTGTATAATTTATATGAAATTTTATACCGTGTATCTGTTCTGGTATTTGTTTACTTCTGGGGGGGGGGGGGGGGGGGTATTGTTAGGGCCCTCCCTACCGCATAAAATGTTGCTTTCACAACCAAAAAAAAATAAAAAAAAAA
>JAAGVU020000001.1:27606177-27622194 GCA_011763525.2 Mormyrus iriodes
GGCTGCCTAAGACTTTTGCACAGTACTGTGTGTGTGTGTGTGTGTGTGTGTGTGTGTGTGTGTGTGTGTGTGTGTGTATATATACATATAATAACACAAACGATAAATTGAGTTACAATTTTAAATCAAACATGAAACATAATTGTGTGACAACTTCAAATAGGTTTCTTTATGCAGATTATAAATTGAATTGGGTATGAATGCAACAATATTTAAATACTTAAATTAAAAATGTGAAAGGTGAAAAAACATCACCTTTTCCTATAAATGTTTATTATAATTTTATTTTTCCACAGTTTTATATTGAAAGAAAAGACTTCTGTTTTTTCTCAGTGGTAAACATGTTGGTTTTGGTTTAAGTAGCCAGATCATAGTCTTGCATCATGCTTCATTATTATTTATATGAGTCACTGTTTGGTTGCTTGACTTTCCCTTGCTTCCGACAGCAGCAATTTCGGTGTTATTAGTTCTGGGATCCTCACTCTAGGCGCTGGGTGAAGTTTTCCGGAAAGAGTCCCTTACATGCAACGTCTCCTTCTTTTAACCAAGCGGATTCTTTAATTCCTATGAGCCAACCTTTGTCCTGAAAGAAAACGGGAAACAAGGTTTAATGCTCAGAAAAACTCATCCAAAAATAGGCAGACTGGCAAAATTACGGATTGGCTATAGTTTATATTGTCAGCGATGTTTTTCCCACAAAATACTGTCTCTGTTGGTTAGGACTCAGTGCATGTGACTGGAAGGTTACTGGTTCAAATCCTGTGGCAGTGATGTCACCATTAGGCCATTGAGCAAGGTCTTGTGGAGAACAAGATGGGAAAGGACAAAAACTACCTGATTTCTTATTGGGGATAAATAAAAATATCACTGGTATACAGTACTGTGCAATAGTTTTAGGTAATCAAAGAAAATTAAGCTCAAATGATCTTCATGTTGCTGTAAAACTATGATATTATATCTGTCAAAGGGTGATAGCTTAGCCATTTCAAAACTTCTCCTAAAGTCACCTCAGTATTTGCAGCAATCTCCCAATACACCCATGTTTTTTTGACTCAGCCACTACCCCACCTTGTATGGCTAATCAACACCTCACTGACACTTTAAAACTAAATTAATTAATTAATCAAGCTGGATGTGAAATGTAACAAATACATAGACTGGCCGGGGTGCCCCCGAGGAGAGCTTTGGGAACTGAAGCAGTGTTCTTATAGCCATCCATCAAGTTATCAGTAAACTTTTGGAGAACGGAGGACATTCTTGTTGGTCTTTGTTGTGTTACTCTTAATTTTCATATGTTCTAATATTAAACAGTGTTTTTTGTTCGGAGCACATATAGCCTTACAACTCGAGTAAATAGCTTTCCACATTTCCTTTGACTGCCTAAGACTTTTGCACAGTACTGTATTACTTAATTTTAGATATAACACTGTGAAGAGAAGCCCTAAGATTTCAATGAATCTTTATTTTGACTTGGCACCCTTTCATGGAAATGAGATGAGAGTATCATTGCACTCCTGTTCCCCGCACAGTGCTCATTTGATAGTCATTTATAAAGCTGCTCAGTTGACACAGGAAGTGGCATCCTTGCCTGAGCTGCCATCTCTGTCCGGATGACCAGCACCACATCTCCTTTCTTCAGCTCCAGCTCGTCAGAGCTTGCAGCTTCAAAATCATGCAGCGTTTCCACCTGCAACAAAGGTTATGATTATACTTTTATTATGTATTATTCCCAGGATCGGGGGTGATGTGTGAAGTCCATTAGCATGCTGGAACCATACTGGAATGTAGATGGAATGCTTGAAAAAAATACCAACTAATTCTGTAATTAGTACATTAGCCTGAATAAATAGTAGTAGTAGTAGTTTAGCCACTGAGGTGTTGTGAAGAATGCTGTAATGTTTTCTTAGTCTGAACTTTAAATATTGTTGGTTACAAGGTATGATTAAAGGCCTAACATGAAATTTCAATAAGGATACAGATTTTTAACATGGAAAAATCTGATGTAATGGATAAAATCTGTTTTTGGAATGAAACCGGAATACTCTTTTCAGTTATGCAATTCATGCATAGATTATGTATAACTTCAACATGGTCATGGTATACTGGTAGGTTGCTCTTGAAAATCAGAGGGAATCTGGAAAACGTTTAATACCAATCCAGAAACTTAAACGGGTGTCAGCATCCCCAAAAAATTCTGTATGAAGGCCTCAAAAATTTTGCTGGGGCAATAGTAATTTGACGTCTAGTGTATAATACCAACACTCTCTGAGTGAGAAGGCACACCTTGAAGAGGAAACCAGGAGGAAGCCCCTGGAAGCCATGTGATTGGCTCTTAGTGTCCTCTGGATCTCCTTTGTCTGACTGGAGTCCATCTGATTGGCTCTTAGTGTCCTCTGGATTTCCTTCGCCTGCCTGGAGTCCATCTGATTTGCTCTTAGTGTCCTCTGGATCTCTTTTGCCTGACTGGATGCCATCTGATTGGCTCTTAGTGTCCTCTGGATTTCCTTCACCGGCCTGGAGTCCATCTGATTGGCTCTTAGTGTCCTCTGGATCTCCTTTGCCTGACTGGATGCCATCTGATTGGCAATTAGTGTCCTCTGGATCTCCTCTGCCTGAGTGGCTCTCGGCTTCTCCGTCATCACTTATTCCAGCGGGCATGGTGAACTCTGTGTCACAGTCATTGTCACCCTCGTTGCTTGAGGCAGCTTCAATCACCACAGAAGGGATGACTATTGTCTCCTTGACAGACAGGAACATATAAGCCTTTGCCTAACTCTGAACACAATATGTACTTGGTGAATATTGACATATTCAGTTGGATATTTACCTCGTTATCCTGAGAATATTTTCTGACGCTTCCTGTGTTTTCTTCCCCTACTTCAGGCACTGTAGTCTGGGAAAAAAAAATCAGCATTGGAAAACCACATCCATCCATCCACCCACCCATCATCCAACCATCCATCCATCCATCCAACACCCTAATACAGTGCAGGGTCATGAGCCTGCTGCCTGTCCCAGGAAACACAGGGCATAAGGCAGGGGAAATCCTGGATTAAAGGTATCAATTGATTTTTGGAGAAAATTTGAGCACCTGGACAAAACCTGCACTAGTGTGGGGAGAGTGTGCACACACACACACTGCCCCCTGGAGGTGTGAGGACCCCATGCTGCAAGGTCACCTTGGCAGCATTTACACATGTGTAAATCTTACATTTGTGTTGTCATTATTTTTGTTTCACAAATGAATTGTTGGAGTTTTTCTTTGCAGGATTAATCAACTGATTCACCCTGAATTCAAAAAACATGTGGATTGAGATCTGGTGACTGTGGAGGGCATTTTAGTACATTGTCATGTTCAAGGAACCAGTCTGAGATGACATGAGCTTTGTGACATGGTGTGTTATCCTGCTGGAAGTAGCCATTGGAAGCCGGGTACACAGCTTGTGGTCAGCAACAATACTGAGGTAGGCTGTGGCATTTAAACGATGCTCAGTTGGTACTAGGGGCTCAAGGGGTGCCAAGAAAATATCTCTCACAACATTACACTACCATTCCCAGCCTGAATTGTTGATACTAGGCAGGATGAGTCCATGTTTTCATGTTGTTTGTGCCAAATTCTGACCTCACCTTCTGAGTGTCTTAGCAGAAATCGACAAGACAGCGTTTTTTCAATCTTCCATTGTCCAATTTTGGTGAACCCGTTCCCACTGCAGCCTCAGTTTCCTGTTCTTAGCTGACAGGAGTGGCACCCGGTGTGGTCTTCTGCTGCTGTAGCCCACCTGTTTCAAGGTTTTACTTTGTAGCTACTACCTACAATAGCTGAACTCGATATCAGACTGGCATTTGTGGGCTGTGCTGTCAAGTTCAGACTGGGGTACGGGTTTACTTAGAACAATGCTGGGGATAATTACCGGCACGTCAGTGGGGCTGGGCGGCTCCTTTGCCTCCTCTGCTGTTACTGGGCCCTGCGTGCAGTCAGGGGTTACTCACACATACCAAGAGACACTTAGAAAGGTGGAACAATGACTGTAGACCACAATAAAAATACTTTTTAAAAAAGTAGCCCGTTCTATATCTCACTAGTGAAACACAAAAATGAAGCAATTTCTGTGAATGTGACCTACTTGACATTTTAGGAATATTTCAATTTCATTCATATTTCAGTACTTTAGATATATGCAACTAGGGATGAAACATAGGAATTTTTGTTATAGTCAACTGGCCTAGTTCAGTATAAGATACTGTAGTCAACACATAATCTTTTTAACCAGCCACTGGGCTAGTGTTCTCACCCCTATTATATAAATGAATTGCATCAGGTGAATGAGCGAGTTTAATTTCTAACCCTGTATGTAATATGGTGATGTTTTAAGAATTTCCAGTTGTGATTCTTATTGTACATTTAAAGGAAAATGGTAAATATGCTGAAATTTTATCGTACTGACTTTTACTTTCACAGATGCATGTTGTTGGTCAGCAGGCAGGCAAGGACATTTTAGGAAATTGCCTCGTATTTGAGCTCCTGAAGCCGTACTTACAGCTGGGGCTTCAGAAGGGGATTCTCTCTCAGCATCACATGTTGGGGGTTCCTCCATATGGAAAAGTTTGGGGTTGAGGTCCAAGAGAAAGGTTTGTAATGTATTTTTCGTGGTCCTTGATAACCCCTCATTATGTTATCTCTAACAAAAAAGTGTGTGGCTCTCTTGGTTTGTACCAGTGACTGGAAGGTTGAGCAAGGTCCTTAAGCCCACCCTTGCGCTCTGACCCCATATATAAGTCTGTGCGTCAAATCAAGAAAAAGATGGGGTACGTGCAAACTATACTACAAACTATAAACTATCCAATTTCCACATAAGGATGATTAGAGTATTATGAACTAACAAGTTAACAGCTAAGAAAGACTAAAGTAATGTGTCCACATCGTCATCAGTTCACATACTGTTAGTCTTTGTGCGACATTGCTTTCTTCCATGGACAGGTGCTGATGTCCACCGAATTTGATAAAATACAGAAAACAGACTTCACTCCTAATGATATAATACCATTATCAAAGTGCTGCACTACAAAGAAAGAATCAATCAAGTATCAAAAGAAGTCACACTTTTCTTAACACGATTTTATTCAACGTCTGTTCAAAGTTTTCTGAATTTGATAAATGCAACAAACCCAGTCAAAATAATATATAAAACTAGCTAACTAGATAGATAGATAGATAGATAGATACGAATTTAAGTTAAAACCCAGTCTTATTGTATGACAGGTCACATGATATCTGATGGGAAATTAAGCCTTCCATATTAATCAATATACATATAAAGTCGTGTAAAAACCAATAATGTGATATTATACTGAGAAAACAGCTACAGGGTACCTCAGTGGGCTTGGCTTCTTCAGTCATTAATGTATCCATCACATCCACCACAGTGAGGTCCTTTACAAACACAAAGGAAAGGAAATGGTCCATTAAATATTAATTCTGCCAAGACAAGGAGTTCAGAGCTGTGTTTAAACTACATTAACTATCTGATTTAAGCTGTGAAATGTGGGCAAGAGCAGAAATCATTCATATTACCTTAATATTAACCTGTTGACATAAGAGAATTTAAGCTGCTATTACAAATATTATTTTAAGACTAAGACTGATCCCACCCAGGCTGCCTGGGATAGGCTGTAGGCCCCCATAAGCCTGACTAGGATAAACGGTTAAAAAGTGGATGGATGATGTATAATCTGAGAGACTCACTGCAGCTTCCTCTTCAGCAGGGCTAGCATCTCCAGCATTAGCACTGGTATCTGTGGAGGGTTCTTGGGTCTGTCGCAGATCAGTCACTGGTCCAGGAGGTTCTTCTGTTCCAACAGCAGGGGGCAAAGGGTGCGCCGCAGGCTTATAATACAACAGGGAGGATAACAAAACATGAACACCCTGTTTCCCTCCAGGAAATCTGCCGCTGCGAGCTTATGGAGAAAGAAATGAGATAAAGAAAAGTTGACGGTACAAGATTTTCTTCAGTCTTCCATCAGAGGTACTAATTGGAAAATTAGCAACAAAAAAACAAGCAAACATTTTTTTTATTACAAACTGATGAATTCCCAGAAGTGGACATTTTTTTATTAAAAAAAAACTTGTTTATTCTATTTGTATGCATTGATTCTCAAGAGAATATTTCTATTGAAGCTGAAATGATCACTCACCACTTCATCAAAGACACTCTGGTCTGAATCTTTGGCAAACCCAGAGGTGGCTATACCCAGCTATAGAGCATTGTGAAGTAGAGAATGAAACAGACGTCAGATTAAGCTCATATACAGCCTGTACCCTTTCCGAGAACTGAAATGTTTTTATATCCCAGGCCTCAGTACAAACTCATTACAACGGCACTTAGAAATAAACATCTTAATTAAAATCTCAATTAGCTCATGATTTCAAGGTGGAATAATTACATGCAGAATAATTTAAATCCAGCACACTGGAACAAAGTTCACACCTTTCCATATGTCACACATATTATTACATTTTATATACAGAATAGTATAGTGTTTTCTTAAAAAGAAATGTGTGTTTAGATTGTATTAGTTCTGCTTGGTGCTACAATAAAGCTATTGCTTGTATCTGTTTATAAAACTGTTGTGTGGAACTTAATTAATCCAAATCATCACCTCTCAATACTATTTAAACGGAAACTAGTGGGTGGCGCATTTACGTACAGCATATAAGCAAAAATATTACTGCATTTGTACTACAAACGATCCTCACTTTGCCTGTAAAGCTAATTATGTGTGTGCCTTGAGGATCGCAGAGTCTGATAGCTTTGTTCAATCTCAGCTTTTCTTTTCTTTGTTGAAGTTATTTTTTGTATATATATTCATAGGTGAAATGCTTTGGCTGCAAATCAGTGTAAACTTAAGGGTAATTAAAAAACGCACAAGATTCTGTGCCTCGTGGATGAACTTATTTCCTGAATCACTCATCATGGTTCTAATTCCTTGTACAATCTTGGAGAAAACTGAGAAAGAAATCTTGCAACAAAAGGGGATATGTGTGCTGATATGACTTGGTATTGGATTAGCAATTTGAATAGAGTTGGAAGGAGGGATGGATGGATTGAGAGATGATATTTAATTTAACTCTACTGCATTGAGCACCCTGTATTACATAAATGTTCCTTTTCCGCATTTACTTGATTACATTACAATTTGGACACCCTCGACTTGGGCTTTCATTTACCTTTGAAAAGTCATCAAATGCACTGCTGGATACCTACAATGAGCACAAAGGAAAAACATAACATTTAGGATTTCCACTGAAGGGGGCCAGGGCTATGGGGAATGCAGAAAAGGAATCACAGGAGAAGCAGGTTAAATAGAGGTTGGGAACTGCAAGGGATGGTATAAAAGGAAAAATAATAAAAAGAACTGAATAATCACGAAAGCACTCAACTCAGAAAAAGTAACTTTGGTCTGTTATAACTCTCTGTTCCACGATATACTCTATACTCAGGGGGACAGGTGTGTACCTCTTTCTCCTGTGCATATACTCCTTTGTATAACTGTCCATATCTCTTTTTTGCGAGCTCATCTTCAGAGAGCTATGATATATTCTCAGTGTCTGAAAGCCTAGAGATACTCTCAATGCCACTGCTCCAGGAGCTTCGGACAGAATGATCTTCAGCCATGCGTATGGGGGTCTTTGGCTCCCCACCTCTCACGCCACCATGGGCAGAGAGAATTCCAGTTTTGGCATCACAGCCTCCCCAGCTGCTCTCTTCCCGGCCATCACTACTGGCCACCTGTCACGGGTTTCCACAACTCTCGTTATGAACGACTAAATCAGGCAGCGCAGACCTTTGGGCTAAACCTTTAAGCTGCTCTTCTGGGGTGTCACAAGACCTACAGTCATCACTACCCACCTCTATTTTGCAGTTCTCTGGCCAAATCTGGCTGTCACTGCCTGCAAAGGGGTCTGTGGTCCAACTAGTTCCATCTTCACCTCTCTGGCTCTCCAGGAATGGATCAGGTACCAAGTCAAACATTTGGATATCATGAGCAGGTACTGCATTATCACACCCAAGCCACTGGTTTACCCCCTGCCTCTGTGGAGAAATCAAGATGTCTGAGCTCTTTGAGAGATCTCCTAGGCCTTGCTGAACTGGGTCTAAGGAAAAGGACTGGCCTCTAGACTGTGATCTGCACAAAACTGAATTCAACACGTTCCATCTTGCTCACAGGATTCATGCTACTTATATTGATCTGGTCAACAGATAAGGTGTCCTGGTCACTAGTATACAAGTTTGCATTACCATGGGGGTCATTAGCATCATCGACAGTCACATCCTCGGTCCTGGGACCTGCTCGAATTTACCCCTGGTGATCATAACCTTGTTCCAGACCATCCTGGGCTATTAAACTCAGGTTCTCTTGGACACTGGTCTGTTTTTGCTCAAGGTAGCCACCCTGCTCACCCTCCCCTGAGCCCTGAGTTATCTCTTTGCTCTCATTGGTGATTATTATCTCCTATGGGGGCCTCCTGTCCTCCTGCAGCCTTTCCCCTGTCTTGCATTTCACTCATTGGCTCACTGACACCAACAACACCTGGATCAGCCCACCTCCCAGCCTCTGCACCCACACTATGTTCCCAAAGTGGCACAGCCTTCACGTCTGGAGTGTTGGTCCTCAGTTTTTGCTGCCTTTCCTGCAAATCCTCCTTCCAAACTTCATGAAAACAACTTAAATGGAACCTGGTTCCTGATCCCCTTGGCCATGTAAGAGATGCTGACTGATGATGTGATCGGCTACAGCCAGGTTACACATAGATAGAGAATCAAGCTATGGAGCAGCAGATGAAAGGAAGACAAAAAAAACATATCCAGAGTGAGAAACATAAGAGCAAGACAGAGCAAAGAAACAAAACCACAAACTATCTACTGGAGCATGAAAAGAACCGCATAATGTAAACAGTGAAAAGAAGCAGATGATTTCTACAATGAGATTACGGAAATGAGACAAAGAAGGCCAAAAATTTAATTACAACTGAGCACAAAAATGCCATTAATATAATAATGCAAATATATGTAACATGCTTAATGATTACAGCAAATCTACCCGCCCCAAAGAGACAAATTTTGCATATTTAATGCAGAGGTATGCCATGGCGCATTTTGACCTGGGCTGTGGCTTAGCAAAGAAAAAAGCAAAAAAAAAAAAGAAACATCTAAGAGAATGATTACCCTGTATTATTACTACACAGTCTTTACTTACTGGCTGTGAGGGAACAATATCTGACTAAAAAAAAGACAAATTGAACAGTAGAATTTCAGCACATAGTGAATCACAGGAATTAACACGACACTACACTAACACGTTTATTTAACTTTCAGGCTTGATTTAAATTGTATGTATAACTGTAGTAACATTCCATCTACAATAGTGACATTCCATGCAGCATTAACCAATCTAGCCCATTGTGGAGTGTAGGTTTGTGATTGTATTGGTTTCCATTTAAGCTAGAGAGTCATGTTTACATATAATGTCTTCAACTATAATCATTTTCTAAGATTTTTGCTCATTTTAAGAGGACTGTATGCCTCAGCACATCACAGTTAACTATGTACAGAAATCTATAAGCAGCGTGTAACCAGTATAAGACAAGAAACATCACTTAAGTATAGTATCATCACTGTGATATCAAAATCATGCAAATATAATGAAAGAAGTGCTTTGATTAAGTACAAAGAGGTCAGAAACACCACTAAGTGGCCAAAATCTCACCGTCCATAGATCCCAGGGTAGTGTCTGTCAGAAAGAAACATGGTATAACACATGTGGACAGCATCACATGACACACACATGACCAATAAGAATGAGACACAGTATAACATGCATGGACAGCGCGACGTGATACAGAAAATATTTATATAGAAAAAACACAGATTAGAGGTGCAGAATTGTGAGGCAACAGTCAGCTTGAAATATTTAGACAAAAAATGTATATCCATAAATTTAGCATACTCAAATATGAGGTGTTTCTATTGTTGTACTCCAATGATGTAGTGAGGTGAGTTTATTAAAAAGCATGCTTATATAGATATGTGTCAAATGCGTTTTCCATAGATAAATGTTAATCAACATGAAAATTCTCTTTCTTTATATACGACAGTCTTATGAAATCATATTTCAATATGATACAAAAATTAGCATAAACCTGTAAAAATCATTTATGTCACAGCTTATCATTATTAATGTTAGATATGTACTTATACTTCTTAAAGGTGAAATAGTCCAGGAAGCTGACTTGTATCTATCTTTCAAGGATGTAGAGTTCATACGCTGGTTTCCGTCCTGCAGACACCTAGACATCTGCAAACCATTTTATCTTCCATGAAATAAAAGAAATGTAAAAACTGAGCCTGACCTGTGACATTGGTGACTGTGACTGTCCAATGGACGAACTGGCGTCTGGCTTGAAGGGGTCAAAGTCCAGATCCAGGAGAGATTCTGAGACATTTTCATTCTGTAGGAAGAAACATCTGGTGTTCAATTCCCTAATCACATTTACATAGTAAGAGATTTTATCCAAAGAGACATACAATTGAAAAAGCAGGGTCGGCCAGTCCCGGAGCAATTGGGGTTAAGGGCCATGCCCAGGGGCCCAATAGCGAAATCTGGTGACTTTTCGATCACAGGCACAGCATCTTAACCCTCCCAGCCACATACTACATTTGAATAACTTATTCCTACATACATACTTCTGTAATCAATCCACAAATGGTCTCTGAAAACAACAAGGTATAAAAGATGGAAACCGATTTGATTATTTTTGGTTGTGTTCCCACTACAACTTACAATTCAATTCAGTTTAATTTGTATAATGCATTTTCACAACATTACATTGTCGCAAAGTGCTTTACATTATCCCTGCCCAAAGCACCCAGTGATCAAGCCAGAGGCGACAGTGGCAAGGAAAAACTCCCTAGAAGGAAGAAACCTTGGGAGGAACCAGACTCAAAGGGGGAGCCCATCCTCCAGGGGCAGGCAGAGGTCATATCCCTCTGTAAAGATGATTTGTATGTTTGTAATTACTTTTGTAAATTAATTTTCAGTATTGTTTCACAATATTTCAGATGTGCTGCATGGTTATGTTGGGGGGCAAGGGGCAGATGTTACAGCCATTTAATCGGCAGTATATCTATAGTTAAAAAACCATGGCCTCGGTTTATAACTTGCCTGCTTTATTTTTTCTGTAACGTTAGCATGCTGGGGGGGGGGGGGGGCAGTCAGTTGACCTTGGACCCCCAAAGGTATTTCTACTCCCTACTTGGGAGTTTTTGGTTCCTTTCCTCCATTGTGTCCTTCCTTCTTTCCTTCTTTCCTTCCTACCTACCTTCCTTCCTTCCTACCTACTGACCGGCCGACCGACCAACCAACCTACCTACCTACCAACTGACTGACCGACCGACCGACCTACCTACCTACCGACCGGCTGACCTACCTACCTACATACCTACCTACCTACTGACCGACCGACCGCCCGACCAGCTGACCTACCTACCGACCAACCGACCGACCGACTGACCTACCTACCTAGTTACCATTCTGTATCCCTCCCCTGCAACTGTTGCACAGGCCTTGCATCGTGTTCCTTAGAAAACACGCAGCAATAAAATTTGAAACTGAAACTGAAGAACTGCTGAACAGAATTAGACCAGATTTCAACCACTGCTATGCAGCTAATGCTTTTCTTAGCAAGGAAGCCATACAGGACAGCAAAATGACGGACATCGGTCTTCCCACTGGATCATACTGAGAGATAAACCTCTGCTGTTTTGCCCATCAGTAGGCGTTAAGCCCCATTCAAAACAACCAAAGGGCAGTCATCAGCTTCAGTGCCAGCTTAGCAGGACCAGCCACAGTCCATCATGCAAATACAAGGGAAACAATGAGGGTTAGGCAGAGATGAGGGAGTCAACAATCTTGCTCAATCTGGAAATGCCAGCGCAGGCTGGCTTGGTTTAGCAAACAGTGAGAGCGGAAGTCCATCGGGGCCATTCCTCTACACATCACGACACTGAAGGCGTGTGCTAAAACTTAAAGGCTCAGATAGCTGAAAAAAGCTGGCAAAACAAAGAATAACTGACAGTTTAGTGAAAAGATATCAAAGGGGACCCTTCACCATCACTTCCTTGATCTTTCGACTCCATGAACATATACAGGAGCGGGGTCATAGGGGCATTAGCTGGACTCCTGGATTGGTTCCTGGAGTGCACCGTCCCCTGTCACTCACCAATTCCAAACAAATCATTGGCTAATGATAAGCTTTGCCCATCTGAATGAATTACAACCCCATTTATGCCACCCACCTTGACTCCTGTTTGACTCCAATGGAGAGATACATACATTTATAAACATTTACATACAGAATCACCAAGATGAAGCCTGTTGTCCTAAATATAAGAAATCACAAACCATAATGTTACTATTGCAATTATAAGAAATGGTGAGGTAAAGATAATGCTTCTGCCCTAACTAAAACAGCTTCAGCTATGTTGCATTGGATATTAATATGTTTTAATGTATTGGGCTGCAGGGCTGATGTCAAGATAAATTTCCCTTGAGAAACAGTGCCTTTGCATGGAAGTCTTACATCTGTGCCTCTGAGATACCAACACCAGTGATCTGCAAGCCTGGTGCCAACAGCACACTGATTATACAGGCTCTGGGCTTTTATCTACATACCCTAAAGTGAATAAGAGAGTAAATTTTGCCAGATGTAATTTGTGTTATTAAAACAAATATTGTTTTAATTATTATTGGGTAACTTTACTTAATGGTGCACAAATACTTAGTAATACTTTACTACTGAAATACAAATTATGAACAAATATAGTAGCTACTTGAGGTAAAAAATGTGCCAGTTCATTATAATGAACAAACATGAGATCAGTATTTCACATGTGTTATTCATTACTTGTTCCTTCAGTAGTTCACAAAGGTTTACAAAATTGACAAAAACAGTAACTGCTTGAGATAAAACATGCATCACTTTTCATTAATGATGAATTAACATGAGATCTGCATGTAACTAAGACTTAGTTTGTGGTTAATTTATATTTACATTTACAGCATTTAGCAGATGCTCTTATCCAGAGCGACGTACAACAGTGCTCGGTAGTCCTCGACTATTCACTCTTGTAAAGCCAGACTTGGATAACAAGTGTCAGCTGACTAAGTTGATGCCAGCTTGGTTACGTGCCTAAAAACCCTGTTGAAGAAAGAACATTAATGCAGAGATAAGAGAATGTGTTAGTAGTTTTTTATATATATATATAATATAAACTACGACTGTCAAAATTAACGCATTAACGCGGATTAATCCATCATCATTATTAATCTGATTAAAATTTTTAACGCAATTAATCCATGTGCAGCGCAGAATGACTCAAAATCCCTGAAATGTCTCTGTCAATGCATTTCTGCCAAGTTTGTCCCAGTAGAGTTACCTTCGCACATGCGCAAATGGGTAGTTGATCTGGTAGTGACAGGCAGCAGAACCAATCAACTCAATATGGAAGGTGATAAACAGCACATTGGCCCTCTCGATGGGAAATTTGAGTATAAATAAAAAACAAGACGGAACATTCGACCGACATAAAGTATTATGCACATTGTGCAGGAAGGAATTTTCTTTTCACCGAAGCACTTCCAGCTTAAAATACCACATTAACGCGAAGCATACGTTAGTCGGGGATGCTGCTAGCACTTTGGCTAACGCATCGCCCAGCTTGCGACAAACCACTGTCACGGAGCATCGGGGCCTCAGTAAGTCTACCTCGGACAAATTGACTGACACAATTGCCAAGTGGATTGCGACAAACTGCAGACCTATTAATATCGTCGAGGACACGGGCTTTATAAAGGTTTTGCAAGTTGCCTCTCAAGATGCATTGTACAAGGCTCCAACAAGAAGCACAATAATGTCAAAAATTCATGGGCTCTATGAAACTGAAAAGGAAAAAAAGCACAAGGATTTAGCTGTAGCCAAACATGTCACCCTGACAGGTGACTACTGGACTTCTGTGAGTAACAGTAACTATCTTGGTGTTACTGCACATCTAATTACTGCTGCATGGGAATTAAAGTCGTTTGCATTGAGAATAATGAAGACAGAGGAGCGTCACTTCGCAGACGCATATGATGAACATTTCTTAACAGTGGCATGTGAGTGGGAAAGTCCAGCCAACGCCTCAGAGCTGGAAACACAGCAAACAACCCTGGGGTAGCGGAAGGAGCCATTGATCCAGGACGTGCCGACACGCTAAACCGCAACCAAGCAGCAATTAAAGCGACCCTGGACCAACAGAGCCACAAACTTGTCATGCTGACGCCACAAGAATGGGACAAATTGCAGAAACTGGAGTCTCTTCTGGAGCCCTGCAAGTAAGCAATCTATATACAATTTAGGCTGAAATAAAATGAATTGATTAAAGAAAATCCATTTCTTGTTTTAATAACCATTTTGTTCTTCTTCCATCTCTCCTTCTGTTTGTGTGTTTTCACTACAGGTATGTAACTGAGATTCTGGGTGGGGAATCCTACATTTCCTGCTCAGTGGTACTGCCTGCCCTCTGCCACCTGCATCATGTGATGGAAACCTCTGATGATTACCCTGCATATGTAGCTAGGTTTAAAACAGCATTCCAAGAAGACCTAACCTCCCGTCAACAAAACTATATCAACAATGAATGGCTCAAGATTGCAACAGCTTTGGATCCTCGTTTCATGGACTTGAAGTGAGTGAAGTGCCTCCCCAAGAGTGACAGAGAGAGGGTGTGGACCACACTTGGAAGACTGCTGCATGAACAATCCCCACCTCAACAGACTTGTGAAGATGAGCCACCCAAGAAAATGAGTCTTTTACAGATGGGCTCAGATTCAGAATCAGATGAGGAGTTGCTGCCTGACAGAATCATGCACTTGTACAGAGCAGAGCCGATCATTAGTATGCAGGACTGTCCCTTGGAGTGGTGGTCAGCTCATTCAGGAGCTCATGACAAGCTGGCACTGCTGGCTTGCAAATATCTTGCCACTCCTGCAACCACTGTTCCATGTGAGAGACTGTTCTCAGTTGCAGGCAACATTGTAAATAAGAAGCGGTCAGCTCTCCTCTCGGACAATGTCAACAAGTTAGTTTGTCTTAGTAACTGGCTGAAAGAGGAGTAACAGGGCCACATTAATGTGGATAAGTGTTTAGAGAGAGTTTTTTGTTAACATGAATGTTAAAGATGTTCAATAAACATGTTAAGTGCATATATATTCCCTTTCTTCTTGAGTCTGTTTGCTCATGCAGAATGAAATGTGATTAATATAGATTAAAAATTAATGATATTTAATCGTGATTAATCGAAATTAATCCACAGCAACCCTGTGATTAATCTGATTAAAAATTTTATCATTTGACAGCACTAATATAAACATAACGTTTATATATAAGATGGTTAGCATCCAAGGTGTTCCTTGAAGAGGTGGGTCTTCAGATGGCGTTTGAAGACCTGAAGGGACTCTGCCATTCTGATGGCAAGAGGAAGTTCATTCCACCACTGGGGAACCAACACTGAAAAGAGTCTTGATGTACCTTTTCCTTTCAGTAACCGTTGTTCAAGTCGAGCGGTGCTTGTCGCTCTAAGAGGACGAGAAGTGACGCAATACTTGATTAGTGCTGATAAGTAAGGAGGTGCACTTCTGTTTTTGGCTTTGAAGGTGAGTGTTAAGGTTTTCAACCTAATGCGGGCGGCCACAGGGAGCCAGTGCAGGTCCCGTAGTAAAGGTGTGGTATGTGAGATGTGTTTAGATATCTACAAGACCTGGAAAGGTTGCTAATGTGAGAGGAGAATGAGATTATTCAATTTATTAATTTAATTTATTTATTTATTGAATACATAAGTAATAACATCCATCCATTTTCTATAACCACTTATTCCATATGGGTCACGGGGGGTCCGGAGCCTATCCCGGAGGCTGCGGGCG
>JAAGVU020000001.1:27629432-27648230 GCA_011763525.2 Mormyrus iriodes
TATATATATATGTCCTAAGGATCAAAGTGCTTTGCTTAATGATTCAGTAGTACAGAGAGGTGCCCTTATGTCAAGCTGACACGCAGTGGGTTGAATAAACAGGAAGTAAACACTAACAAGCATTCACAGAGCACCCTACCGTAGTGGGCCATGCCTGGAGGGAGAGGGCCTCTCGGTCAGGTTGGAGGGGAAGCAGTTATTGACTGGCAGGGTTTCCAGAGCCGGCTCCCTCCCATGCCTCTGGGCCGTCGTCTTGGACTCCGGCCATCCGAGCGATGATAAACAGGACTCCAGCTGCTCGTCACTGTCAGCCCGTGTCACCCTTCCCTTGGCTCTGTTTACTAAATGAACGCTTATATATGGCAAAGGAAAGCGTTCCTGTGTAGACTAGACAAAAGAAAAACCTTTTCATGAACAAACTGTGGAAATACTTTTGAAAATAAAAGCCTGGCATTGAGATTCTTTTTGTTTCTTTTTTTTTTTTACTATTGCTAAAGTATTTACAAAAGGGCACTTGCTGTGAGTGGACCAAGGCTTTTCAGCTAACCTAAATTCCTTTCTCTTCAATTCCACACAAACAACTGATCATATTTTTGTTCTGAGTTGTATACCAGAAGCTACTGTGGAGGTTTGTACTTCCATTATTATGGATACCCGTGTCACCCTCTTGACCTTAAAATCAATAGACCGATTCTCTCTGACCATGTGTATAAATTCTTTAATATTATGTTATTAGCGTGGATACTGAAAAAGAATGCAACTGTTCTGCATCAGAGAATTCTACATTCAGAAACCACGTGAGAAAAAGCAACCACATCTTTCCGACTTCCACAACAGTTAAGAGAATATTTATCAGCCAGGTGTTACTAAACGAAAGGACAAGATTACTTAATCATCAGGAAGTGTGACTACCTTTATAAAAGCAGACAGCAACATTTGGCAGTTTGGTATTTTGGAACACTCAGGGTTCTATTTATAAAAACATAAGAAATTTACAAAGGAGAGGAGGCAGTTCGGTCCATCAAGCTCGTTTGGGGAGATTTCAACTAATAGCTTAAAGTTGCTAAAATCTTATCTAGCTCTGATTTAAAGGAACCCAAAGTTTTAGCTTGTACTACACTAACAGGAAGACTATTCCATCCTCTAACTACACACTTTGTAAAGAAGTGTTTTCTCAAATTTAGTTTAAAATTTTCTCTCACTAATTTCCACGAGTTCTTGTATTTGAACTAATATTGAAGTATATTGAACTATTTGGCTGAATAGCATCCAGTCCTGTTAGAATCTTATATACCTGGATCATGTCTCCCCTTAATCTCCTTTACTCAAGGCTAAACAGATTCAGCTCAGCTAATCTCTCCTAATAAGACATTCCTCTAAGACCAGAAATCTTTCTTGTAGCCCTACATTGAACCCTTTCTAAGGCCTCAACGTCCTTTCTAAGGAATGGTGACCAAACCTGCACATAATATTCTAGGTGGGGTTTTGCCAGGGAATTGTATAGTCGTAGCATCACCGCCCTTCACTTAAACTCCACACACCTTAGAGATGTAACCCAGCATCCTATTGGCCTTTTTAATTGCTTCCCCACACTGGCGAGAGTGGGACATGGAACCATCAACATACACACCAACGTCTTTCTCATAATCAGCTACTTTTATTTCAATAGAACCCATAAAATATCTGTAGTTTATATTTCTGCTCCCTGCATGGATTACCTTACATTTGTCTATATTAAATTTCATCTGCCAGGTATCAGCCCAGGTACTAATTAAATCCAGATCCTGCTGTAGCCTCCGTGCCGCTAATTCGGTATCTGCTACACCAGCCACCTTGGTGTCATCGGCAAATTTAACCAGTTTACTGTATGTATTGGTGTCAATATTGTTAATGTAAATTAGGAATAACAGTGGTCCTAAAATTGAAACCTGTGGTACCCCACTATGGATGCAAGCCCATTGTGACATTGTGCCTCTAATAACTACCCGCTGCTTCCTGTCTGTTAACCAGTTTTCAATCCAAGCTGCTACAGTACCTAAAATCCCTGCTGCTTTGAGCTTAAGCAGGAGCCGTTTGTGGGGGACAACATCAAAGGCCTTCTGGAAATCTAAGTAGATCACATCGTAGGCCTTTTTGTGGTTGATTTCTCTTGTAGCTTCCTCAAAGAACTCAAGTAGATTAGTTAAACAGGATCTACCTCTCCTAAATCCATGTTGACTATCCCTCAGAATGTTATTTGAATTCAGATAATCTACCATTTTGGCTTGGATTATACCTTCCATTAATTTTCCAGTTATGCAAGTTAAATTAATTGGCCTATAGTTTGATGGATTACTTCTATCCCTTTTTTTGAATATGGGGGTTATATTGGCATGCTTCCATTCAGAAGGTACCACACTAGTAGATAAGGATACCCTTATATCCAAAGTTAATCTACTTTTAGTATAAATTACTTCAACCAAGCTTGGGTAACACAAAGATACATCTCTCAACATCTGGCATGATCAATTCTAGGCTTAAAACATGGTGGTCCACTAAAAGTAGCCTGGCATCTTAGCAAACAGAATTGACAAGTGGAACTACTTTTATTTGGGCCACCCTATATTTAATATTGCTTTCAATAAGTTTTTAGGATTGGTGTGAGACTGAAACACAGCATTTTATTAAATAAACACACACTCATAATATTTATTCATAATGCATGGTTATACATTATCCTTGTACTTAATGTGTAGTTATGATGAATATTGACCATATGGTAAATGTATGAAACAATGTCACAGGAAAAAGTACATGTTCTCATGAAGCTTTATCCAAAAATTGACTTTAATTTGGCAGATTCTGTGTAAAGGGTTAAATACGGTATGTAATCCTTAAAAAAATGAATTTGAGAAAACCAAGACTTATCACCCTGATGCACACATGCTGTGAAATGAAGAGGAAAGAAAATTTGGCAGAAAATCATTTTCATTCTCTCAGAATAGCAACGTCTTCACACTATAACCACTGTCAAATATGTTTTGTTTTAATTGTATAACTATATAATGAAACATCAATAGAATGGGCCCTTAGAAGTCACATTTGCATATATCTTTGTTTAACCGCTATACACCAGACACATGCTGGGGCAGTGTGAAGCTCAGCAAGTTACGCTTCTGTGCCCATGGACCGAATTTTTCCAATTCAGATCCCAAGCCTGGCAGACCAATGTCACCGTTGGGCCCTGGAAAGGCCCTTAAGCACCAAAATCCCGAGGAACTGGCTGACATTGCTTTCACAATTGCATGTTGCTATGAATAAAAACTTCTATAAATAAATGTTGTAACCTATCTATTGTGTTTAATACAAAACAGAAGCACATAACAGTGCATTACAACTGAAAGCCCGCCTTGTTTTGGCTACTTGGGATACAGTGGACCTTTTCAAAGCACTTTGAAATAACTGAGAAAGTGCTGCGTGTAGATTTTTGGCAGCACGGTATTTCATGCCTGTATTCTGTTGGTGACTCTGGCACAGGCCAAAACTACATGCTCATGGCTGCTCCTCTCAGCCACGGACAGAATGAACAAATTTTAATGTGGGGAGAGAAGTCGTTTTTTACGGTTATTCCATGGTTATGATTTTGGCCACCATGGCTTACATGAACTCCAATAGTCACATGCAGATTTATACCACATGTAGGCAGCTATACTTGGTAGTTTAGGATTCCATATTTGCTGATGGAGAACTAGTACAAAACTGAAGATTATAGTCAATATAAAATCAATGTCATCAGGCAATACAACACAATAAGGCAGGTATGATGGTCCACAAGCAGTAATTAAGTACATCTAAAGAAAGAACTGTGAAATATAAGAAAAGACCAAGGGAAAATGTGGAGCATTTTGATCAGATATACAATAATGATGACTGATTACCAGACATTGGTGTTATTTAGAACCATTAGCGATTATGTAAGCAGATTTTCAGGGTGATAGACCTCTTGTAGCAGCAAACATTCCTATACTCACCCCGGTGATTTCTTTGTGAAATTTGCACTCCAAGTTCGACACATTTTTGAATGTGTTCACGTAGAATCCCACGCGGCTGCGAGAAAATTGAAAGGAGAAGGGTTTCATTATGAAACTTACCTTTACTATGCAATTACTATGCAATAATCCCTTACATATAATTTTTTAAATAAGGCTTGACATGACAAACAACACCATAAGGTGATTTAGACTAGTCTCCATCCCTGGGTGAAGCAGTCCTATAGCTAGGAGTTAGCTCTCTGTTGATTCAACCCAAAGACTGAGGCTCTAGGGAAACCCAAAGACTAATGGCCTAGGGGAACCCAAAGACTGAAGCCCTAGGGGAACCTGATGGAACCATATCGTCCACAACTGGAATGTCCAGAACCCAAAGACTGAAGCCCTAGGGGAACCTGATGGAGCCATATCCTCCACAACTGGAATGTCCAGAACCCAAAGACTGAGGCCCTAGGGGAACTTGATGGATCCATGTCCTCCAGAACTGTGACCACAGGTCTCCTTGCTGGAAGGTTGTAGAGGGGCTGATCTGTGTAGTTGGGGATCTGTGGCATGTGTGCCAGAATAAGACAGACAACCCCCATTGGGGCCATCCAAAAGACTGCTAGCATAAGTCCTGGAATGAGACCCCTACATCCTAGTATCAGTGATTTGCCAGGCAGCCCTTCACCTGGCATATGGGTAACAGGCAAGTGGAGCGACATCAGGCTTTTGAAAATATAAGGGACATGGAAGCCATCCTTCATTAATACAAGTACAGAAATAACACTACGTTGCAGTAGTAAACTCCAGCATCATTCTAGCAGGTCTATGCAGTAACATGTAGGGCTTCCACAGAAACACTGACATACATTGAACATCTGAACAAAAATTCAATGATTATCCATATGTTCCTGCTTCAGCCCAACACTAACTACGTTCCAAAGAGTCATGTGCATCATGATAAACAAACGTAATATTCATAGAATGACAGCATAACAAGGCTTTATAGCTGGGAGAAATAACAGAAAAAGGAAAACAGTTGAAGCCAAGTTCTTGTCGTGCATGGCTGTCATGCAACCATGGCAACTGACAAACAAAGGGCCCTCCTTCAAGAAGTATAATAAAGAGAATGTGTTGTAGTGATTAATCATGAGTATGATGATCTTTCCGTTGTTATGGTAAATCAGTCATGTGAGGATCTTCTCTGTGTAGAGCTCAGTTAGACTGTTGGATTGTTTATCATAATGACCAGGTTGGTAGGCTACTCTCTGGGTTTGGGATAAGAAACAGTGTGGCAAGTCAGCATGGCACAACTAGGTTGACATGGAGATGTCTGTGCAAAGTGTTTAAAAAGGGGAGGGGAGAGAGCAAAGGGTAACAGCTTGTGCAGAACTAACAGACTGCCTAACCTTTAAATACTGCAATCATTGCTGCATTCAAAGACCAACAGAACATCCAAAATACTCATTGGTTTAACCCATGAAAGCACTGTGTGAAAAAGTGGGATATCCAGGCTTTTGAGTACAACCCTGTTTGCTGAAACCTCATGGCAGTGCTGCGGCATGTTTTATTTGGTTTAGAGAATTCTCTCTCGTCCTCTCTGCGTATTATTTTTAATGATCTAACACTGTATAATGTATAAATGTCAGTATTTTACAGCTAATATTAACAGTATAATAATAAGAACAGTCTTTTTGCTTGTTCCATCTTGCTCCCCACAGCTAACCAAATAGGATGAGCAGGTTGCTTTAAGTTTGGATTGTCTTACAGCTTCTCAGTATTTGAATATTAAAATGTTGGCGATATGATAAAAAAGTTTTCTGATGATATTTGTTAAAATTCCTATGAGGCTGGTCACAATGGTACAAATAAAATGCTGTCGAACACATGGAATATCAAATAAAATTAAGATTGATCTTTTTAAAGCTGTTTTAAGTTATATTTCTACAACACAAACACATCCAGGTAAACAGGTACTGAATATTGGTCTCAAACTTCCTTCCCTACCTGTCCCATAATGAGGGCAGCTCTTCCTGCAGGCCAACGTTGAGGTCACTGAAGACCTTCTGTGCTTTGTTAAACTCTTCTTCTGCCTGCAAGGGGAGATCATTGGCACAAACACGTAGGATCACACACACGCACGCATGCGTGGACACACACACACACCACACACTCCCACCCACACTCAAGGGCTTTCAGATAACACGGTAAAAGGAAATCCAGCATTCCATGTTTTATGGTTTGAATTTAGGACCCTAAGAATAACAACCTGGGACTGAGTAGAGATCCAGTTTGATGCAGCCTGGTACCTCTTTGTGGTCAAGTCCAAAGGGGGATGGACACTTAGGGACTGATAAGGGTGAAACAAAGAGTGCTGGTGTGTTAAGAATCCAGTATGCACCCCCCCTTCCTCACACACAGTACCTCAGAAAAGGACTTGTTTTAAGATTTGTTTGATGTGTGTCTCGTCTAAAGGTTTATCTTTTTGTCTCTATAAATAACTAGACATTATGTCTGTGTGTTTCTTTAAATTATATGAATAATTTTGTACCCTCATAAAAGTATCTCACATATTATCACCTATTCTATCTTCTCCACCTAAAGAATTATATACATAAATATATATGGGCATCTACATGCAGACATCTAGTCATGTTCTCACGTCTACCATAGAGAAATTAGGAAACATTTAATGAAGCGTACCTAGGTATCATAGTTAGTACGACACGTAAACCTCAAGGTTGCGATGTCTTGTTTGATATCAAAATGACAGAAATGTTCTGCTAAACATGAATCTGTTCACAGATTATCAGAATGTTACACGTTTCGAAAGTTAAATACTTTTAATTGAAGTCAACTCCAAACACTCCAGACATTAAAATCTCACACCTCGGATTCCTCCGTGTGGAGCACAATTAAAAGACGGAAGACCTGCATGAATGCGAAGCTGCACGAAAGGGGGGAGAAGAAACCGCAAAACTATGCAAAGCTGCAAGACAGAATCTGACGCAGCACGCAGAGAACTGCTCCAGACCTAGCCCCGGAACTCCATCTCTCGATCATCTCATCACCTCCATACAAGCTTACAGAGACTCCATCCGCAACCACGTAAACTCACTTTCATTCATTTGGTCATCTAGCCTATCTTATTCATCTGTCTTATACTGTTGGGTCGCGCTTTCAAGAGGGCTTGCTGTGCAGGACAGTATTTCCTTTAAGAGTACCCATTTTAAATTTACTGCTTTCCCATATTCCATCCTGCTCATTGATTGTATATTATTCTGTTATTTTGTGTTTGCTTTATGTTGAGTGTATTGTCCGTGATGTGTAGTTGTAGTGACCTCAAATCTCCGTCCGAGTGGTTGATGGGCTCAAGGTGGCATTTTGTCATGGGGCCCAGAATTTCTATCTATGCCCCAGATTCTGCAACTCAAACCAGTGCCATACCACATAAAGATTGGTATGATTTGGACATCAGGGGTGTCAGAGTAAACACCAGCGTCAGTTTGCACTCACACTGTGCGGTACACAGTGTTAGTAAAAAGTACTGCTGTGGAATTCTGAGGGAATTAAACACAAAATCTGAATTCAGATCAGTTTTACATATATACTTCACTGATCACTGATCCCAAGCAGGAAACGGGCACCCTTCCTAACAGAGTTGTCCCAAAGTCTAAAATAACAAAAAAAACCTGCCAATAAGAACAGGGATAGAAACAACAGAAAATATAGTGTTAGCAATTTTTAACGTATTCCTCTCCAATTTTTCTCGAAATAGCATATATTGTCAGTCAGTCATACTATAAATCCTGTCATTTGATACATCACAGACAAATAGAAATCTGAGATATTCAATCATTAAACATATTCATCTTTTATCAGCGGTATATTTCCAGCATTAGTTTGCTTTTCCATGAAAGAGTTTTACCTTTGAAATTTTACGTTCGTTTTTTATGTTCGATGCTTGTAGCGTCTCTAGGTGGTGTCTGGCGGAGTCATAATCAATTAACTTCCTGCTTCTTTTCGCGATGCGCGTCTAAGAAAAGAAAAGACGTTCAAGGAAAGAATGGCTGTTAGCCTCCCATGGCTTTATACCGACGCACACAGTAACAGATAGGAAAAGAGGACTACAAAAAGTATTGCTTCTCTGCATTATTAGCCTGTTGTTTTCAGAAGTTAAACCATGGCTGTGGTTTCACATTGCACATACATGTTTAAAAAGAAGATCACAGAGCACATATATACACAAGTGATACCACACTTTGACAAATTTAGATACACCAATCAGCCTAACTGTACATCTTGAACATGGAGAAAAACATGCAAATGTAACATAGGGACACTAGGCAGGATTCAAACCCCCCCACACTACAGGCATGAAGCAACAGAATTGCCACTGAGCTGCTGCATAAGTACAAAAAGACTGAAAGTGACATATAGATGTTAGCCAAGCAGGCAGTAAACCACAGGTAAAACACTGTGAATGAGTTCATTTGTGCAGTGGCCAGTTATGGTGGTATGGGCATGATTTTCCTCAAGTAATAAAAAATGGAAGATGGAGAAGTGAAATATGGGAATAATACCAGAACTCCTAATACTGTATAACTCAATGGCTTAAGGATCTATGCCTAGAATGTGGTGGGTTCAAACCCTGTGCTCATCATTACAAGGTCACTGGTTCAAATCCTGTGGATGAAAGAGTACTCTCTGATCCTCAATTGTATGTCACTTTGACAAAAGCCTATGCTATTATATTTATTTATTTTAATATATTTATTATGTTTAGAATATTTATTTGTTTGTTTGTTTGTTTATTTCAAAATAAATAACCCTGAGCAAGGCCCTTAGCCCTGGTCATTGCAGGGGTACTGCAGGCTGGTGCCCCCTGTGCTTTGATCCTAAAAACTCACAGAGATGATAGAGGATGTTAAAAATGAATAATTCCTGTACACCCTGTACAAATGGAACACAAAGTAACGCTATTCTCTTTGATTGCGAACCTTCAGAGACATTTTAAGAATTCCACTCCATTATGCAAAAATAATTCAGGCTTCAAATGGCCATGATGTATGTTGAAAATAGGTAAGCTAGGGAGCGGTTTGGCAGGCTGGCACAAATGCCGGGATATACTGGAAATCTAGGCATTCTAGTGTGAAGTATGGCCACTTTCAGCATCGGGTGTGGTTCAAGCAGTACTTTGATGTCAGGAAACTGTCCCAGGTACGTGTCCAAGGTGATAAGCGAGGAGTCCACCAGCTTCTGATGGAAGTCTTCCCAGAGAGCATCGCAATTCTGCAAAGAGTAGCAACGACATGGGGAACAAGAGGAACAAGAGGTGACACCTAATTATCTAAACAAATACAACAGGCTGTACTTTGTTCTGCTTCTGGATCTGCAGGAAGCCATAGTACCTGAAACCACCACGCATGGCTACACTTTAAATCCTGAGTTTTTTTTTGTCATTTCTGCCATTTTGAGTGTAGCTTAAATAAAGCATATCATGTCAGTAATATGATACCTGAATAATAAAGGCTTCTTTTATTAAACTCTTTTATTAAACTGTTGGTTTCTAAAATTCAATTACTAAGAACAAAAAAATCTGAACCATACCATTTCTAAATTCAATTAAAACATCTCTATCCTGTAAAAAAGTATTTGGCATCTTCAACTTGACCATGTCTTATAAAAAATTAGATACTATTCTAAGATTTCTTTCTGTGCCAAGCAATAAATCCTGACATCAATTTATAAAAGTAGCCTCCAAACCAATTTTAATCTCTCCAAATTGCAAACAGAATGTTATTCCACAAAATATAAAAGACAAGTTTATTCTTGGACATTTTCCATCCATCTATTATCAATAATTGGTTATTTTAATAGCTCTGCAGTAATCTGCAATCTTGCCTGCAATGCGAATATTTTATAGAGTATATATACAGACACATATTCTTGTAAATGGGAATGTAAATACTTACTACTGATGTTTCGTTTGACCGGATTTGAACATACATCTCAATGTTTCACGCAGCCTTTTTAAATATGACTGAGGAACATAGCAAAGAAACCCTAGCCCATCAATCTTTTTCCATAGACGCTTGTTCAGTACAGGTTTGTGGGTGGCCTGGAGCCTGACTTTAACAGAAACAGGAAACTGGAAAGCTTGGGAGGTGAGTTCAGTGTGTGCCTCAGTGGGTTATCTGACTGGAAGATTGTAGGTTTCAATCCTGTCCTTGGCAGAATAGTCACATGTACGTTGGGCCCTTGAGAAAAGCCCTTAACCAGGTCTGACCAGAAGCTCCTGTATATATACACATGAATGAGTAAAAACAGTATGATCACCCTCACATGAAGCGTATAATGCTGACTACTTCGTATAAATGGTGCCTGTCGAGGTCTGGGATATATTAAATGGTAACTTAAATTTCGATAATTGTAGTCGATAAGTTGAATGGGTAGGGATCTGACTAACTTTGACAAAGGCCAAATCATTATGGTCAGATGCCTGGGTCAGAGCATCTTTGAAATTGCAGTGCTTGTGGGGTGCTCACGGTCAGCTGTGGTGAGTACTTACTGAGAGTGGTCTGAGGAGGGAAAAGCCATGAACTGTTGATTGGGTGTTGGGTGACCAAGGTGTGGCATGTGAACATCCTCTCTGATTCAAACTAACTGAAGGGTTACTGTTGAACAGACGGCAGATAATTCTTACGATTTTGAGAGTACTGTGTTACGATATTTAGGCCATCACGCCCTGCTGCGTATTGGATCGTGTAGCCAGAGGCCAGTCAGAGAGTCCATATTAACCCCTATCTACTGTTGAAAGCATTTACAATGGGCATGCGAGCATTGGAACTGGACGTTGGAGCAATAGAACAAGGCCACTTGGTCCAATGAATCCTGTTATCTCTTGCATCTTGTGGACGGCCTGATGTGCCAAGAATCTGAGGCATGCCTTGGAGCAAAAAGTCAAATCTGCGGTTACACAGTTGCATACTCAGTAGGGCTCGATGACCTGTGTGTCATGACACAGTACTCCTGCAACCATAATTAGAATGATCTGCCATTTGTGCAACAGTAGCCCTTCTGCTGATTCATACCAGAGAGGATAGCCTTTGTTCAAACCTCACATCCATGAGTCTTGGCTGTCCAACACCCTGTCGGTGGATTGTGGTTTTTCTCTCCTTGGACAACTCTCAGTAGGTATTCACCACAGCTGACCGTGAGTGCCCCTCAAGCATTGCCATTTCAGCGATGCTATGACCCAGTTGTCTAGCCATACTGATTTAGCCCCTGTCAAAGTCACTCAGATCTTTATCCCTGGCCATTTCTCCTGCACTGAACGTTAAGTACAAGTACTGAAAGCTAGCTTACCATGTAATATATCCTTGACATACATCGTTTTTACCTTATTCACTTCACTTGGGGGTGGTCAAAATGTTTTCGCTTTTCAGTGTACGCTACTGTTCAAAAGTTTGGGGATCACTTAGAAATGTCCTTGTTTCCTAAAGAAAAGCATTTTTTGTCAATTTAAAATAACATCAAATTAATTAGAAATAAAGTATAGACATTGTTAATGTTGTAAAGGACTATTGTAGCTGGAAATGGCTGGTTTTTAATGTAATATCTACATTGGCATGCTGAGGCCCATTAACAGCAACCATCAGTCCTGTGTGCCAAAGGCACGTTGTGTTTGCTAATCCATGTTCATCATTATATAAGACAAATTTGATCATTAGAAATCCCTTTTGAAATTATGTTAGCACAGTTGAAAACTTGTGTGCTGATTAAAGAAGCAATAAAACTGCCCTTCTGTAGATTAGTTGAGTGAAACTTTTGAACAGTAATGTATATGTGTGTGTGTGCGTGTGTGTGCGTGCGTGAGTGTGTGTGTGTGGGATATTTGAAAACTGAAGAATCACAATGTGCCTGTCCTTGGGCATTCCACATTCCAATGTGCCTGTGCCTGTCTGTGGGCATTCCACAGAGGAACGCTGCACAAACATGGGGAGAACAAACCCCACAAGCACAAAGTAGGATTTGAACCTCTAATGCTGGAGGTGAGAGGCTGCATCACTTCCCACTGAGGTTTCAGGCTCACCATGATCCTATAGAGGATAAGCTGGTTTGTAAAATGGGTGTATGGAGAGGAGGAAACTCACACAGCCACCCGTCTGAATCACTGGATTAAAACCCCAGGCTGTGGAGGAATTTGTTTGATGTTGCTTTACAGCACATGTCAGTGAGGTTGTCAGAATGGATTCTAACATTACAGATACCCGGTAGAGAACTAGAAATGACTGGAAATCTCCTAGGGATCTTCAAGGGTCAACACTGTGGGGGCAGGCAGTGCCTAGGTATTGAGCCATCACCCCCCACCCCACTTTCATTCTAAGGACCACCACCACCCCCCCCACGCACACACACACACACACACACACACACACACACACACACACCCTTAGCTATGAAACTACTCTCACAGTTCGTGGCACTGTGGATGCCTGTAACAGGCTCTGCAACACCTTAGCACAGAGCTTAAAAACGACTGACCCAAATGCGGTCATTTATTAGCCATTAATTAGCAATTCAAGCCTAAACAAAGCTTATTTCCGTTGATATGATTATTCAGTGGTCAGTCAGCCATGTAGCGAGCTGCACATAAACCTCACACACCACCATCACAGTTTCTCTTTACACACCCTTTGGCTGGGGTGCAAAACTCCACCTGAAAGACTTATCGCTTTTTACAGTAAGTTCTCAGTGCTGAATTGAAGCTGAAGGAAGCACCGAAGGTCTGGCACAGAAACTCTGTCTATTATGCATGACTTTGAGCAAAGTAATCAATACGTTTCAAATTAAATCTTACTGAAGGCCAATATTTATTGCCTTGGATGTGTATCTACTCCCTTTGGCACAAAGAGGACTTTCCTTATTGAATGAGGACATGATCGGCTTGTTCATCACTTCCTTTATCTAAAATCAGTTCTATTGTTGTCACGGTACGTCTGTCACCTAAGCACATATAAAACAATTAAACTGCAAAGTGAAATATGGTATATTAACTATTCCTCACAAGAACTCACACATCTAGCCCAACATAAAACTCAGCAGGAGCCGGTAAGCAGAAAATAGGATCGGAGAGTTATTTTCCCAATAATACATCATAATACAGTATGTATAATAACACTAAATCGATTTTATTGTTAAATCCTTGACAGTTTAAAAATATACACTTACTTATCAGTTATTGTCAGTAGAACATAAATCACAAAGTAAACACTGTTGATCTCTTCATCTATATATAACAAAAAAATTTGCAATAAACAGCAAAGGTGAACTCTGCAAAAAAAGTGTCCCGCACAGCAAATAACCTGATGATATGCTGTACTCACCTGTGAAATTCACCTGAAATTACTTGCGTGTTACATTAGTAATAGAAATGCCGGTACCTACCCTAATCATTCACAAAAAGTGGAGCCCATCTGATCATGAATTGGTGGGTGTGTTTTCTGAAATGCCCGTCTGTACATAAAAACGTTACGGACCCCGTAAGATACTGTTGAGCTCTGACAAAAAGCCGGCAGAAAGGAGAAGGCTCACCTTCCCTATGGTCATGACGTCATCCTTCCCGTACCAGCTGCCCTCATACACTTCATGCAGGGACTCAGTCAAGTTCATGGATGCCTGCTGCATCCCTGGGAAGCAACCACACCAGTAAATTTATCCATTCAGCAGATAGCACTTCAGTAATACTTTATTTGAGGGGGCACAAATGAAGTAGTAGCACACTCTTACTTTATTAAATTAAATGAATTAACCTGAAACTAAGTGTTAATTACATACTGACCCCATGTTTGTTCCTCATTAATCATGACAGTTCATATATTTCATGCAGTTAGCACCGTATATTTTTTCATTATTTGTACTTGAGTAGTAACTCAGTTACTAATTTACTTATGCCCCCTCAAGTGAAGTGCCACCAATGCTTTTTTTCCAAAGCAATTTACAATTGTGTGGTCAGGGTCAGGGAGTCCCTGGAGGCCCCGATGGTGACATCACTCTGCCAATCATGGGCAACCATCTGACCAGAGGCACAGAATCCTAAGCCGCTAAGCCACACACCACCTCACACATCAGCTGACTCCAGTCCTACAGACTTAGTAGTTTTTACAGTTCAATTGAGCTCAGAAACATCAATTTTATAAATCCTTCTATTAAAACGTCTTACTACTGTGTTATTTAGTTATGCATTGTTTTCTTTTACATTTATAAACATACTTTTGGTGGAAATTTATATCAAATAAAGGAAGCTTAAAAAAAAAGAAATAACAAAGAAAATAAACAAATGTCACATAGTACTAGGCAAGTTTAACGCCATATACATATTGGAGAGTGTACTATACTGGGATAGGCAGAGAATTTATTCAGGTTAATCAATCATTGAGGTTGAATAATGTTATGGTGAATGAAAAGTGTTAAATGGTTGAAAAAAGTGGGGAATTTCACAATAAGACATGACGGTCCTCTGTTGCAAACATCTTGAAGCTCTTCCTGTTATTAGATTAACACCTAGGTGATAGATGATATACACTATTTCTGAGAAAACTGAAATCTCTGCCAGTTTCATGTCATGATCTATTTCAGAAGGCCTGCAGGGGGATTGTGCTTCCGTCTTCGGCGGGCTGAACTCTCACCTTTAATGGTGGCCAGGTAGGCCTTCATTTCCTTTTGCAGCCGAGTTCCTTCTGCCTGTAGGAAAACAAAATTAAGGACAGGAGAGCTTCATTTAGCAGCCTCTTGACACAGGACTCTCACTAAATTATCCGAACCATGGATCTCTGTGTAATATTCTTTAATATGGCAACTAAAAAAGCTAATGCCCTGATTTCATTAGCAGCTGGACCCGCTGTCAGACAAATTTCACTGAATTATTCTCATTAAGTTGCCCTACAAATTCATGGACAGATCAGGTGATGCCAATGTCAGTACTTCAAGTACTTATTTAATGACATACTTCCATTTCTCATAGTGTCACAAACCCCTCATCTCACAACAACAGGGATAATTAAATAAAGTAGTGAAAAAACTGCCCCCTTTTTCAAAGCCAAGGGAGAAAGCAGGGGCGATTGTAGGATTTGACCCTACAGGGTGCTCTGTCCCCTGAAGAAATACGAGGTGCTACCCCCTGGGTCGTCCATGACAATGTTTTCCTAGTGGTGGGTACACAAAAATATGGGACAAATCCATTCACCAATTTTTTGCAGCCACTTGTCCTATTCAAGGTTGGGGTCCAGAGCCTACCTTGGAAGCTATGGGCACAAGGCAGGGAATAACCCAGGATGGGGCACCAACCCATCACAGGGTCCAGACACAGAATTCGTAATCTCCAACTCCACACATGTAGAGCCAGGGCAGAGCCTCGAACCCTGGTGCCAAAGGTGTGACACAAGAGTGCTAACCAATGCACCACTGTGCCTCCTCCACAGGGAAAAACATGATTTCTCAGGGAAATTCAGGCAAAAAAAAACCGCTAAAGCCACCCTACATAGGGATCTAGAACTGAATAACGGTGAAAGTAAATAATAAATTAAAAATAAATAAGCAAGTGTCTGGCCATGGGCATAAATTATGCCCATGGATCCCCCTAAATGGGTGGAGACCTCACCCCCCCCCCCCAAAGTTCAACCCAAAGTTACTTGTGTCTGGCCTTTAAAAACAATGTTCTTCTGGGGGTATAGTCACAATCACAGCTGTTCATTATTTATAGGACCTCTGCCAGTTCTGGGTCCAAAAGGTAGGTTTAGGTAGCATAAAATCAGCAGTTCACATTATACAAGTCAGAGCTTAAAAAAAAGCAGGCCTACTTTTGGAGGACGATCTGAAGAAAGAGTAGCCCAGGGGGGACAGGCCTCAGGTGCCACACCAAATGTTTCTCATCTGAGTCCATTCCTCCAGACTCCACTGGGATTTTACACCTTTCCTGTATTACTGACTAACATACGTGTCAGAAGAGATTCCCTGGCAGCAGACGACCACAGGGCACCTCTCTCCTGGGTGCTGAAATCATTGTGTTTATCAGACTGCCACAATAAGGTGCCTCTTGTGTGAAATAAACTGCACAGTCCATTGGTACCAGCACTTTGCATCGATCCAGCTGCAATGAGGTACGGTCCACATGTGCAAACTACGCAAAATCCAAAAATGTATTTTTAACTAGACATGCACTTTAAACACGCAATATACAAAAGCACATTTTGGGTAGCTGTTGTGTGGCTGAATTTATTTTAAAATACGAATTCAAATAGATATTGATTTTAGACTGTATTTTGCAGTGACTGATTTTAAAAATCTTTCGTGTTAGATTTGTTATTCCACTGTGGTCATTTCATCTGGATTCATTCCAGAATAATCACATTCAACCAAGATGTTCCAAAAAATGCTACTCATGGGACTCTGTACTGCCTGACAACAGCCAGGGTTATGATACGTGGCATTGGCATCATGGGTAATCAGTTCTGCAAAAGGCCCCCGAAATCAGCAAAAACCAACCTCGCTTTCATGCGACAAACGTGACTCAGCAACGCAGTGTGTGAAAAATCTGATATTCCGTTACAGCAGAAAGATACACACAGAGTTTTCAGGAAGCTATGAGGAGGATTTATTCGGACAGTTTATGGTGTGACAAAGTAGGAGCATGGAACATAAACATTTAGATCACAGCTTTAAAAGAACGAGCCGTAAAAAAGGAGCTGAACCACTGCTTCCTAGCTATCCCCCCCACACACATGTCAAATTAAAGTTATCAGTTACATTTTGATTTATTGCAGCAGACACTCTTATCCAATGCATACAATTGAGAAAGCAGGGTCAGCCAATCTCTAAAGCAATCAGGGTTAAGGACCTCACTCCACGGCACAGCGGTTATACCATGACTCTACCAATCATGGGATTTGTACTGATGCACTTCTGACCATGAGCACAGCAACCAAACCTGCTGAACCACATGCCGCCCCTAAAGTGAGAAAAGCTTACAGCATCTGCTAATCCCAAGTGGTCTCTTATCCAGGTACTAACCAGGCCTGACGCGGCTTAGTTTCTGAGATCGGATGATTTCAACATGTTCACGGTTGGTTTGGCCATAAACTGCAAGTAGCTGAAGGAGTGTGTCCCTAACTATATCCCTCCCCCAATACATCTACATCCTCCCGTGCATCACGTGCTACATTAAATATTCCATCGATCTTCTAAAAGCTTATCCTGATCAGGGCCGTATGGGAGGCCTGGAGCCTGTTCCCGGCACAAGGTTCATCTTAAATGAGACACCATTGCCTTAACTATTCAGGCCTTGAAATAAAGGTTTGTAATAAGTCTGTCAGAGATTCCAGACTTCGATTCATCCTTATTGGTCTCCATCGATACAGCTCATTCTGACAGGTCTGATCTTCCCGCAAGTGAAGAAATGGAGTGGAGAAGCTCAGTAATACACCCATGATGTGCTTCGCCAGGTCTTTCATTAGGATGAGCCAAGATGGTCTCCATACAGAATGTGGATGAGGGACCCCCTTGCTTGTTAAGTTTCTGTGTGTGTGAAATAATGTGAATGTGAATTGAATCCCAATGACCACTAATCAGTGAATTGCTCTGGAGTTTATCATGCCAGGCTCATGCCACAGCTACAGTGTACCTTCACACAGGGTAAAGATCAGTGAAATACTAGCACATTACAGTATCAGATATGTTTAATAAGGGCCAGGATCAGATATATGTCAATATGAAATCTTCTGAAATGCCTTAGATCAGTGTTTCCCAACCCAGTCCTTGGGGACTCCCAGACAGTCCACATTTTTGCTCCCTCCCAGCTCCCATTGGATCCAACCAAAACTGTCACTTGAAAAAACAATATGCCTGCTGTGATACTAATTATTATTTTTTATTTTTTATTAGTTTTTCATAAATTCATGGGGCTGTGAAACGATAAACAATCACCAAGAGGACAGCAAAATCATTGATAAAAGTTGTACAAAATGGACAATCACCAGCTGCATTATGTACTGCACTACATTAACGTTCTGATGTTTGCAGTTGAATTATCTCCAAATCTTATATGTGATACATGCAATGTGGTTGTTAAAATTTCTGAAAGCTAAATCATAATATCTAAACATTCCCAGAGTAACACTGCGGTAATATACCGTACATCGGGGTGCCCACACACAGCAGGGGTCCAGAGAGGGTGACCACATAATCCTTGTCAGTTGGGACACCATTTCAATTAACAGGACCCAGATTTCACTTTAGAACTCAGTGAGTTCTTGCCGTGTGCTGATTGGTCAGTCTCCTATAATCATGCATGTGTCACTGATGTTAATGTGAAACAGCTGGATGAGTCATTCAATCAAGGAAACAAAACAGTGAAAGTACAAGAAAAATTGAACAAATTAGCCAAGGACAGGAGCCTTTCAGTCTTAAAGCAGTTTGTAAAACCTGAAGTAGCTGATAGTGTCCCCCTTGACATGTATCTGGTGGACACCCTAGGTCCAGACATTATGTCCTCAACTTCTAGCACATCTATGCCGCAAACATGTTATTTCATTTTGTGAAAAACTGCACTCTGCCAAATGCAAAAATTACACTGATTTGTAAACAAAGTCACAAAAATTAAATGTGTCAGGTATCACTTTAGCTAGTACTGTGTTTCTACAGTGATATAGAGACTCCATCCATCCATCCATCCATCCATCATCTCCCGCTTTATCCGAGGTCGGGTCACGGGGGCAGCTGCCTCAGCAGG
>JAAGVU020000001.1:27679548-27691708 GCA_011763525.2 Mormyrus iriodes
ATAGACACTACAGTTGAGACCAATTCAACACCAAGTAAAAATGCTTTCAATTTTGCATCCAAATTCCAACATGTTTATGTGACTTAATGATGACAAATTTTCCTCTGTGTGTCGACATGCTTGTGTGTATGAGTGTATTTGAATGTGCATGTGATTTGCATGTGAAGCGTGTGTGCCCTCCAGTGGACAACCATGCCATCCCGTGGGCTTCAGATCACTGTAAGCTCACCTATTTCCACATAACGGCTTGGCAGGTCCCTCATTTCGGAGGGGTCTCGCTCTTTAACGACACAGATCTGAGATGTAGGAAGGGAGACGCGTTGTGGGCCAAAGGGAAGTGCATAAATACACATACACAAGACCCTTGTGCTAATAACAGTTACAGCTGTCTATCGTATCTATGCACACAGACAGACAGAATGCCAGGCAAGCACACAGACAGACAAGCAGAAAGCCAGGCAGATAGACAAGGCGAGAGACTGGCAGGTAGGCAGACAGACGAGCAGAGAGTCAGGCAGGCAGGCATATAGACAGACAGACAGACAGTACAGATAGACAGGCAGGCAGGCTGGCATACAGACAACTACAGACAGGCAGGCAGACAGACAGGCAGCCAGGCAGGCATGCAGGCAGACAAGCAGACAGACAGACATGCCTAGGTACCTTGACTGAAGCGCCCCAGCCAATGATGAGGGTACAGTTGTCCTTCCAGCATAAGCTGCACGGATACATGTCAGGCCTCAGGGACATGTTGTCCCGCACCACGTTGGTAATTCGCTGCTTTGTGCTGATATCGTAAATTTTCACTCCCTATCAGGAGAAATGAGAACTGGTTTCAGTGTGATTTTGCCAGAAAGAAAAACAGAACAGATCCTGACATACAGAGAACAGAAAATATCCGACTGAGAAACTACTATTGCTTTATTATCAATTTAACTCATTATTTAGACAGCCAGTGGGGTTGTACTTTGTTGTTAGAGGCCAGTACTAGAAAATAGACTTCTCACTAAAGAGAAGAGTACATGATCGCTTACTCCCCACTATTAACTAGTGATGGGGATGAGACCTCTTGTTCGTAAGGAAGGAAAACTCTCCACGAAACATGCACAAAACTTAGAGCTAAAGCGCAGTTTCATTCCACATTTTCAAATAACTCTACATATATTAAATCAAAGTAATGCATCCTTGTTGAGCTTCAAGACTACAGCAGTTACATCCCCTCTTTTCACTGTATAACTGGCATGAGCGATGGAGGGATGGATGTCCAGCACTTTTAAAATGAAGAACTACCCCCATGAAGACCTCACTAAGAAATGCATAAAGAACCACTTCCTACATTTCAAAGGTGTCATCCATTCTTGCTTGTCGTCAATTGTATCTTAAAATGTCAAATGTTCACGTCTGAATGTGCCAGAAAAGTCTGTTGTGAAATAGATGCTTTTGACATACACACTCAAAATGATAAAAGGATGGACGAGACCCCATTCTGTCTGCTTTTGCCTAATGCTGGCCAGTCACGGGTAATAGATGGAGAATTACAGCCCTTTCTGACACAGTGGACCAATCATCAGGCAGGAATGGGGGGGCATGTTAAAACACGGCCCCTGCTTTGGACAATAGGGAAGGACTCCCATCAGGGGCAGACCTCCACAAAGAGCATTGCCAACGTGCCTTGCAGCTTCTGGAATCCTAATCATTATTCCACCAAACAGCTACATCCTCGGCCCTGACAGCTTGTAAGTCTTGCATTAAGAATCTCCAGGGGGAAGCTACTATACAACAACAACAACAACAACAACAATAATAATAATAATAATAATAACAACAATAATAATAGAATTATCATTATTGTGATGATGGTGATATTTTAATTTTTGTATTATTGTATGATTAACACCATTATATGTATCATTTTAAGTTATCATTATTACCCACTTAACATTCCCCTCATTAAATTGCACCTGCACACTTTTGAGCTCGAGCAATTAAAGAGCTACTAAGGGGGAGGACCTAAGAATTATTTAGTTAGGAGCATCTTCTGCCTCCCAGAGGGATTTTTCAGGCTCGTTTCACGCCTTTCTTTTCTTCTTTTTCAAGAAGGACCTTAATGTTGGCCGCTGATTCTCTTTTAAGGCCTGACAGTCAGATCAACGGATCGAGATGGCATCCTCACCACATTATTGGCCCAGGCTATGAGGTTGGCTCTCCACTTGATGTTGGTGATGGTGCCCTCTCCCTCATGCAGAGAAGTCATCTTCCAGCGGTTCAGCCAATTCCTCTCATACAGCAACAGCTGCAGGACAACACAAAAGTAACATTCAAAACAGGATTTTCATGCATAAAGGGCGATACGCCGTGAATAACCAGACATTTGCACACTTCACTAGCTAGAACGAGGGTCCGCAGGTGCTTTTGTTTCAGCCAGCATCTCAGATTTCTCCAACGGAATGACTTTCACCTTGGAAAAGTCGAGACATATTTCCAGAGATGTAACCCATCACGTCTTTCACAAAAGATATGAAGCGGCAACAGTTTGCTTTTGTGCACAGGGAGTGAAACAATTATTTGCTCAATTAAGCATAATTGATTTGTTGGCATGGGACAGCGCTAAAACTCACATTCACGGCAGAATGGAAGAGAGCGCCACTGGCATAAAAGCTTAGACAACGAGGACCCGGGGGACGGCTACTTCTAGATTTATATGGGTTCCTCAAAGCGAGAAAAAAAATCTGCCCATGTTCTGTCATTTTGATGCTGGTCCCTAATTGCTAAATCTACAAAAAATAATGCTGTTTCAGTTTGGTAAAATTTCTTGGATAAAGCTTCAGGGAGATTTCAGAAAAAAACTACAAACTAAAACAGTAAAAACATGCTAAACAAAAATTTATCCATATCACCTTTGGTAAAACACCTCCCCCCCCCAAAAAAAAACCCTGGTAAGTAACCTACATATTCCAAACCAAGTTTTTTTCTCCATTTGTGATGAAACATCACAGCAGAATTAAACCTGACCCAACAGTTTAATAATATGCCTAATGATCACCAGCAGAGGGCAGTCACACACTAAAGACGGATCAAATGGACCGAGACATTCTCAGTCTGAAGCCAAACATTAACACACCATGTTATCACCTCAAGAATCCTTTCAAAAATTATTCCTCCTAAGTGAGACATTGTCATTATTCTGCTTACAGCTGAAGTTTTACTTTAAATCAGGGGGCGTCACAAAAAACCAAAACAAAAAAGAACAGTGATGGGATACTGTATTCTTCAGATGTTTTAAGCCTTTAAGGTACTATCTGGCAGTGAGCCGACTCTTCCACCACTGATTGGTGTACAGTGCCTTTGTTTGACACAGTGGCCAATCAGAGGCCTTGTTTCAGTGTGCTGCCCTTAAGCAGGCAGCTCGGGCCCCAGGGGCCCCATGTGCGGTCTGCTCACACAGCAGTACCCTCATGATGGAGCCTGATACTACTCTCCATATGCATTAAGCAAAACGGGCACTTATCACATCGAATCTCGACCCCCTTGTTCTTAGTCTGAAAATCTGCTGACCGGTAAAAGTCAGCTCCACATACTTGGCCTGAAAATGCTGTTGACTCCATCAATAGTCCGCACTAAAAGTAGAACACCTCTAATTTCACTGCCGTTCCGTTTTGGTGGCTGTAAGTGCCATAGCAAGCTCGTGTTAGATTCAATCAATGGTTAATTATTAATTCATACACACAAGAGTTTAGTGGACAAATGGCATAGCCAGTCTGCCAGCTTTTAATGTGCGATGAAGCCTTAAACACTTTTCTATTGATTCAACAAAGCAAATCTGAAGATGCAATCTACCATGATTTAAGCATTCATTTAACATTCTGAGTCTGCACAGCTTGTATGTAAATGCAAGATTTCTCCAACAAATATACTAGCCTTAGACAAGGCAGCTGCATGGTAACGCGTTTTCCAGAATTCACCAAATTTATTCAGACAAGAATAACACAAAAAAAGCGTAATGCGGCAAAGAAATAGGCGAATCAGCACTTTGGATTTGTTAACAGGTCAGATAACACGGAGGAAATATGACTCCCCACGCTACGCCGAATTGCCTGTGATGAGTCGTACCTTCTGCCAAAGCGTATCGATTTTCATCAGTCACAATTTATGAAGTTATCATTTAAAACACGCAGGCAGAAAGAGACAACGGGCAGATGGCGATCAGGGAACAAGCACCCGGTATCACAGTTAATCCCTCACTAGGACAGGATGCATTTAAAGGCACAGTGCAAACACAGCGAAGGGAGACCTAACTAGCTACGAGTAAGAATAGCGTCAAGAAGACGGCTAGTCTTCCTAACAATGGCTATTTACTTTATTTTGGAGGGACGGCACTTGATAACAGAGCCAAATGCAGAGCACTTCATTGAAATGGGCCACTCTCCCCTGAGTGCACTCCAGGATACGGACAAGTGAGGCTCGCATTTGGGCAAATGGCTCTCTGCGTGTTTGCAGTTCCTTTCCGCAGGCAAAAGCGCCCGACCAATGGCCGTTCAAATCATCATTTGTTTTTAATAACCCCGCCCCTCACCCCTTATCGGTTTGCATTCTCTGCAATTAAATAATTAAGGCAGTTAAGCGCAACACGCACTAGTATCCTCCACCAGGGGGCAGCTGTGTGCAATAAGACTTGAGGTTGGGTCAAAACAGTAAGCATCTGCACTGAAAGAGCACATATTCTCATTTTTGTGTACTCATAGCTCTTCAGTCCGTCATTACCTTGAAACACTTAAAGAACATACCATACACTGGAGTTTCTTTCATTGAGTGACAGTGTAGGTTGGATATATGAATGATACAAATACATCTGAGATATTGCAGCCCTGACTTTCCACATTTTTTCACATATTCTTTGGAACAATTTCTGGACATGTCATGAAGCTAAGGCAATGAAGCACAATAAGCTTCCTATCCAAAGGCTAACACCATTGGTCGAAAAGAAGACCCTCATCTTTAATGTTAGTCATTGCTTCCAATGGCCAAGTTTGCACTTTCCTGCCCTTCAAGGTTAAAACAAAATATGTATATGAAATGTGTCTACAAAAACTGAGTTCCATGTAGAATTACTCAAATAAAACGATCTAATTACAGCTACACTATTCAGGGAGAGCAATTAGTGTCAAATCAGAGGATCACCATGTGCAGTGCTTGGATACACTCCATCTACACTGGACCAGCACATGATGTCACACTGAGGCTCACCTCAAAGTTCATTTGCGTTGGCCACCTGTGTTCTACAAGCATCCACTAGTACACATATTCAACATAAAAAACACGGAAACCATATGCTGTTTCCAACAAGCATGAGATAAGAGTAAGGGCGGAGCATAGCTACATTCCCTTTAGCTTGTCATTTTACCATGTAATACATCTCATCTACAGACAGCTATCTGTCTTGGGAATGAGCGTGAGCTTCTCCAAGTTTCCTCCTGAGGGCAGAGGCAACGGCAACCCAAACGTTAGCATACAATTTAGTTGTTCTACTTTGAACTTGTCAAACCAAGATGTGTGGAAGTACTTCTGCTTATGCCAATGCTTTGGGAGTTGTTATTTTCCCATTAATAACAATGCTATATCAGCCAAAGCAATGCACATTAAGCATGAAATAGACATTTGACTAAAAGGCTGATGAGACATCAATGTGGGAAATGCTAAATTTTGTAGTAAAGGGATATTTTAAAGATGTACAGTGAAGGTGCGTTTCTTTTGTGCCGCTTAAAGGGCTGTAAACCTGTTACTGGGGAGCTTAGGTAAAATACCTTTTAATACCCACTGGAGGCACTTGTTAATTAAAAGCTTTAAACTTAACACACAACTAATGCACTTCTGAGATCTATACAATAAAAAAATCCTATGTAGCATTTGATCTGCAATCGATCCACCGAAGTCTGTGACAATCTAGATGGGAAAAACTGCCTGCACCTCAACAATCGTACGGGTAGCTCCATAATGTGAGTAAATATTGGAGAATGCTAAGGAGGAAGCACATCTTAGGAAAGAGGGGAAGCTGCTCAGAGCTAAAGCTTTGAGATGATGCTTCAGTCTGCAAAAGTCAGGATAAACAAGTACAGCAACAAGACATTAATCTAAAGAGCATAGACTGAATGACTGAGGAGTGGCTTTGAAGAGAAAAACTAAACATTGTAGAGTCAACTAAGTGAAATCCGGCACTTACATCTTAATTACGACCCAGAATTAGGCCGCCATCCCATAATAATGCCAACCCTTGTTGAAAGAATTTAACAAGAACAGGAAAATACGAAATACTTACATACTTGGCTGTTCAGAGTATTATCCTGAGGGTGAACACTTATTGATCCAACCAGTTCAGTTTAACTGTTCAACTATATTTTAGTAAACTAATTTAAAAAAATAAAAATGATTTTTTTTTTTTTAATTGGTAGAGTTGTCGTCATCTAACCTCTGTAAAGTATAAAAATCTAAGGCACAATTTCATGGGTTCCTTGGGATAAACACATCATACGTACAGGCCACAGTAACGACCAAAGTGAAAATTAAAAACTATATCAAAAATTATGGGCAAAGCAAGCTTTTAGTGGTCTCAAAAGCAAATAAAAAACAGTCAGAAGATACTTTGAAAAAGTTTTTAACACCCAGACATGTGTTAGTGTGAATTTCATATCAAACATTTAAATCTTTCCATAATTTGATCTTTGCGTACAATACTATGTAAGTGAATTTCACAGTTTCCAGCTATTTCCCCCAACAGCTCAATGCAGTAGCGAGCAGTGACAAGCAAATGGTGGCCCAGGTCTCAGGAGTGCATTATTTAAAGTTCTTGCTAACTACACAGTTCAACAGATTATTTTCATCAGAGATAATTTTATGCAGGTTTTGTAGTGTTTTTTTATGGTGATTTCAAATCTGTGTTTAGTTTCTTCTCTAGCACTTCTAGTTTTTCTGGTGAAGCCTATTACAGATTTAACGACAGTTGTCTGGATATTTTATGTTACGGACAGCATTAACTGTGATTGATTTCAGTCGTTATCATGCCTAGAAATTGCATTAATAATCCAGACAGTTTCTGTAATGTGTGTGGTTCATTCATGATGAAAGCACAACATTGCCCAATTACTGCAGATATCACCTGTACCAGTTGTTTCAATGGACTGCGTGACTGGCTAAATCGGAGAAAGGTAGCGATGCCATTTGAAATCCTGATGTTGTGGAGGGAACCATGAAACACAAGTGGATTCTCTGGTAAAACTAAGCACAAAATTGTATATCCTAGCCTGGATATTGCAATCAGGCCTGTTCCTCATGATGATTCATTGGTTTTTCCTGTACCGCCACATGATGGACTTGCTTCTGTAGAAGGTGCTGAGGAATACGGTGAAGGTGCAGTTGCTCACAATCCAGAGTCATCCCATCCTGATTATGTGGCCGATGAAGATTCAGAACCAGAGATTTTTATACTGTAAGATCTCATTCATGATCTAAATCTATCCAAAGACAAAGCAGAACTTCATGCACCAAGGCTTAAGCAGAAGCACTTGCTTGCAATGGATGTTACTATAGCTACAGAAGATAAAAATCATAACTTGACAACGTTCTTCACTGCTGACGGCTCACTGTGCTATTGTCATGACATCAATGGACTCTTCACCAGTTTGTCACAAGAGAATGTTCCATCTGAATGGCGTCTCTTCATTGATTCGTCTCAAAGAAGCTTGAAGGCAGTCCTATTGCACAATGGAAATTCCAAAACAAGTGTATCAATTGCTCATTCTGTTAATCTAAAGGAGTCCTATGACAACATGAGGATACTGCTTGAAGCAATCTGGTATAAAACATACCAGTGGAACATCTGCAGTGATCTAAAGGTCACTGGCATTTTTGTGGGAATGCAAGGATGATGCCCCAAATACTGCTGTTTCCTGTGGCTGTGGGATAGCCGATCTACTGCGAAACATTATGTCAAGTGTGTCTGGCAGCCAAGAGATACCTACGAGCCAGAAACAAGCAGGGTTCAGTTTCTGCCTCTGGCTGATCGGCATCAAATATTTCTGCTACCTCTCCATATAAAGCTAGACTGAATGAAGAACCTTGTAAAGACCATGGTTAAAGCAAACATACAGGGTTTTCAGTATCTTATTGAGAAACTTCCAAACATCAGCACTGAAAAAGTAAAGGAAAGGATATTTATGGGTCTACAGATCAAGTTGGTTTTGCAGGATGAAGGTTTTAAACAATCTCTCAACAGCCGAACTGGAGGCATTCAAGAGGCTCTGCGAAAATTTTCTGGGTAGCCAAAAGTCTCCTGCATACAAGGAATGAGTTCAGAACCTGCTTGATTCATACCAGAAACTGGGCTGTCACATGTCGTTGAAAGTTAGCTTCTTGCATTCCCATATAGAGTTCTTTCCAGAAAATCCTGGTATGGTGAGTGACGAGCAAGCAGAATGTTTTCACCAGTGATGGCAAAGCTACGAGCTACTTATGATTAAAAGTAGTTAAGCTACAGCCAAGCTACTGTTTTAATATAGTAGTTAGCTAGACTACAAGTTACAAAGAAAAAGAAGCTAACTACATCGAAGCTATTTCATCCGGTAATACTTAATATTTGTGCTGTAGGATGCTCTGAAAGCAAATAAATTAACAAAAACGCGAAACATTAAGTTAATAGTTTAAATGAAAATCTATATTGTTTTAACAATGTAATGTCAAATCACAGTAAGGTTTCAAAAAAGTCTCTGTATTTGGTGTAAACCAAGAGTACGTCACAACTGCAGTGTGAAAATTAGAAGCAAACAAAAAAAGTGATCTTGATAATCTGTCCAAGAACCAAAGTGCTCCTGCGCATTTCAATGAAAGTGTCTAAAATAAAATTGTTTGCCGTGAAGTATATTTCAACTCTTTAACATCCATCCCAAGAGTATCCAAGCAAAAGAAACCAATCAGAAACACGTGGTAGCTGAAAATACCCGTCTTCGTAAAGAGAGAAAAACAACGCAGGTCGTCATCGACTTAGGACTGCGATTGGCTCTGACCAACCGGTTGTAAGTCAGCCCTTTATTTTAACATGCAAAAATTGTCATATGTATAGTATACTGGATAATAATATTATATCATCTTTAAGTCAAATTGTTGTTTTTTTATCATCATTTTCTTAGTTCATTATTGTTATAACCTTTTTATCACCATTTAAACTGCCAAGACACAAACGGATACAAATGTCTACCGTACTGTAACCGTTGCGAACACGAGCCTGAGCACGAGATGAACGAACGAGCATCTCGCAGGGATGCTCGCGCTGCCGGCACAGAAACTGTCATAGAGTTACACTGGGCAGAGCTCACAGTCGTGGCCACATATTTGCGGTCTTGGAACGGCCGTAAAGTTAATCAGTCGTAAGTCGCATAGGTCGTAAGTCGATGATGAAGTAGGAAGGGTGTACTTATTTTTTCTCAAATGGTTTCTGAATGTTGGCTTAAAAGTTACATGTGAATTACTTTGAAATCTGTTATGCTTTTTTCCCCTCCCAGAGTTACATTTGTTTGTTTACAGAACTTGGTAAGGACCACAAAATAGACCCAGATAAATATAAACACAGAATTGAAGTACTTCCTTGTTCCAGTGACTGTATATTTAAAAAAATAATAAAAAATTTACTTGACGGCAGAAATAATGTTTGATGCTATTATTTATGTAGTAATTAACGACAAACTAAGTCTTAGTTACATACTGACCTCATGTTAATTAATGGATTTAATGGATCACGATGCAACTTTTATCCCAAGCAAAATATATATATAACTGGAAAAGCTATAGTGTTTTAAGCGAAGCTGTGCAACTGATAAGATTCTAAAAAAAGTAGTTAAATTAGTAGCGTTGCTAATATTAGCTACGCCCTAACCCTGGTTTTCACCAGGACATTCAGTTAATGGAGTGTCACTACAAAGGTTTCTGGAATGAGAGTACTGTATATTGGCTGACTACTGCTAGATGCTGTACCGCGACAATACAGACACAGTGTACACAAGAAAATCACATTCTAAATGTTTTTGAAGAAACAGTGGTAGCTGACAACACTGCTCAGTATATCTATGGCACAGTGCGCCTATCTGACTTCGCACTGAAGATATTGAAACATTTACTTCATTGGTGTTTACATTTTGGTAAAAACTACATGCAGGTACACTGTAAACTAATATTAGTCATAACTTAAAAAGTTGATGTGACTGGAAAAAAACGAGAACAGATCTGAAATCAGTGCTAAAGACTGATCCAGGAAAGTGTTGTGGTCTTTGATGATGACAAAAAAAATGGTTGTCTTTGTTATCTGACCAATGATTGCTATTAAGATAATTAAACATTGAATATTTTGCAGTTTTGGTGTTGGCCCATATTGTTTTTGACCAGGAGTCAATTTATTTCATTTTTAGCTACAAAGACGTACTGCTGCATTTACCACGTGGAGCTCCTCTATCAAACTGTCATTATTTATGTAAAAATGCACACGTTCACAAGGGGAGCCCATCTCCACCCCAGCACAGAGATGTATGGTGCTTACAGGCTGTGGCTCTGTATATCACTGCACTTCAACACCTACCTTAAGGGTCTGGTTCAGGTAACCCTTAATTCTGAAGACTGCAAAACACCCCTGTCTCTTTTACATCCGCTCTTCCCTACTCAGCCGTCCCTTAAGGCCTGATAGAAGGAGGAGGTGGGGGGTGAGAGGTGTGGTACCCCACACCCACACACACACACACACACACACACACACACACACACACACTCTTCCATTCTGACCTTGGACACCCTTGTCCCCATCCCAACGGCCAATTGCAATCAGCACTCGCTTTAAGAAGCAACACGAAAGTGCACTTTTGGAATCCGCAGAGCGCTCACATTGCACAGCCCCGAAATTAGGTGACCGCTTCCCTTACACTACAGAATGCATCAGAGCAAGCAGCAGACATGTAAATCACACAGGCATGCGGTATAGCTTCTCCTGGGCTTTCCGTCCGGCTGTCCACCCACAGGTTCCGTTTTAAGGAATCCGTTTTCATATAAACTCTTAAACCATTAAAAAACAACGACATCTTTCATAAGGGTAAAATGACAATTAATAAAATAGGTTTGCACCTTAATTATCCGATTCAGGTTAGAACGGTACTCAGCTGTAAAGAAAAAAGTTGATTATATCAATTAAATTTATTATAATTGTTGATGTTGTTACTATCGCTTATACTGACAACAATAATGACAATGTGTGTACAGCATTTGATAAATTGAGCAGACACTAGTAAATATCCTCTTTTGTAGGCCATGGTGTTTATATGGTCTCCCAAACCACAGTGTTTTATTTGAATTTGAGGATGGTGTATGGTTCAGAGTTTTAAGATGCTATACCCGTGATCAGAAGGTTGCCGGTTCAAATCTCAGGAACAGCAAAGTGGTGTTACTGTTGGGCCTCTGAGCAAAGTGCCAAACTTCCGACTGGCTCCAGGACTGTCTGACCCCGAATTCTCAAATGTTTATTGCTTTGGATAAAACCATCGGGTCAAAGAATATGTAAACTTGCCAAAAACAGTAACCTCCATTGCTACTTAAAAATGTCTTTTATACTGACCTTGTTTCCACCTGTAACAAACTGCCTGTTGTTTGACCTGCTGAACTGTGGGTGCAGCGCCACCACCTGCAGGGGAAAGAGGAAGCATGCCTAAGTGCACAGGGATGTGGCTGATAAGCATCCTTCAAAGAGCGCCCCTAGTGGTCATCGCAATGCATGGTACAGTCATGGTCAGTGGAGAATCCACCCAACCGCCACCGGAGGCCTGTGTCGGTTCCATTCGTCGGAATCACTTTACTGTTCCTGACCTTTTTTACCTCGATGTGGACAGACATAACTGACCCAGAACAGAGCTGTGAAATCCCACAAACCGCCACATGGAAATGGGGCCCGGGAATCGATGGGTGTTCCAGCAGCATTCCCAAAACATACTCGTAATAATTGTGACCAGTAGGGAATGGGATTGGGAGGAAATGAGAGGGGTATTCCGATATATAATGTTAAGAGATGTGACCTGGGGGGGTGGGGGGATAAGTGAATAATACAAGGATGGGGCACTGGCTCAGTGCTGTGTCAGCATGG
>JAAGVU020000001.1:27727825-27762864 GCA_011763525.2 Mormyrus iriodes
AGCCTGCGCTACACTAGCAGGAAGACTATTCCATACTCTAACTACACGCTGTGTAAAGAAGTGCTTCCTCAAATTTAAATGGCACTGTTATGCCATGGCTGACCTCCACTGCCAGGTATATTTTTGACAGCTAAGGTAAATGGAATGCAGCACGTGTCTAATGCCAATTTACAGTGTTTGGGTTTATTTTTAATGAGTTGGACGGCAATATTCTGTTAGGTTAATATGATCATTTATTCTCTCAGCAGCCAGTTTCTAACCCAATGTAAAATATTTAGCTGATATTTACATATCATCCTTTTCCATGCTGTTCATCGAGGTCCAGGTCATTTGCGTCTTTAGAGTATTATTTGAAATATCTGTAATTAAGAAGATGTAACTGAGTGATACCTGAACAGGTTTTATGTCCCAATATTCAGTTTCTGGGGACTCTTTAGCTTCCACTACAATGTAAGAAATGTGATGGTTCTCAGGAGTTTGTTGGATATTTTTTTTCTAAAGATTACATAGGAATATTTATTTGGAGACTGACGTGTCCTGTTATAGTATTCTATAACATCACCTTCAGAGGGTGAAAAAATAGTATAAGGTGAACGATGTAGGTGAGCAGAAAACCTGATTCCTGCGCTGGACACGTAGTGAGAAAACAGACACGGTGAACATTCTCTCTGAGCTCATGTTAGTTCTTCTTTGAGAATGAACGCTATAAATGAACGGTTCTTAATATGTGCTCTGCCCTGTGCCTTGCCTCTCTCCTACATTCTCTCTCTTGCCAGTTTACAGTGCCTTGTGTGTGTTTGGCTCTGTTGGCTGATATCTACCGTCTCCTCTAAAGTTTGTTTGGCACTCTTCTCTGCAGCCCCACTTGGATGTCTGCAGTTGCTGACTCCGTTGGCACTCTCCCTGTGCATAACACTTTTTAACATCTTTCCTTTTCTGTTCTGTTCCGCTGGCATCCTGGCAGACATATCAGTGAACCCAGAAACCTTCATAGCTTGGTCTGGCATCCGAGGTGATCAATGTTCTAGCCCCGGTTTGTTTATGCACTGTTTTCTTACTTTACTTTTCTCATCACCCCATCATGTTCCTTTCGAGTATCTCTCTTGACAGACATGGCACAGGCAGAGGGAGGCCTCTCTTCTTCTAGAGCCAGACATGACTTCATCATGGTCACAAGATCATATGGTGTGAGAAAGATGGGAAAGCCGTGATGACTCTTTCTTTGGCAGGAGCAATTGGGGAAAGTATTGAAAATATCGTGCTAGTTCATGATGATTTTTGCCTTTAATGATTTGGGAACATGACGCAAACTCAAGACTGATCTGTCAGGACTTAGCTGTCAAAAATATACCTGGCAGTGGAGGTCAGCCATGGCATAGCAGTGCTCTTGAAATATTACAAAATCAGTTCCTTCCAAAAGGTGTCCCTGTGGCTATTGTTATCTCACCTGGGGTTGAGGATTTAAATTCTGCCCTGACGCTGTTTGCATGGAATTTGTATCTTCTCCATATGCTGTGTGGGTTTCCACCAGGTACCTCAGTTTCCTCTCTCACACCTGCAATGGAGTGGCATTCCTCATCAGGATGTACCTCAACTTTGTGGCCTATATTGTGAGGGATACGATAGATGGTCCACTTTCCCAGAATGCCTGATACTACACATATTGCGAAGATGATAAGCAGATTATAAATACCAGACATGAAAAAGAGGTCCAAAGGGGCCAGATTATTTAATTAAGAATAAAATAAATGTTAAAGATGGTCATTTGAAATGTGTGCAAGGCCTGATTGTTTCTGGAGACCTTAGCTGTCGCTACAACTATTTGTCAACAAACTACATTTATTAAAGTAAGATAACACCAATTACATATAATGTAGTGATGCTAGGGGTGTCATTAACAGGCTTTAATCTATTGGTAATGTGGTTCACGTTGATTCCATCAATGAAAGAGGCTAAAGGTCAAGTCTAGCCACTGTATCGCTCCTGCCTAAATTACTATGCTATTTATACTGGTGAGTAATGATGCCGGTAGCTTGTTATTGGGTTAGAGAGCGCAGTTGCTCTTCAAGGTGAACACGGACAAGTCAAGGGAGAAAGGACGTGTGCTGCTCAGCGATGTACAATGTCAGTCCAAGGGGGCAGTGATGTTTTCTATGGGATGCTGGATTATCCCTTCTCTTTCAGGTTTTTGTGACTTGCATGTCTGTTTGACTAAGGGTGACCAATGTACCCATGATGTAGCTAACATCAGGAATGTCATTCATTATTCAGCTAGCTACCAGGGCTAGCTCAGCTAATAAATTAAAACCCACATGCTATACTCAAGTAACTCAACACAATAAAAGTCAACCAGATTGCTTGCATCATTTTTGTTTTCACTCTAGGTCAACTTATTGAACAGTTTGTGAGGATTCCCTGGGCAGAAGATGTTTAGAAAAGAGGATGGTGAGACAAACCAGACCCATTGACACATTCTGAGGGTCATTACCTACATAGTTAAGAGCGCTTGGTCATTCAATCAAATTAAGTATTTTACTCACACTAATATGTATATTTTGCCCCTTGATACTTGATACCTCTTTGATTAAAAGATGTGCGAAATGTCACATATCAGGTGGCATTCAATTGGTCACCTTTAAAATGAAGTTTTCAGAAATTCAACCACAGTAAATGGTCTTGATGCTAATGAAACTGCCTCGACAGCAGCCTCATTTACTTCTGGAAACATGCAGATATTGACTTTTTTCTTGTTAGAACATCTAAAATAGTCAGCTTTACGAAGCAAGTAATTTACGTCAGATGTTGCAATTAATGAGATGATCATAATATTTGTGCTTGAAGTAATCATTTTCTTTAAAAATGCTTACCTTGGTCGTCAGCACTGGAACCTATTGGTCACATTATGGATTTGTGACTATAGTAGTTCAGTAGTTATCCCTCATACTTCCAGGGAATGAGGTGTGAAATCTGCACCCACCTAGTCGAGTTTGCATTTTCTCTCTCTCAGTCCATAAGTTTTATGAACAGCAAACAACAGTCAAACAATCTGGGGTGCCTAACTCGCCCCAACAGTATGACTGGATATGGACTGGCATCCTTTTGGGCCCTGAAATTCCTGCAAATGCTACAGGCTCAGTGAAAACCAGTAAATGCACCATTAGAAGATTTATGGATGTTATGGAATCATATCCCCAGGTTTCATTGCTTATTTACATAATACTTAAAATAAAAGTGTTTAATGTTATAGGTTGTGAGATGTGTTCAATGTTTAATTTGTATTATGACTTCATAAAAACCATAACATATGCAGTGTTAGCAATTTTAAGATGCTATTTAGGCAATTTGTGGTCATCCCAATTGTCATGTCCAACCCTGTCCTACCAGTCTTTTCCCGGTGTTTCCCACACGCAGAGCTGCTAATCAGCCACGCCTGTTGCTCGTTGTCGTTACCTCGTGTTCTTGCCCCTTGTTAATCAGCCACAGGTGCCCCTCGTTCATTCCTATGTGTTCCTCTGTATAAGAGTTCCCGTGTCCTGTGTTTCCTTGGCGGTCATCGTAGCCTGTCGTTTTCGTCTGAGTGCACCGCTTGCCCCGATAATAAAGTGCCCACAAGGGGTTCCCTTGGCAAACCCGATCTGGTTTTCGGCTGAGTCCTTTCTGCCTGCGTCTTGCCTCACCAGCCGCCCCGTGTGCATGACACCAATAATTATCTTGATAATTATCTTATATTCTTATATGTTTAAATGGTTGATTGCAGGGTTCGTATTTGAAATTTTTAAAAGGACTTCGGATTGTGTGTATAAAAATGTGAGGTCATAGTCGGTGTTTGAGGATGTACGCCCGAAAAATCGCATAGCGCCTCCCACAGAACCACTATGAACCACGTTATACGTACGTGACTATTTCCGTGAACACAGGTCGTTTTACGCCGTGTTGAAATGGTCCGTTACCCATTCAATAATCCGCTATCTCTTGGCACCTCCGAAAGATGTCTGCTTTTACTTATGTAAGTAAAGTCCAATGAAAGTATTCCGCTGTATAGTAACTTATTTCAGATCTAATCTATTAGCATTTTAACGTTATAAGCTTCTGTCTGTGTATGTTGTTTGAAAAAAGAAAAAAACTGACTTTAGAAAACTACAAATTAAGACAAATATCTGTGATGTGAAAACAATTCCCGAACCATTTTACGTGAAGGTTTGATGGAACTCACTGACCCACAAACCAATGCACTCGCACATTACGCATGTAAACAACAATTATTCCTTATAATACCATATATTTTATGCAAAGCATGCTATAACAGGGGTGCTAATATTGTCATAATACAATGAGGGAATTACAGGAGTAGCTGAAGTACTTTAAAAACCGATATATAATTACCTTAGATATGAATTGACGCTGAATACAGTATACCATTCCAGCTCAATTATGTTCTGGCGTGGGCAGATTTCAGGCAGTTAATCTGAGTGAGAGATAATGTTTTGCAGCACTTGTCATGTACGGTTCCGCGTCTGCTCTAATTATCACCCGCCCGTAGAATATTCAGCCCACAACCTCGCCTGGCAATTAGTATTTATTACACAGTTAATTACGAACGCCCTCCGCTGTCATAAAAACCAATGAAGCGATACATTTTGAGTAATTGGAGTAATTCGGTGGCTCGGTGTCAGACGTAGAGATTGGAACATAATCTGTGTTTAAAGTTTGCCTGCCTAGCTGGTGGGACCTGCTCCTCCAGACATGATGTACTGCAAGTGCATTTCATTAAGCGCGTTTATTTTTAAGAAGGTGAATTGTGAGAAGTTCTGTGTCAATCCCTGAAGAGCACAGTGTTTATAGGCATGATTTTATTGTGGTAATGGCTTTAGTCAAAGTGGCCGCTAAGAGGATGATGTGTCTTTCATCTACCGAGATTGTATTTTTCTTCCCCTTCAAGCGGTTCCTAAAGCACTGTCTCCAGAAAGGTATAATTCCCTCCCAGCCCCCGCTCTCTTCCACAATCTATTTAGCAATGATTTATCGATCCGGGCTTCTTCCTTCATAAAGAATTACTGATCCTTTTTGGGAAATCAGATTTTCACACCTTTCATGAGAATGTGAGCAGCGTAGGTCCCGGGAGGTTGACGGGGAAGGCTGACTTTGAGGAGACGCCCCTTGGCGACACGAGTCTCTGCGGGCTCGTCGCTAATGTGTAACGCCAGTAATGTGTCGAGGTTAAAAATAGTGAGCTCTGGCGCAGCCCTTCCTATTGCTCTGGAAGCTGTATATTTGAAACCCAGCCTTTCGTTTATTTGTGAAAGCAGTCTGGGCTTTTTTGCCCACTGTCAAGGCCCATTTTCTGGAAGGCAGTGTTGATTCTGAATAATATCCTGGCTGCCGCATGTCAGAATGTATGTGGTTGCAGAAGAACATTGTTAGAACAAATAAAAATGTGTTGGGGTTACCCTTAAACCCTTCCAGATTTGGTCTGGTGGGATTGTTGAAGGACAATGGAGCATGTGGCTTGATCAGGAAATGAGGTTAACTTTGTTGTGGGGCGTGATTGTTGGGAGAGGAGCAATGTGTTTTTTGTGGCTGTCAAACCACAAGATAACGCCAATATTTCACCAAAGCTCGAGTATTCGGCCTGAGTTTGCAATGGTCAGTCATGACTTGAGAGTTGCCAACTTTGGTCAGCTGGCTGGCGTGAGATTTTCAATTCGAGATGAGTCTGCACACACATTTACATGTATGTAAGAGTTTTATTATCTTGTAAATAGCCAGTAGGGTTTGCAAACTTACCCCAATGCTTTCGATGTAGCTAATTTTAGGTTTATAATGGAATAATATAGATTTGCCGTAAGATTTCTTGCGTGAGCATGAGAGTCTGAATACCTGAGTGTCATGCCAGATGAGGAGAGTTGGCAACCCTGTGACAATCTCAGGCTGATGGAAAGCATCGCGATATTGTTCAGTAAAACATTTCAACAGAGGTCATGTTCAAATATATGGAGCTCAGGCCGAGGTGAATCACAGTTTTAGTGACAAAAAGGATATTCAGTCTGAAATTCATCGATTACTTTGATTTCTAGAGGTACTCTTTGAATCACTGTTCAGCTCATGTATTGTTGCACCCTGCAACACTCTCCCAAGCAGTACACCACTAACTGTAAATCTCAGGCAGGCAATACACTAAAGATGTATTCTGACCAGCACAGGAAAACCTAAAGTTATGATGAAAAAAAATATTCAAATTTGTCCTTCATGGGCTGAGTAAAAATAGAGTTTCCATGGTTACTTGGCAGCAATAACAGAATTGTGAATTAGTGTGACAAATGTCAAAAGCTCTTTGCAAAATCAATTTTGTTAACATTCCAAAAACTGTTATCAAGACAAATGAACTCAGTATGTTAAAATGAAATAAGAAAGGTTCATCCAACACCGAGGTTCTGGCTAGTAGAATAAGATATTGACAAAAAGCAGTTAGGATGGTACTGAGCACAGACATCATTTGAAATGGAAGCGTGTAGCTACAGATTCACATATTACACAAAAGAGCCAAACTGGAGGAAAGTGAAACTAAAAGATAAAGAATATTGCTAGATAGTTATCTAGCTAACAAACTAAAGTGATCATTTAAAAAAATGTTTTTTTTATTTAAGTTTTGTTTTAAAAATTATCTAAAGGCTAAATATGAAATAAAAAAATCAGTGGATTTAATATCAAAAAGGCAGCCTCTGTTTAACTGTTTACTGAATTTTCAACTGATTTGTAATATGTATACACAAGCTGAAATGAATATTGTTGTTGTTTTTGTATCTTTGCTTCTTAGTATATAGTGTTATAAACTCAAATGTGTTTGCATTTCCTAATGCTTTCTTGAGAATTTATTACTAGACTGTGACTTGGGATTGGTCCAGAGTAAGTGGCTGAAAGATGGATGGATAAACCAGTTTGTTAACAATCAAATATTATTGTGCTGGAGAATCTTTGCAAATTGCAAGCAGTTGGTTGGCAGTAGGAACAAAAAAGATTATGAAATGACTATTAAGCCAGAATCTAACTCTGGCTTCACACATTAAGCAGCTAACAGGTTCCCTTGCATGTAAACCGTGACCTCTCCATTTGCGAGAAGTACGATGATGTTTTGTTTCACGGTACAGTTAAAACATTCCGAAAGATACTAATAACAGCAGAAAGTTTATAATTCCGAACCTTATTTTAGTTTGATATGGGATCCTTTCTGTAGTTTGCAGGTTTACACTTCAGCTGTTTTACTGGGTATTTATTGAAGCAGTTTAGGTTTAGGTCCTCAGAGGTCCTTCTGGGGAAACAGGATTGTTTTTGTTTTACGATCCTGTTCATTCACCACTTCACCCCTCCTGTCCGTTTTAGTTATTCCTCAATACCCGACTGCATCTGGAGTGTTGATGAGGTGATTGTGGGAACCTTGTCCTCCGTCATGTGATCAGGCCCCAGATCAGACCTTTTCAATATCCTGCAGCCCTGGAGATCATATTATGGGTTGCAGCATTAGTTCCATGTGCAGGGGTCAATCAGTCAAAGCTGACATAAAGCTATTTTTTCCCCAGAGTAACCACTGCAGCTATGTCAGGGAGGAGCATGCAGGACCTGAAAGCAAACGACAAAGGCACATTGTCAGATGAGGGCCATGTCTCCGTTTGATCAATTAGACTGATCAAAGTTAATTTCTTTCAGTACAGCAATTATCGACTATGTGGACACTCATATATTGAATTCACTTAATGCATCACGCTCACAGGCAGTAAATTTAATGGGCAAAATATGAATATATCAATTATTCCCATATTTATGTCATTGTGATTTTAGCATAATGGTTAAGAATATATATTATTTAATGATATGGTAACCTGAAGACTAAAAAGTCCTCATTAGAAGATTATAAGGATATGATTTTGTAAACAGACCACAAGTATGAATGGGCAGAGCCTCACAGCAGAAACAGCACTGTTAATCAGCACCAGAAAAGCGGACTGTAAGAAGCACCTGCTTTAATGTAAGCTTAGGTGTGAGGTGGAGCAATAGTTGAGGTATTAAAAACTATTTGTCAGTGTCAGGCAGCAGATTGGCACAGGAGACTTTGCATGTATCCAATCGACAGAAGCCTCTTGTAGAACGGGGCGGAATCCTGCCGGCTGGGCTCAGACGGGAAGTGCCGGAGCCTGGGGTGTTATGTTGAAGAACATTTCAGAGGATTCTTTATCGCATATCAAGGTGGCAATGGCATGGACTGTGAGTATCTTGTTTGTTTGTTTCTCTCTGTATCAGTGCTTTGCCTCCAGTACAGGGGGCAGATTAGTTCGCTGTGGGCTTTGATGCTCCAGAAGGTCAGCATGGAGCAGATCGATGGGCGAAAACGAATTCTCACTTTCCTCTCCAATCGATGCTTTTTTTATTTATCTGAAGTGGACCTGCTGGGTTTTATGATTTCCTGGGTTCAAAGAGCTTTTTAAGGTATGGCTTTAATAGACTGATGTAACAAGGTATTTTCATTGTACCCATGACACTTAGTGTGGCGTGTGCATGGTAACAACTATGGATACATTGTGACTTCAGAGGGAGTCAGATGGCTGCAATATCTGTTATGACTGTATGTCGATGAATATAATGTCTTGGTGTAAATATGCTGCACACCTGGCACTCTAATTTTGACTAATGGTGTGTGACTTTACTCTGGTTGCTATATATTACAGAAAATTAGCAGCCAAAGCTACTTGAAGAGTATAGTTCTTATGATTAATCTACAGAGAAGATTTTAATACCAGCAGCAAGTTACATTGCTTATAATTTTAGTCATTTATTTGTGTGATTGACAATTATTAGGGTCTCATTAAAAGAATAATCTTCATTTATTGACATCCTTTGCCGTTCATACACTATATTTGTAGGTCTTCAGTTTAATATTAATATCAATTGTAGTATGCTTACTAACAAACAATATTCAAAGTTTACTTTTAAAACCCTGTAGTGTATAATAGGAACACCAAATTGAATTCTGGAAATGCATTGTAGGAGGCATAATGTGGGTAAGAGTTTATACTTTTCTTGCTGTAAAGTCTGATCTGTATCCACAGACTATTGCAACTGCATAATATTTCCAGTAAGCAGAAATACTGCAGAAGGTTTCAAGTAAGCTTTGAGTTAGCAGTGACAGTAACATTTTTACTTGAAGTTTGTGTTTTTAATTCCATTGATAGAATATCATTTATATTATTACATTTAAAAATGATATAATTTAATAAATTATTTAATAACTTGATTTTAATGTACAGTATATATACAGAACTCTGTATTTATAAACATACTGTACTTTGCATTTTTAATAAATGATTTTAATCTTTTAGTTTTTTGTACTGGGCTTCAAAATACATATACAACTGTACTGGTGTAGTTTACCAAATTTGAAATTATAAACAAAAGATGCTATCACCTGATGTCCCACGCTATACTCTGTCATATGGATGTTATATTTTGATAATATGTATATTAAATGCTAACACATTCATTATTAATTTATATGTTTACACTCACAGACACACACACACAGAAACACGCTACAAATGTATTTTGCTTCATGAGTTTCTCACTGGCTGTGCACAGACACCGCTGGGTCCCGAGACTCACACACTATTGGTTAATGCTGGCAGGGGGCTGGAGGGGGTGTGGTCTGATTATTTGGCCGATCGCAATGCACATGTTCTAAGTGCCCATGTGCTGAACATCTGTACAACAAGCAATAGACTCTTCTGCATCTGTAGACATAAGTCAACTGAGTCTCACTGAATTTATAATATGTTTAGATATTTTTTTTTATATTTCTTGAGACTGATACAATAAAAATTTGCATAAATAATTGGTGTGTAACACATTTTTCTAGCCTTTTGTATATCTCAACGAAATACGCTGTGTATAGCAGGGGTAGGCAACCCTGATCCTGGATTACCGGTATCCAGTATGTTTTCCTTGCTACCTGATGAGTTACTATCTGGCTGAGATCAGGTGTGGTTCATCAGGGACCAGGTAGGATCAAAACCTCCTGGATCCTGTAGGATCAGGGTTGCCTACCCCTGGTGTATAGTATCATTTCTAAAAAGCCATCCATTCATCATCCAGATGCTTATTCTGGTCAGGGTCACAGGGGGTCCTGGAGCCTGTCCCAGGCAGCACAGGGCACAATGCTGGGATACTCCTCGGATGGGAAGCTAGTACTCATCTATGTTTGTGTGTATTACTGTAAATATTAAACAAGCAAATTATTTAAAATATGCAGCAAATTCTTGAGTACACTGTAAATATATTCCATATTGTTCTTCTTTCTTTTAAGCCGTCTTGAATTCATGAAATATATGTAACATCATTAGTTGTTATATCCCTTTTCCACCCATTGGGGGAGACAAACTTCCTGCCCAAAAGCCTAACCAATCCGTGCCACAAGCGCAGTGAGCTTGAGGTTTCCTGTGCCATTCCTTTACCCGAGGGGACATGTCACGTTACCACTAGCATTAGACCAAACAGTCTCCTCTGTTCAGACAGTCGCTGTATTTTTAATGCGGCATCAGTGGCAAAATGCGTTTGGCGTTGTTGCTTACTGATAATTGGCTCGGAATTACTTGATACTGTGTCAGTGTTTCAGTGAAAGCCTCGGGGTTATGAAAAGCATGTAATATGGTCACAGCTACTGATGACGATAATGACCATGAAATTACATTTACTTTAAAAATCATTATTTAGGTTGAGGTTGAACTGGCTTTAAGATTGTTATAAAAGCAATGAAAATAACAATATGGATCTAAAAAGTTGTAGGATTTTAATATCTTCTGCTGTAGATTTATAATAGGCTGTTAAAATACTATATGTGAGGTGGATAAAGCACCTAAGCTTAAAACTGACAGCGATCATCAATGGACGACGCCAAACAAATCTCGCACGAAATCATTCTACAGACTGCACAGGTCGCTTTTTATTTTTCAGCAATTGTAAAAGACAGTTTTGTTCCCGCAGCCCTGGCTGTCACTGCAACGTGCGTCGGGGAATTTGGAATGAGATTCGTATAGGAGGCTTTGTCATGCTCTTTGGACTGATTATTTTAATAACTGCGTTTTTATAACTTTGTGCATTAACTTAATGGCCTACGTCGGCCTGAGGATAAAGTTCTTCCTATCCCAGTACAGGACATTGTTTTCAGTTTATTTCAGTAATGTAATATGTGTTCATGTACCTTAGTGTATTTCTGTTTTAGCATTGTCTATATTAATATGACGATAATGTACGTAAGTGCAGCATCATGATGTAAAGAATTATCCTCACAAGTCTCGGGGTCTAATTATCAGAGGTGGGTCAGGCTAGGTGCCTTTCTTACATTAAGGGCATTGTTTTTCAAATTTGTCCACGCTTTCCTGTCGACTCCTGTGAGTTACTCCAAACAATGGGAAGAAACGACGCAGTTTTTTTGGCTGTACTGAAATCAGAGTCGTTTAGAAAGTAACGGCGTTTAAAGTCAAGTATGATGGCTTCCTTAACATGGGAATCTCACTCCGTGTAAATATAAAGATACAGAAGTAGTGAGAAGTGCAGAATAACTGGAGGTAAATCAAAGTTTTAAATGCTAATTATCTTTTAAACTGTTCCTTATAACATAAAGTGCATTATTTGTGAATGTAATCATTTTTTCCGCCAAAGGTTTAAAACAAGGTTAATGGTCATATAATCGTAATATATAATCCAGGTTTGCATTTACCATCATAAATCATTATATTGAAATTAGGAACAATAAAAGCCATAACCGACGATATCAGTTTAATGGTAGTTTAAGTACCTATGATGAATATGATCATTTTATTACAATCATCAACGTTATGTCCGTATATTATTATGAAATTATTTTTCAAAATTCTTTTCTTTTTCTTCTCTTAATAAATTAAACTGGCGAAGCCTTTAGCCCGATTCTGGGAACAGAACACTCCAGCCGAGACCGGTGGAAGTCAGGTAAATAGCGGCAGCTATAAAATTAATTGAACCGTAGGCGGCGTGGATGAGCTGGAGCGATGGCGCATTACCGGAATCGCTAGAGAAGCAGCCGAGACCATTAGCAATTAGCGGGGATATCTGATGACCGCCGCGGGACCCGGCCTGCCTCAGAGGGGAAGGGGGCAGAGTGCTTTTCCCTGTACTTGCTCCGGGGTCTGAGGAGTAAAGAGATCTGCCTGCCGAGCCCCAAGCGTTTAATGCGCCGCAGTAAACACGCGGAGCTGGGCTGTTGCGCTGCCCCGGGAGCGGCGGTTTATTAGAGTAATTAACAGCGGGGCGTCGAGGAGGAGAGGGGGCCCCCGCACGTCGCTTCTGGAGAGGCTGATGAAAGATGATAGCCGGGATCTCATCCCCTGCACTTGTTTAGGGATTGTCAGGAAGAGAAATGTCAGCATTATAAAAGGGCCACTGTGCTCTTGATATGATAAAAACCTTCAAGCGAAAAAAGGGGAGAAAAGGGAAAAGGAGAGTGATGCTGAGACGCCGGGGGGGGGGGTCCGCCCTTCTAGAGGCACGTTTGCCATGGTTGCTTTTGATTTGCCCTTTTTTGTTACAGCTGGCAGGAAAAAATAAGATTAATCTTTCCACCCTCCTCCTTCACTCCTGCTACATCCTCTGCTTTTCTTTTCTTTTTTTTGCTTTAACATACATCTTACAAGCCCTAATGCCTCCATGAAAATTACATCGTTAAAAGACCGTGTTTCCAAACGTGGAACGCCTTCCACCATCCAGCTTTCAAACAGTCAACAGACTGTAAAGAATAAATAATAAAAAAGTATTGATTATTTTCGATGACCGCCAGATTCAATTAGGTATTAATTTTGCCCTCCAGTGGACCTATCAGGTTGTACAAAGGGGGAGTGGATTCATGGTGGGAGCAGCTGGGTTTAAACAGGGGGACGGGGGGCTTTTACCGGTGTGAGAAGGGAGCACTCTGCTGTGTTGATGCCGGTGTCTAAGTGCCCTGCAAACGCAGGCCTGATGACAGGAGGCATTGCTCGTAGGGGTATGAGTATTGACCGGTCACATCACATCTCGTAACACCATTAACCGTTTTTATCGATTAACATTTTCATAGATTATCGTCATGTGTCATAATGAAGTTCCTTAATGATTGCATTTAATAAAAGGCCCTGTAGGCACGCTCCCATTGACCGTCCTCGGGGAAGACAAGGGAGTGAGTGGATGGCAGAAATATGTCCCCTCCCCCCGCCCCCCCCCCCCCCCCCCCCCCCCCCCCCCCCCCACTCCACGACCCCACGCCCCCCCCTTGACCGACCCCGGGGAAGACAAGGGGGGAGGTGGATGGCAAAAATTTTTCCCCCCCCCCGCCCCCCCCCCCCCCGACCTCCCGACTCCCTCAGTAATATGAATGCCAGTCACCTGTGTCATGCTGCGAGTCTCCTATCCAGAAAGTTCTCCATAAATAACAGCGAGGGAGGAGATTGTCATGTATGTCCTACAGTAGGATAAAAAATTGGTTTCTTCCTCTGAGGACAGGAGGAGAAACAGACAAGAACTACTTTGGAGATCCCTGGCTTTGTCCCAAAGTTTTAACCCATGGCAGCTTCTGAAGCTTAAGTGATATTGAGGGGAGGTACACAGGGAGATTTTATTCTGCTGGACCTTCTGCAGCTCTTCCCTCTGGGTTTCTGTACATATAGTTTGATGATAGGTTATAAACTTTTTCCACTAAGTTTCTGCTCAATGTGGGTGATGTCTTCATTGAGTATGGCCCATTTAACGTGGCGTTTGAAGGCTCTGTCAGTGGGATTGTATCATTCATGTTCTGCTGGGTGTGATACAAGAGCTCTCTCAGTGAAATGTGTCCTGTAGTCTTTTTATTTATTACATCATTTATGATGTCATCGATTATTATGACATCATAAAGGCAGCGTTGCGCACCGCTCACATTAATGGAAAGGTGTAAACACAGGAATATTCCAAGCCCTGCAATTCCATAGCAGTGAAATCACCCCCCCGCTTCAATTTACAGTTTTGCACATTACTATACATGCAGATGAACTGTCCAGAATCAGATCCTCAGATGTCCTTTTATCCTGACTGTTTGCTCCCTCTGTTCTCAGACAGACACAATTGCGTGGAGCTGCATGGGTACATATGCATGTAAGATGGTGACAGGGAGATTTTGACCCTGTGCTGTGTGGATCTTAATGGGGCATCTGCGTGCCGGCTGGCCAGTGTGGGGCGTCGTTAATAGGCTAGGGACTAATGGCAAAGTCATAAAGGGACTTCACTTGACTGCAGCAGGAGGTAACAGCAGGAGAAGCATCAGCCACAGATAAGAGAGGGTGGGGGGGTTGCTGTGAGTGAGCAAGAGAAAAGCGAGGGAGAGAGAGGGGGTAGTGAGAGAGAGAGGAGGGTAAAAAGAAAGAGTAAGCGAGAGAGAGAGAAAGGGAGAGGGAGTGAAAACACACGCCGTAGCTAAGCGCGCTTTTTTTCCCTTCCCACCTGGCTCTCCCACTCCTCACAGGACCCGATGATCAGCGGGCAGCTCAGCAAGCCGCTGCTGTCTCTGCGCAGCGACATGAGCGGTGCCGAGCTGCGGCCCAATGCCAGTGGGGCCCCCACCCCTGACTGCGAGCTCGCCGACTCACCACCGCCACTGCCGCCGCCGGCCGAGGTCACTGATGGCGACGACTCGCCTGCCAAGCTCTTCGGTGAGTCCGTGGGGGGTGTCCTGTGACCCCTCCCCCTTTGACAGGGAGCCAGGGGTTTGGGAAGTTCTGTCTGCTTTGTTATTAACAGTTGGCTCGTGTTGGTTTCTGCCTGCAACCGGCGTCAAAGAAAGTTAGCGGTGCACGCCAAAGGTATACTCTGCCGTACTATGCTGTACCCTGCTATATTGTGATGTACTCTACTGTACTCTGCCATATTCTGCTGTACTCTGCTATACTTTGCTGTTCTCTGCTTGTGAAAGAGTTGTACTGGCTTGGTTAGAATAGGATGCCAGGTCCTCTGCATCAACTGCCAGGAGAAAGTTAAAGCGGGCTTAGAGGGAGCAGGTAATGCACTACAGTGTGGCAAGGGATTTGACATGCTGGCTGGTGCTGATCGCTTTGTGTATGTGCCTCTGTAACTCAAAGCCTTGAAAAGTCAGAGAAAGAACTTAAAATCCAAGCCTGCATAATAAGCAAATGAAAGGTAATGGAATTTTACACTTTAGGTTACACATATCTTGGTTAAATTTTATCACGGCTGTGCAGTTATTTTTCAGAACGATGCAACATTTGTTCAGATTTGTTTCTTTCTTAATAAACCTGGCGGGACCCTCAGAGCTTGTCTATGCTTCTTATATTCATTGATGTCTGCTAACTAATACAGACGTTCCCTGAGTTATGCATCACTTTCTGTGGATTTGCAAAACTGACAGAGAGAGGTGTGTAAGCACATGGGGAAGTGAGAGTTCTTTCTATTTAGTTTTTTTCTCTAAGCATGAGAGACTTGCAATAGTCCCTGATTGATAACCTGACATCTCAGCATATCTGAGCATTTTTCTCGAGCCGCGGATGAGATATGAAAGTGCAGAGCCTTGTTTTGGAAACACTCTTTGTTTTGCGTGAAGTTTGTGCAACATATCAGTCACGCTGATCGCCTTATGCAAAAGGGTTATTATAATATACTTTAACGTACTATACCATCATTGTAATTGTGTGCAATATTTTAACATCATTAAAATAAGCAAAATCTTCTAAAAAAATATTCTAGGAATCTAATTACAAGTATGTGACATAACATTGTATTATTATTAAAAGTGACATTTAAGCATAATTATAGCATAATATTTCATTGCGATGAAACACATACATTATTTATAGTATATTTCCATCTATCCATCCATACATCCATCTGTCCATCCATCAATCTTCCAACCTTATCTTGTTCAGGATCATAAGTATAGTAGATCTGTTACAGTTATATATATTATATGTAGATTAAAGTTAAATATTTTTGCCTATATGTAGCCCAAAATAAATAATATTGAAAAATTTTAGAAACATAAAAATTAAGATGAAAGTTAAGACAGAAATAATAATTTAAACTTTGTACAAGATAAAAACTACAATTTAGGTTTTATTATCATTTTCAAAAATAATGCTTGTACAGTTGCATGCAGCAGAACAAATTACAAAAGTATAAATAATAAGCTTTTAGTTGTGTTTGCCTTTTTAAATCTAATTTGCTAGCATATTATTGTCTTGAAACAAAAAGCTGTCATAACAGAAAAGTAAATTCCCACTTCATTCATACTTTACAGTTTTGTTTATACAAAAAACAACGGAAATGAATCATAAAATGTTATTACCAACCACAACTCTTTAATAAGGCTAAACAATATTAAACGTTAGTGATAGACCAAGCATAAGAAATGACCACTTATTTTCAGGAAATTTAAATTTGAGTCTGTAATCTAGCTAACAGGTTAGTGAAACAGGACTCTCCACATCAAAAGGAGGGAAACTATTGTAATATTAACTAATGCACAATGCATCAAAAATAAATTTGGATGAAAAAACTTTGTAAATTATAAATTATATAGTCATGTAATTAAAAAAAAAATGTTGTACAATCCATTTGATGCAATTTGGTATTAAAACTATCACTGAATTAATGTTTTTTTTCCAGTTAGTGATTAAACAGAATGGCTATTGGGTCTGGATCATTGCTGTCTATCAATATAATATTTGGATATTATTGTACAAAAACTTTACTAGGAAAAAACTTTATTTTTTTTCGTTCTCCATTTAGATCTTCATCTAATTCTGTTTTCTCTGATTTTGTTTTCTTGAATGCTTTTGAACTTTTACAAAAAGACTCCAACCAGCCAATGACACTCAGCTGAATAAAAATAAAGCTGCTTTAAATGTGATGGCTGAATAATGAATGTAAAGGTATCAGGAGGCAGAGCAGAGAGCTGAGTTCCAGTCTGAGGGGGCAGAGGGAGTGGCCAAGGCCAAGCTGGGGAGAGGCATGCCATGAAGAGCTGAACCACAGCACTGACCAGCATGTCTCACTCTAACATCAGCCCAGCAGTGCTCCCACTTCCCCGCATTACGGATAACGTATAGGCAATAACCTGCTTGCCCCCAAGTGAGCTAGCCAGGCCTGCTACCTTGGCCAGGGACAGGGCAAGCTAATTCGAAAAGATTTAGTAGAGACGGCTGCACTGCTTAACCTGCCTGCAGGTGCTTGTGTGTGATTAAATAAAGCAATTTAAATGTAATAAAAAGGTGGTAAGAAACGCCACAAGTCAATATTACTAGTCCAATTTGTGAAACGGGTGCAATCTAGATTTACATTAACATTATATGATTAATTCTACTACTTTTTAATGTTAACGATGATCATAATAATATTAGTGTGTAATATTAATCTTTTTGATTTTCATTCAATTACTGCATAATTACAGAATAATATAAAGCAATTTTTTAAACAGTATTTTATTGTTATAATGGTCCTTGTTCTTTTTTTGTTATTAATAATAATGTGAAATAGATTGTCAGCTTGCAGGAAGTTGCCTACATGAAACATTTTACCTGTGGCATGTTTTTTGGTGACTGTTGAGGCACCGTGAGAGCAGCGTTTTAACACCCAAATCAGACGGACATCTCCCATATTTTTATTTTTACTTAAATATGATAGAACATGCTTTTCTTTACTTTGTGTGGGTGATGATGGGGTGGGGATGATGCAGAATGATGTATTTTTTTTGTGTGGAATGATATTTATATTTAAATGGTACCTTGATTCTTTCACAGAGTATGATAATTATAATGTTTTTTATTATTTATTTAGTATTATTATTATTATTTTTCATGTATACATACATACAACATACATGTGTGTGTTTATAACCATTGGCAATGTGTACACAAAGCAAAGCAGAGTTCAAGGTATCTTATTTTCGTTGTACAAGTAGCATCGGTGCTCCAGTATAATGACAATAAAGGCTTTCAATTGAATTTCAATTATATTCTGCCCTAAATTATACAAAAATTGCATATAAATAAAGTAAAATGTAAAACACACAATTCACAAAATTTCTTATTGATTTATGTAAATCAATAAATGTAAAAAAATAATAATTTACATTTATTTAAAATGTATTTCAGTTTTGAATGTTAAAGTGTTAGTTATGACTTACATGAAATCTTTTAAGTGACTAACTCTTCTGCGATTTATAGAAAAGTCCCCAAAACTTGAAATTAAGAAAACAAAAGTTACTGAAGCATAGTAAAGTTCTGGTGATGGGCTCTCGTGCTTCTCTGAGAGGGAGGTACCCCTTTACGTTCAGTTCTCACTGATCTCCCAGTGCGTGCAGACATCTGATGTGATTTTTACTGATATAACTGGATAACTGGACTTGCCTTTGGTCCTTTTTACATCAAAAGAATAGTTTGCATATTTAATTAAGTACAATTAATGCCCGACAGCATATGGCTGTCATGTGGACTGTTACTATAAGAGCTATTATCTGTCACTATTACACAGCACGCATTCCAACTCTTACTGGCTTTATTCATATATCTAATATTGTTTGATTTGTTTGATCCATCAGTTGAATAATACTAAACTTGGTTTTTATTACATTCAGTTTCACGCTGGGTAGTATCATGTCGATGTATAAGGTGAGACAAAGGGAAAGCGTGCACAAGAGCGCCATCTGGAGCCCCCACTGCCGCACGGACGTGGCCGCTAATTTCATTAGCTATGTCCGCATGCAGTCGGCTGCTGGGACCGCTGGATTAATGGTGTGAGACCGGCCCACCTGTCAGGACCCAGCAAACCCAGGCAATTGGAAACTGTCAGGAAGTGAAGCCGCCTTCGATTGAAAAGAAAAAGATAAGAAAAAGAGAAAAAAGGGGAAAAAAAACACGGCGTGGTGTTTTGAGATAAATAATACAACAGAAAACCTCTTATGGGAGGGTGAGAATAAACAGGACAATGTGAGTAATAAGGGAAGCGATGACAGGAGTGGTCTGGAGGAAGAAAAGGAGCAGACCGTCGCGTGGTTTGTTCAGCGCTGCTGTACCTGCCGTCTGCGAGCGCGTGTCGCCGCCCCACGTAGCCGCGTTGCTCGCATCTCTAGGTCGTCTTTGAGAGGCTATGATGATAAAAGCCGAAAACTCCACAAAACTTTCTGCTGTTAGGTTAATGAATTTTTAAAGGATATCCCTAGGCAACAATCTCCAAAGAAAGCGCATGGTAACTATTTCAAAACACGAGCGTAACAATTTTCTTTAATAAGCATTGAATTGTGTTGTGTGCTCTCAAACCCATCCATCCAAATCCCTTCTGTCTCTCTCATCTAACATTCTGTCTGTAATACTATTTTATCACTTGATCACGTGACTCTGATTGCATTTATTTATTTATATTTGCTTTCTGTTGCCTGATAATTAAGGCCTCTTCTCTTTCATGGCATCTTCTGAGTCTCTCTGCTCTAAGATTAAGGTTATTTTGTTGTATTACATTATCGTCGCTATTTGCATATTTGGCAGTAATAATGGTTTAATAGTCAACCAGTCAATTACCCATGACTGCAAAAGCAAGGAGGCATTCCCTATCCATCCATCCATCTATTTATCCATCCACCTTCCTGGTCATGTTCATAGGTAGACGGTACTTGTATTTGAATTATATTGCTATAATAACATTTAAAAGGACGTTTTCTATATGCACACAGTCCACATATTCATATGTTTGTATGGATTCTCCATATATTTTTATGGGCATAACCCTAATCCCAACAGTGACAACCTAAACCCCTGCCCAGCCCTAACCTTATCCATAAGTAACCAAACAAAATACAAGACTTTTAGCCTTTTTAGTTTTTTGATTGCATTCACATATTAAAAGAAAAAATTAGGTTATCCTTGTGGGGACCGTAAAAATGTCCCCACAGGGTTAAAAGTTACAGGTTTTTATCACATTGTAGGGAAATCTGGTCCCCGCAATGTAATTACAAACACACACACACAGAGTCATAGGATTATGAGTATCATATGTTAGCTCACCGTTTAATGTATTACAGACCATATCTCTCTTCACATTAGGGTGGTCATAATTTATTGGTCCATTAGTGTATATACACAACACACACACCCTCTATATGTGTGTGCGTGCATGTGTGTGTGTGTGTGTGTGTGTGTGTGTATATATATATATATATATATACACACACACATACATACACACACACTGCAGAATATACTGCAGTATACATATAGAAAAGAGTATTAGAGTATTGATTTGTGCACATGAGTAACATGATGCAAAAACATGCACACTCGCAGAAGGCCAGACAGGTGTATGAGTTTTAACTTGTTATGAACTCCTGGGTTTCTGTAGCTTGATCAACCATGGCGTCTGAGTGCAGTATAACCATGGATTCTGGGTATGGCGTAACCATGGTGTCTGGATGTGGTGTAGTCTTGGTGTCTGGGTACAGTGTAACCATGGTGACTGGGTACGGTGTAACCATGGTGTCTGAGTACAGTGTAACCATGGTTCTTGGATGTGGTATAACCATGGTCTCTGGATGTGGTGTAATCATGGTGACTGGTACGGTGTAACCATGATGTCTGGATGTGGTGTAATTTTGGTGTCTGGGTATAGTGTAACCATGGTGACTGGGTATGGTGTTTCCATGGTGCCTCCATGGTGTCTGGATGTGTTGTAATCTTGGTGTCTGGGTATGGTGTAATCACGGTTTCTGGGTGTGGTGTAACCATGGTGGGCTAAACTTTCTGTCTTTATGATTTCCTTAGGAATATTGTGGCAGATAAATAATGTGGGGGTGGAGGGGAATATAGATGCGGACTGGTGGTCACTTACTGTATGGTCACATTCTGATAGAGGAATGGCCAAGCTGCTATTGATTTTGATGGAACAAGGGCCTGTGTCAAGGGCCTCTCTTTGCCCCTCTTTGCCAACGACAGGCCTGGGAGAACTGGGGCTGAAAGTGTTGTGGACTGCAGTCGGGTATGAGTCTGGTCTAGATGGACTTTGATATGAACAGTAATGAGATCTGAGACAGACAGATGGGGCCTCAAAGGCTACCAGCACATGTGTGAGAGGGAGGGTGTTTCATGTACGTACCCATGCATGTATGTGAACAGAAAGGTCCTGTTTGTGTGTGTATCACTATGTGCAACATAATGGCAGGAATATGTGTCTGCAGAAATGCATTTGTGATTTAAAAAGAAAAAAAAATGCAAGGAATTAATTATTATATTAAAGATGGCCAGCCTATCTCCTTTATAACTTGCACTGCTGTTTTAGACAGGTCAGTCCCATATGTGTTTATATATATCATTTATCTGATTGGGGGTCCAAGCACCAGCTGTGCTGCATCCATGCTGTTTTCATACACGTTTTTTTTTTTTTTTTGCAGTGCGTGGTTGATTTAATGTAGTCTCTGATGAAATGATTACCTTAATGTGACCGACATGTATAGAGTTTTATATAGCTTTAAAAATAAATTCACTTCTAAGATGCGAAAGCAAATAATGGGAAAAGAGCCACTTTATATTTGCAATATTGAATATATCTGTCAAATATCAAAATCACAAACTGAGTAACATTCCAATAATGCCCAGATGAATCTAACAAATAGCAACAGCATTATGTGTCCTATTCAAAAAAGTAAAAGGCTGAGGATGGATTTTCTCATACATTTCTTTAGGTTCAATGAATGGCTCTTGACAGTCAAGGCATCGGTAATTGTGGCATTAATTCAGTTCATTCAAAGCAGGGGGAGCAATAGATACTTTCAGCAGGCTGCACAATAAATCGGCAATAGATACAGCAAATGTATTAACTGCGTGCGAGACGTCTGGATTAGGGGCCAACATCGACAGAAGGCCGTCCTTGGCGCTGTGTGGGTTGAATCGCCTCATGGCTAACAGAAAGACAGCATGTGAGCGAGAGGCTAAAGGTGAAGGAACACTAGCAAATGTGCGGGGGTGCCGGCCCTTTAAGAGCATGGGCTGGTGTGCAGGGTCAGCCGCAGAGGTGCAGCGTTAAAGGGCCGGTAGCACTGCCCGGTATGAGGCTCTTCACTTCAGTGCCATGATTGTCTGCTCCAAACAATGACGTCAAACGGTATAATAAAAGGAACCAATTACTAGCTAATTTAAGACACAAATTGGTTACTGAAACACAAAATGCAAGGTCTGTACACATTTTTCAACTATTTCACAAAACCTTAAGAGACCTTTCACCCAAGGAATATTTCTTAGACACACACACATATATACACACACACACACACACACACACACACACACACACACACACATATACATACATACATACATATATAGTTATATATTTATATATTTATATATGTAAGTGTATTTTTGCTGAGAAAAAAAACCTGTTTTAACATTAAATTTAAATAAATAAGCAGTGCCACAATAAAAAATATAAGAATTTCTTTTGTTCTCTAAAAAGTTACTGATGTCTTGTTGGATGATTAGATGAACAGCGCTTCAGTTTGCCAACCCTCCTCAGGTGCACCTTAGCCATTCCATGTATTTGTTAAATTTCACTACCAGCTCAATTAATTAGCTTAATTAGTGAATTACCTTTATCAACTGAGGCATTGATTAGGCAAACAAGGTGGGGTAGTGGGTGAGTTCAAGAGAAACATGGATATATTTGATGGTTACTGCGACTTTAGGAGAGGTTTTGAAATGATTAAGCTGACACACTAGTTTTACACTAAAACAAATATAATTTAAACATAATTTCCATTGGCTGCCCAAGCCTTTTGCAAAGCACTGTATGCTTGCGGATACTTTGTGTTGTTAACTAACAATTGTATATACCAATAAATACATGGATACATTCCCAGTGCCTCTGTAGGGTGCAGGTAATAAAGAGTGATTTGTTGTCTGACTCTTGGACTCCAGGTTAAGCCCATGTCTGAAACCACCCACACTGTCTAACAGCATAGGTCCTCTCTCAGTAATGTCATGCAATGTGATTTTCTGTTTTCTCCAGTTCTGCCTAAGATATACAATCGAATTAAAGGCCAGCTCTGATGGGCTGTGTAAAACACAAATACGCTTACATGTTGCTGGGCTCACTTGTTTTGGAAGGAAAGTCGGGTGGAGCGCATGTCTAAGGACAGCACAGTGATTGCCCACAAGTCACACATTGTCATATGTTGTCACATTGTTATTGTCATATGCACAATAAACAGTCAGTTACTCTTTTCAAATCAAAATCTTACTCACAGATCACAAACAAATTCAAATTTCATTGTTTACAGTAAGATAATAAACAGCGTTATGAATATAACCGTAAATACATAGACCATCCTATCCATTTCTGCTGTTCTGATCCCCCAGGTGGTCTAAGCACTTGTGTAGCTGATGAACTTGCCACGCTTCTAAAGCTCCTTCTCTCACGTGCTTCTGAGACTTTTCCATTCCAGCTACCAGAAGCCATAAAAATCAGATACAAAAGGTAAATCGTTTGTCACATCCTGTGGACCTGACATTCTCATAGTTAGGAAAAAAATGGACATTAACCCAAAAAGCAGTTGTTAGAGGCCAAACAATTTTTGGCCGGTGAGATGGGAAGGACATGAACCATCTCTGCTTGCATCTCTGCTGCATCTTTTCCCAACAAACTACCCCCTTAAACATCAACAGACAAGATGATAAGACACTTTGAGCACAATTTGGTATTATATTCAGCATCTAAAGCTTCATCTCTTGTCAGTTTGCATTTACTCTCCCAAGGATGTGACTCTTCTGTCATCATTCTGTCAAAGACAGTCTGGCTGAAACAACAAGGGCACTCATTTCACACACTTAGTGTCTACATGAAATAGCCTGTACTTATCCCGATTAAGCCCAAATGGAGCAATAATTTCAGAAAGGTCACCTGCCAGAAAAAAAGGGGGGAGACAGAATGGAGAAAGAAACATGTATTGATTTGTGTTATTGAAGGGTATCTCGGATGGGAGGTGTGCTCTTGGAAGGTCTGTCATGTTCTGTTTAAATTTCCTTATTGGAATGAAGATGTAGATCCATGAAGCTACCTACTGGAAATCTGTTGTTTGGAGTAACGCTTCCATGCAGCTAAAATACTGTGAATCATTTTTAAGTGTCTGTTGTGCGGAACCTGCTAGATTTTTTTGAAAGCACGTGATTCAAAACCAAGCAACAGGATATTTTCTGTATCTGAAATGCTCGTGTCCACTTAATGTTTGAAAACCTTAGATATACGTTCCATATAGTTATTACAGGAATATTGATTCGGGAGATTAAAATAAGAAAATTAAATGAATGAATGAATGACGTTATCCCTATGTACATATATGACAAGCATTGGCATTTTGCCATTCTCAGCCAGTGATGGTTATTTTGTCAGTTATTTTGACTTTGTGTATTGGTACATTTATACTATATTTAATAAGTTTCAGGCATTGCCTGGATACCAGGTCTAAAAATAATTTGTTGGTGTTGAGGAATGTAATCAATGTGACAGTTAACTTTTTGAATGGTGTACTTATTTTGAAAGAATTATTTTGGGGGGAAGCCTGGCCTGATAGATGCAATTCTTGGTGATAATTCACGCGTCATTTTTGAGACAGGTACCAGGAAAGAGCCTGTTTCGATTTACTTTGCCATTGCCTTATATGGCCAAATTTGAGGTACAACCAAATTTTTCATTTTTGTTTTTTCCTTTTCGTCCCCCATCACCCGTGAAGAGCAGCGTATGGTAAACATGCTGTTCACTGTCCATTCCTCACATCAAATGATTCAGCCCGAAGTCGCTCCTTACCAATGTTTCCTGTGTTACACATTAAGGGACTGGGTCTATACCAAATGCTCTATGCCCCCCCCACTACCACCAAACACACACACACACACACACACACACACACACTCATATACACAAAAACACACGCCCTGTATGACTCCCCACAGGCTCTATTCTCAGGCCAGCCACCTGCACACTATGTTTGTGTAATCAGCTTATCTAAAAGGAGGGGATTCAGTGCACAGCAACCATATAATAAATTCTGGGGGTGGGGGGTGGCTCTAACCTACCTACATTTTTTAAAGTAATACTGTGGTGCAATTTTAAGTGGATGGATTTAGTCCACGAGTTGAGCAGACAGCAGGGGGGGCAGCTGGAGGGTGGCTTCCTGTCTTCCGGGGCCTTTATTATAAAGGGTTAACTTAAACCTGAAAATGCTTAATGTGTGTGTGCGAAGCATGTGTAATACACCCAGAGAGCGCTCACCTCGCCTCCAGCTACGTCTTAGATGCTACTGCAGAGAGTTTGAGTATCCGGGCCCTTTGCTTCTCAGATAGGCTTCATGCAGCTTCGTGCCCAGCACGGAAAGCTTGGGAGGAAGGTTACTGATCCACATCCCAAGTCGAAAGCGATGGTTTCTAATTGGCTGCTTTATATGCAAAAGCGAACATTATGAAAAAAACTGTGCTTTAATATCCTTTGAAGCACCGAGGTGAAAGATATATGATTCCAACCAAAAGGCAGGAATCATTTTTTGATGCTTTCAAATTTTGAGCCGAGGTCCTTTTTTTATCGTTGCTATAATGCACGTTTATATACATGTAGAACTGGATTACATAGCAGAATAATCAGACATGAAAAAGACGAGCATAGCGAGAGCTGAAGTGATCGCTTCTCCCCCGCTAATAAAATCCATTGTGAAGACACACCCTTGAGCTTTGTTTAATGAGGCACCTAGGATGGCTGTCCATCATCCAGCCAGGAGCTTTTCACAGCAGGTTGCAATAGTTACGCGTTTCTGCTAAGGGCTGCTAAGGCTGGCTGTAAAAGCAGTGGTGGCCACAAAGTCATGGAGCAGCTGTGAGGAACAAGCTTTTAAGGATTCCCAATCACCAAAAATGAGACTTTGGTTGATTTGGAGGTCAGGGGCTATCACGGTCAGAAGTGTTACAGAAAGTGACGATTTGGACAATTATGTAAATTACGATCACTTCGCTTCAAAGTTTTGTTGTCACATGAACACAGCACATTGAGCAAAGTCCTTAACCCTCTGAAATATACTCCTGGGGTGCTAGATGGATGGCTAACCCTTGCGCTCAGACCCCTTAAAAAGCAGAGCAAGATGGAATGTGCAAAATCGAACATAGTGGGTGAAACTCAATACAAATTCAAGCCCGGCTGATTACCCTTGCCGTGATTTTTATCATATTTAATAAATGAAACATAGTAGTACAGTTATGGTTCACGCCTTCATCCTCCGCCATTCAACAGCACGCAATGAATCATGGGATTGTTCTCCTTTGACAAGGATGCACCTGATGTATGCTTGATATTTGGGAAGGAGCAAGACCAACATCCGGGTATTTTTACCATGCTCTGATCTTGTGATCTTAGTATTGGAAAGGGTCTTCAGCAATGGAAGACGATGTAAGACGGGTACACAAGAGCACGAGAATGGTCAAGTACGTATATTGAGATTCAGCCATCATAATGTACCTTTTCTCATATTCGCTACAAATGACAAGCAAAGCTTCATTTAAGTTAATTTGATTGTGGTAAAATTTGTGCTTGGGTGGTTTCTTAAGACTGCAATAATAAATGATAACTACGTAATGACTTTTCAAGAAATTATAGCATAAAAAATTACTCCATTGTTATTTAGGTATTATGGTCTAGTTTAATAGCAGGTGTCACATCTTTAATATATTCTGCGATAGAGTCACGTGATAGGGTTCACACAGGTTTGAAAAAATGGGAAGTAATTATGTGTGAAAAAGAAAATTCTGTTTACTTATAGTTTTTAGTTTTCTTTTCAGTATCATCCTTTTGGGTCAGTTAAACTAGAGAACTGGGTTGAAATAATAAAAGATATGAGACAACTGGCTGACAGGTGTTTTTTTTTTGGTTAGCTATTTGTTATTGTGTAATTGCCTCAACAGTGAACAATGGGGAATATCTTTGGTTTTTTAAGTCATAAATCACATTGAAAACTACGTCTGGGCTGCATGTATTGGAAAAGCAGGAAAGTGTGTGAATTGAGGGAAGAAAAAAGGCGTATGAAGCACAGAGCATAAACAGATGTGAACGTGGTGCCAGGAGATGTGTGATGGACAGCTCCATTTTTTCTGCTCCTCTCTCTTGTTTTAATTACTTCAGCCCATGTGCACATGCGTGAGCCACACACAGAAAGACCTTCATGAACAAACAGTCCAAACAGGCCAAGCACCGCATCCTCCCTACTGCATGAACACATCTGAACACAAACCAAACAACTGCCATAAAGCGAAAACACTGTAACCCAGAGTTATTATGGCATGCTTTGTTTCCTGCCCACCCACCTTGCTCTTGGAAAGGGTAACAGACAGGAAGGAGGTGAACAGAAGCTTTCTGAGATGGCAGCGAGGGGATGTTGGAGAACAAACTGCAGCTTTGCCTAACACTACACCTTATCCTAACTAACAGGGAGCATCATAGCAGCTTGTCATCACCACAGAGTCACCGTTGTGGAAGTGACTGCTACTCACCTTCACTTGCAGCTGTCTTTCGAGCTAGTGAGTGATTCACAGAGCTGTATCCCCCTGCCTCACCACCCTCTACCCAGTAGGGGAGCATTTGTCCTAGTAGTCACTTTAAAAAGTTTGATATTGGCGTCACTGTTGAGTCGAGTGACTAGTTCCACCTCGTTTGATTCCATGCTACACCTCTTGACATGTTGACGTGATCTGCTGCTGCATGGACGTCTCTCCTTAAGACATTGCGCTCGATCAGTATCTCTGTGATGCGCACATGGCATGTAAAGTGGTGAGTAATTAGTCTGGGAAGGGTTCTGTTCAGCCGTCATTGCGATTTTCCTGCATACTCTGCCTTGACCACTCTGTCCTCTGATGCATTAACGGATGAATGACATGGTGCAACGGGAAAGTGCCATGCACTGCTGAGCTTTAGGAAGCCTTTAGGAAGACTCTGAACTGGTGAGAAATGCAGTATCTGACAGCAGAATGTGAGGTATTGTAAGTGATTATGGTCAGGGTTTATGGTATAAAGGGGAATGCACTGAATCATTTTGAATGTGTAAACACAGCAGTCATTGTCCAGTGTGGTCAAGATTTCCCCATGGTTTCCCTGATCACACCCAAGAGTGGATCTGGCCTTCTGGTGGTATGTTCCTGGTGCTGTGAGCTGGGTTTTCCAGCATTTCATGTAAACCTGGTCACCCCACTTGAGTGTGGCCATTAGTTCTAGAAATCCTTTTCTTCTTTGGACTATCAACTAGAGTAGGAACAATTTTTCGTTCTGGGAACATTTACTGAACATTACAATTAAGGTATGGAAACATCCAAAGTGTCCAGTTTTCCTTCATGCTCCAAGAATGTTAGCCTACTATTACAACCACTACTACAACTAAGAATAGTAACACTAAGGGGAATAAAGGGCATTGTAGTGCAACAGGTAGCATTGTGACTTTGCACCTCTAAGGTCATGGGTTCAAGGTTGGCTGGTGTGTTTGTTGTATACTTGTGCAGCATTTAAAATTTATTTTTTTTCATTATAAAACAATATTTTTCAACATTCATTGCGCTAAAAGCATGTAAAGTAATTATGTTATCGTGCAAACATCGACAGAACCTTTGCTATGTCGTAAAACATGAAAATAACATTCCATTAATGTTACATTAAGAACATTTTTGCCAGCTTTGAGAAGACCTTCATGTAATGTTGGCTAAAGTTCTGTGAACGTTCCCTGCTAGGTGTGCAAGATCATCAGGCTCAGGGTTTCTGCCTACCTCTGGAGTGAGTGGTTGAGGCCCTCAACCTCAGCAGACCAATGGTGAACAGGAGAGGATCTGCTACTGTTTGAGACAGAACCTCAGCATCAACAGCAGAAGAGCCCATATAGTGCTCCAGTGCATGCTGCCAGTAGATCAGTGAAAGGGCCCATTTTGAAGCTGTGCTGACACAGGGGTGATTGACTTTCATTAACTTAACTAGCATCCCAAACAGGGGTTTATGGTTCATCTGAATGATGATGCCTAGTTACTGATTTGAGAGGTTTTTTTTTCTATTTTGTTTTGTTTTTACTAAAATTTTTACTTTTTCTAATTCCTAGTATTTCTTGTCTAGCCTTTGATATCACTTGTGGGAGAGTCACCAAGGGTAACCTTGGCTCATAACGTACCAAAAGTGCCTCTGATAAACATGACCTGCTTGACCTGTGAAAAGCTGATTCCTTCTTTTCCAGCAGTTTCTGGAGGGGGATTAACACTTTATAAATGTCGTGTCTGGTGGGAAGCTAAAGGATCTATTTAATAGCCTAAGGGAGACCATCATTGGATAGCTCTGAAGCTTACTTCATAGACTATATTATGTTGTTGAAAGATACTGTCACTGTATGTGCCCTAAGTAACTGTTCCTCATTGGCTGATGTCCCTAAGATACATTGTATAATAAACAAGAATAGGTTAAAAGTCACTTAGAAAATTAATACTCTTTGGAAAGAAAGAATTTTCTTTCCACTATCATTGCAAAGCTGGAACAAATGGTGAAGGTTTTTGATTTTGCTACTTTTCCATGGTTGTATTTAGCATGTCTAATCATAGCATACCATGAAGGTTTTGGCTAAACTCCACACCTGAAAAGCAATTCAGGACCGCCCTTGCTGCGCCGATCTGACGTCCCTTCTCTATTCCATGATTGTGTCATCACTAGAAATAAATCCTGGGTACTCATTCCAAAATAAAATGTATTTTGTGTTTACATTTCTATAGATATACAGAGAACTATTTATCGGCACAAGCTACTGATAAGCACAGGACGTCTAATTCGGTTAAATGGACTTTTTCGGTTATCTTAGCAAGAGCTTGTTGACTCTTGAAAGGGGATGCAGGTCTGCTGATGGTGTCACTTTGGATTTCCTCTCATGGTCCCTGCAGATCCTAACGGAATGTTACCCTTTAACACCAGCACAACAGGGACCGTCTGAATGTGCTACAAGTTGAATAATACACTAGGGGGGCTTGCTCTAATTTGGTGTTCGCTTGTACGATAAGAATACAGGCAGTGCCTTACCAATATAAGGTGGAGTAGAAGGATAGTGCCAGTAGACTGTAATGCTCGTAATCCATCACCACAGATGACCGATTGTTCAATATCCTCTGCAAGGGACGCTGAGACTTTGAGGAGTGTCTTTGTCTGCTAGTCAAGTACCAGTCTGTGACACAAGCTGGTGTCCACTGGTCCAGAAAATAAATATAACAAGGGACTGTCCTCTGTCATAAGCACAGATCCATCCTCTTCAATGTGCCATCCCACAGAGAACGTGAGAACAGTGGGGAAGGATTTGATTATAATTGGGCAACTGTTATAGCGTATGATTGTAAAACTTCTTCCATATTCTGTGCATTCTGTGTTGCTCCTAAATCTGTCACAAAGCTTACAACTAATCGCATCTAAAATTATGTTTACTGCTCTACCTGGTGTTTCCAGAATTGCAATTAGCCTTAATTTTTCAGATTCCTGTTCCCCTAAAAATGGAGGTGACTGTGTCATCTGATGTTTTCTAAATCTGTTGATGCTTCTTATGCTCCCATAGGCTGAGTGTCCTTGGTCTTCGTACGTATAGACCCTAAGCTTTGTGCCATGTTACAGCAGCTAAGAGGTGTTTTGGCCATTCCTGAGCTAATCCCTCAAACCAGCTGATCCCTGAGACATTCTCAGGTCTCTCCAGAGTCAAACCAACTACTCCCAAAGACATTCTCAAGTCATAATGTTCTGCTTGGTGTGTCTGCCAATGATACAAATCGCACATAGGGGAGCCACAGGACAATCAGGAAAAGCTTTCAGCATCTGTGCACTGTTTAGGTGTAATGAAGTCCTACCATTCTGCACAGACAGCTGCTGTGGGCTATCGGGCAGGTTTCCAGTTTCATTTTATCACCCTTTACATCACTGGCTTCAAAGTAAAACCCAAGCTGTTCAGCTATATGCTCGCTGGACCCAGAATGAGATTGTTACCTGTCTTAAAAGCCATTTTTTTACACGAATGTCGTTCTTCTTCTTTAACGGCTGTGCTGCCTTCCCCAGCCTTCTAGGTGGCAGGCTGGAGAATGATCTACCGTGGGTACGGTGATGGGTAGACTTGTATCTATTTTCTTAACCATCATGAACTGCAAAAACAGTAGAAGCAGATGGAAAAAGAACCCTTTTAGACACAGGACTCAAATTAAAACTCTCCTTCGGGTCAAAACAAAAGCAGAACTCGGGAAGACATAACCACACAAAACTTCAGCGGGGGGTTTACTTCAAAAAGCAGACTCTGACGCGGCTCACCTGAACCTGCCGGCGATAGAAAGCCCCCGCTCTGGTGAGGCTGCCTGAAGAAAAAGTGCATTGTGGTTCCAAATTGCTTTAGAGTTAAAAAACAAAACTTTAATGGCAAAAGCAGCAACAATAAGACAATAAGAACCTAACACGATATACTAGAAGTTTCAGAAACAAATATAGGGAATGAAATGAAGACCTCAATACTTTAATTTATATTGCAGTAAATAATTTGTTGAAAAGTAAGGAAAACAAACCGAACAATGCTCTTTGACAGTCTTATTGTACAAAGGGCACCGTTGCATTTTTAAAACAGAAATTACATGCTCTACTTGACTAGTCTGTTGTGGTCTTGGGGTATATTCTAGATCTCCGAGTCCTTTGCCACTCTTCATTATTTATATCGGTCGCTCTTTGAGAAATAACCAATACTAATACATAACCTTTGTCCTTCAAGCTGATTCACTTTCTTTTGAAACAGAGGTTTGAGCAAATAAAAAGGTGAGTAATATCCAGGCGCACCAAGGAAGTTATTATGTTTTTTTTTTTCATAGTTAGAAGTGGAATAAGATTGGGGTACTTTAATTTTTTCCAGGAAATGGAGTTAGGGTGCTTCAAAGCTTCACAGGAGAGACCTTCAGAAAGACGACCTTTCCACACATCCACCGTGGATGAGCATCACAAGACGACCCCCCCCCCCATATTTGGGTTGTTTATATCATATCTATAGATTTTGTCAAACAACCTTGGTGAAGGAGATGAGGGATAAGTGACACGTAAGGCATCAAAAGTGTTGCATGTCTGAGATTTTGAGGATGGAGTAATGCAGGGGGGCAGCATTAGCGTCGAATTCCCTGTAGGGAGAGATGGACTCGGCCAGGCTTATGGGGAAGGGACGGGGTGGGGGTGGGTCCAGCCTGAATCCTACTCTCTCTCTGCAGAAAGCCAGCGATCGAACCTTCAAGTGTAGCTACTGGCTGCTTTAATTGTGCTGCCCTCACACTGGCTTATCAAGATGTAATTGAAGCTGACAGCCTCTGTTTGGTCACGCTTCATTTACATCTTCTCGTGTCTCTCCTGACCTGATGTTTCCGCTCAGCTATGTAGGGCTTTTCAATGAGTCAAAGTACAAACAGACTTACCAGTACCGTTAAAATGAGAAGATTACGAATATAATTTCAATTCGATAGTTTATCCAGAAAACTCCATCCAATAAAAAAATTGCAATGTTTTGTAAAATATTTTATTTATTTGCTGTCATGAAATTACAAAGCTTACATTTTTACACTTCGTTGGTTTGTCAAATTGGGTTTTCTTAAAGCAGTGCACCTTACCATGCTCAAGGACACAATGCTCATGTCTCTTCAGGGATATGAGTTTACAAGCTTTCTGTAAAATTTATTTTTGTTTAACCTTTATATACTATTTTAAACTGTACACACACACACACGCACACACACACACACACACACACACACACACACACCTTGATGTGAATTGTAGCACAGTAACAGTTCATACCGTTTTCCATTTCCTATACAATGACTATTATAATTTATTTTGCCGGCATTTATGTCTAAAGTAGCTTAGAGTTATGTATTTAATGTTTTTATTGTTATTTTCATGAGGTTATGTTGGAGTCCTTATTTTATTTGCTGTGACGTTTTTACACTTTTACTCAATTCAAGCTAAGCACCTTTCCAGCAGCAGCCTCTATACTGACCACTGCAAATTAAATATAGCTGTTTATTATTTTTTTTCTTCAGTGTATATAAGAGAGAGACCTTTTGCTAGTCTGGGGCTGAGTACAGGGGCAGGAGCCCAAATCCTATTTACAACAAATATGATCAAACTAATTTAAGAGGAAGAGAATGTCAGTGGTGAAAGAGGCACCCTGGCACCAATTTCCTTTCTTAAATGGCTTTTAGTTTCCCCAAGACGATCATGACTTAACTCCCCAGGAATTGTAGATAGAAGTAAAATAATAAAGGTTTTTCTTCATTTAGTTAGTTTTATTCTTCATCTTCCTGGAAAAGGAGCAGCAGATGTGGTTATGTGCACAGAGCTCTACAGAGAGGTCCAGTCCGAACCACTGTCCCCACTCTGGCTTTGAGTTTCTATACTCTTCTTACAGTCTTTTCCATTTTAACTTCTCGCATGTCCTCGTCTTGCTATTGGCCCCTTTGATCCCAATATTCCGGCCTTGTCACCCGGCTCTCTCACCCCGGGAGGCAGGTGAACGCCAGGAGGGAGCACTTTCACAGCCCAGAGAGCATGGCGCGTTGGCACCCTGCCGAGGTGGAGAGGCTAATTGGGAAGTGCGTCAGGGGTCCTGTAATGAGCACCATTTACATGTATTGATTAGTAGCCGGGCCACCAGCTCGCATTTATCACCAGCGGCAGCTGTGAAATCCCCCCCCCCCCGTGCCAGTTGGCACGCCGCATCTTCCCAAGGCTCCGCTCTCCCCCTCCCGCTGCCACCAGCCCCCTCTCCCATTTTTAATTCCCCGCCAGCCAGCGGTGTGGCTCCGTAATTACTCTGGGAGTGGTGGGTAAAAACTGCTGGAGTGAGAAATCCCATTCCTGGCTCGCCACCGTGTCGCATTACCTTCCACAATAATCAACTTTGATGAATAATTAATCTGGCCTTTGCCCGGTAAACTGATAATACCAGCCCACCCGCTGTGGTAAAACAGAGTGCTGGATAAACCTTGCTGCAGGAGGCCAGACAGCATCCCCCCAACTCTTTTGGGAGTCTTTATTATGCTCATGATGGCTCTTCAACTGTCCTAAGCAGTAACAAAGATAATGGAATTATACTCAGCGGCGCCCCCTGTCCACCATCCTGAAAGCCAAGAGTTCCGCTGACCTATCAGCAGTAGTCAGTTCTTTGTCATGATAAATGCTATGCTAAATAATCCCTTTTCTTTCCATTTTTTTTCCATTTCTTGCCATGCAAACGCCACCATGGGGAGACGTCTGATAGGCGCCCCCTGCAGGTACTAATAGAACACTATTCCTTGAGCTGTTATCGAGAGCCACTGAGTGTTCACAAAGTGTTATGGAGCTAAATCAAACTTCCATGACAGGTCAATGTCTTCCGTTTCACTGTAAATAAGTGCATAAATGTCACAGAATAGAGCGCAGGATGTTCAGTGATGTCCTCACTTCATGTTGATTACAAGTAGCTAAAATTCATTACCCAAAGAAAATAAGACCAAGGTATTAGTCTAATGGAAAAAGTACTTCTCTGATTTCAGTCTTATGAACAGGCTAAAATGTATATATTTCCCCAATATTATCTGTATATAATTAATTGTGGTAGGTAAACTGCATATTAAACTTGTCATTCAGTATTAAATTTTGAAATTCTCACCAATAAGGGATGCTTTTAATGTTTCTGTATGTATTACATGTGAGATATGAGTGGTGATGGAACCGAAAAGCTGAGAATGTTATGGCAGGGAAATGAAATGATGGACAGAACTATATAACTTAGACAGAGAAGAGCACCTTGCAACAATGACTATACACTGAGTGTGAAACACGCTACGGCTGCTTTTGTTTTGGATTAACCCTTGTGTATTTTACTTCTTCCGTTCTAAATTCTAGATTCTATAGAATTTATCCTCATTTTGAAAATGGAC
>JAAGVU020000001.1:27764163-27777764 GCA_011763525.2 Mormyrus iriodes
CCCCCCCCCCCCATGACCAAGAATAGGATAAGCGGTTACAAAAAAGGATTGGATGGATATAATATAATATGATATATAATATAATAATATATTATAATATAATATAATATGTAAATACAAATGTGTAAAAGTACTCAATGGCAGACTGTCTATGCTTTCAAATAGCACCGGAAAGCCATATCCAATGTCCGTTCCAAGTTTGTCATTGTTGGAAATACTTTCCCAGAACTTCCAGATAAAGTTAACCAGAGTTTAATATCCAGAAGCTTGATCGTTTATTGATCACTTCTGTGAGGAATATTTAACAGATATCTGTGGTATGTCAGTGACAAATGTATTATTGTAAAACCCTTCATTTGCAAATGTTATTATTTGAATGCTGCAGCACTATTTTTTTTATTATAATGCAAACCTCATTTTTATGAAAATCTGTGAATGCAATCAAAAAACTAAAAATTCCAAAAGTCTTGTATTTTGTTTGGTTACATATGATTAAGGTTGGGGCTGGGTAGGGGTTAAGGTTATCATAGTTGGGATTAGGGATAGTGTTCATGTCTTTGTGACCTGGAATAGTCTTCATATACTTGTGACCCTGTAATAAAAGATGGATGGATGGATGGATATATAATCTGTTGTCGTGAAGGTTTGGAGAAGCAGCACAGCTTTGCTGTTTTTATGTACTGGCATGTAGTGTTTTATTTCAGTACTCCTCTCTATTCACCAGCCCTTATCTCAACAACAAATTATAATTCTTCTGGTGTGTGAGGTCATATTTTCACTGGTAGATATGCAGGCGAGTCTGAAACAAGAAGGTATCAAATACTTTTCACATCCGCCTGGAATCTGAGCAGGGTACCGAGAGTCTAGAGATTGTCCTGTGTGCTGAGATCACCAACAAGGTGGAGGCAGTAACTATCACCTCTCATTTTGGCTAATTAGTTATTTTTACTAGCTTTAGTTTTTAGCAGTATATCACTTAGGAGTGAAGCATACAATGCCTCTCCTCTATCAGACCGCATACTTAAAATACAAGGAGTCTTAAATACAAAGACTCTATGTATATGAACACTCATCCCTGACATCTTGTTATTTTGTCTAAATAGTTCCTTTGAAAATGTTGACTGAATGTTAATATGATATGATGATCACATGAATATACAATAAACGTGATATGATTCTCCCAGTATTTTAAAGGCCTTTAGACTAGAACATTTTAGAAATATTTTACTCTTTACTTCTAGGCATATGGTCATAATTGTATCAGTTGTGTGATATTAAAACATTCCTAAGGCACAGATCATCATGAAGTAAATATTTCCATGGTACTCTGAATAAAAAGCACTGGATCATGTTAGTAACTGGACAAAGTTATTGTCCTTTACGTACTTTAATATAGGAATATTGTTTAAAAATAAATCTGAAGACGTCAATTGCCAGAAAACATTAGTTGTGGGTTTTGACATTTTTCAACAAAAAAAAATTAAGTGAATTATTATGATGATATGTAGTGGATGTCCGTTTTACTTTCCAGGGGTATACTATACGAATCATAACATACATTTCTCCTGCTGACAGGAGAGTTAAGAAAATTGAGAATGATCCAATTGTCCCATATCAGTCACATGAAATACAATTTTCTTTTATATAAGTAGGACATTGTCTGATGAAAAGAAAATTTAGTTTATCATTTTTACAAGAAATTCCTCTTTAACATGATTTTGAAGAACTCAAAGTCTTTGTGAAGGGGTTTAATTTAATTATTTTCTGATTTCAGTCATGCAAAAGAGAAAAAAATGCAGTCTATTATAAGATTAATAGCTCAATACAACTGGCTCATATTTGTCACTAATGGGCTTAAATTTTTGGTGGTTTAAAGAGGATTATTTTGCTGTGTATTTTAAGTAAAAATCTGATGTGCGGCCTTTGATCTGTCAGGAAATATCCCAGGATCTCTGTATGGAATGCTTTTAAGAAAATTACCATTAAAATGAGAGCAGCAAAAAGCAATACAAATATAGAGGAAAGCCATGGCACAAGGAGCCAACATGGAATATCCACTCCTTCTGAGTGAATTTGCTTATTTTTTACTTGTATTTTAACCTTGTATTCAAGTTACTTCATAAAACAAGGGAAAAAAGAGTGAAAACATAATTTGATGAAAAATTCCATGCACCTTCTGTTATTGAAGCAGATGTATGTGTATTGTTCCTGTCTGAAGGGATATTTGAGGGCATTTCAATTTTAATAAACAGATTATAAGAATACAAGATACAGCGGCCCACCAGTAATGAAATGCAGGCAAATCCCGGGACATTTCTTTAGTCTCCTTCTTAATTTTGTGAACTGTATCTTTCTGAAACCCGCAGAGAATCCCCCTTCCTTCTTATTTGTTATTGATTTCTTTTTCTACCAACAAATGTATTATTTTTGAAAAGGCATCAAGCTATCGTCATACATAGGTAGGTTGTTCTGCGTTATTCACACTATTCAGCCTATTGAAAATGTTTTGAAAAGCCAGCATGATGTATCATTATTGTCTGCATGAACTTATAATTTACTTGTTGCTTCATAATTTCTTTGTTAAAAATTCTGTAACATAGTCATAGTTGAGATTTTATTTCACTGTAATTTATTTCTCCACACATCTTACTTTGGTTAGGGCGATGGGTACTTATATATATATATATATATTTTTTTTTTTTTTCAACTGGATAATGCTAAATATAGATAAATGTTTCCAGTTTATTGCATTTTTGTTTGGGGTTGCACTCAACATACAAACTTCTGAGTCTGGAATGCAATTTACAATAACATTTTATAACAGCATTGTATTAAAATAATACTCAGGTATTTATAAGCCTTTGTAACTGTTAACAATAATTACACTCAATAGTGAATTATTATTAACAAAACGCACCAGTAACTGAAGATAAACAAAAACTTAAATTGATGTACCGTGTACCAACATTTTTGCTCCATCTCTGCTGCCAGCACAGCTGGACCAAACAATCAAGAACGCCGAATACCTGGTACAGGTGTGTTGGGAACTGGGAGGGAGCAAAAATGTGGACTGCTGTGGGTCCCTGAGGACTGGGTTGTGAAACACTGCTCTAACTGAATCAAGTGAGACACATAAGGCTACAAGTTCCTGCTGTTTCTTCTGGTCTCTCCCTCCCACACACAATGAATGCATGTTTAGTTAGTTTAGTTAGTAACAGGAGAGGGAAGGGAGGCTTGTCCCCCAACCTCACCCCAACGCCAGCACCTCTGCTGTACCCTCCCCATGTATTACAATGACCATACACTGCTTTAACATTCATTGAAGAAACGTCTATCCATCTTCCAAATGCTTATCCTGATCATGGTGGTGGGAGGGACCTGGAGCCTATCCCAGGCAGTATAGGGCACAAGGTTGGGGTACAGTCTGGATGGGATTGCAGTCTATGACAGGACACACACACACATTATGTGCAATTTGGAGAAGGCAATTAAACTAAAGGCATGTCTTTGTGGGAACAGGAGAGTGCAAACTCCACCCACACACACCAGAGCTATGACTTCAACCCTCAATTCTGAAGCTGTGAAGCATTACAGCTACCCAATGAGCCACTGATCTATTAATTAATCCATCTAAGAACAAATTACCTGACTTAAGACTACTTTTGTCCATTAATTGATGTAATTTTCAGTCATTTATTACCTAGCTTTGCGCTTCGCTGAGCTAAGACTTATGTTTTAATATCAGTATCCAATACATAGAGCATCTTATCTACAGAGGACAGAGTTAATTATAAGAAAGTGCAATTAAAACAGTGGCATTTCAGTGTTATTAAATAAATGATCAATGATAAATACAACTATGTAAATCACAGATGTAAAAAGCCAGTGACCAGGAAAGCTGTAGTGCAATGATCTAATGAAAGGTTATGTTCAGCCTGGTTCAGTGTCCTTGACTGTAGATGGAGGTAGCTGAACTTCATATCCAAACTAACTGTTAATGACAGCATCTTCTCAGCAGATCTTTTCTGGAAGCCCCTAAATCTCACTTTGATGCTCATCCTGGACACGCTTAGCATGAAACATTCAGAGCGCTCATACAAAATTTCACCTGAGCAGAATTTAAGAATGCCATCTGAAATGCACCCTAGAGTACCTTTTCATTATTTTGCCACTTATCTAAAGTAAAGCACACTTTTTGAGAAAGCAGGGTTAGACGCTCCCTTGAATGACTGCAGGTTAAGGGCCTTGCTCAAGGACCTAGTAGTGAAATTACCGCAGGATTTGAACCAGTGATCTTCTGATTATGGGAAGAGTAGCCTAACCCACTGGGCCACACACCAACCCCACTGCCCATAGCTGGGTTTAGAACAATAACAACCTTCAAGGGAACAGGTGCCTTGTCAACTGAGCGCATAATAAAACAATTACAGTTTTGCCTTGATCCCTGGGGTGACGGTATCTTTCTTTAATCAAGTTTAATGAAGTCCATAGACTAAAATCCAGAGATGGGGAACATGGAAACAGGAAAACTCTGAGATGATGAATTATACTTTGGTAAACAAAATTAGTGCTCTCCATGCATGTATGTGCATTCATTTTATTTGTCGGGCTAATTTTTTTCCAGGGTCCTATGAGTGCTTCATGAACAAGTGTGCACCCAAACATTGTTCATTTACTTATTGGCGTTTTCACTGTTATCTTGCTGTTGGTTCTAGTGTGAGCAGTGATGTTGCTTTTGCATTTACATCCATTTAAAAGGGAATGAGGATATAAATCTGACAACATACAGACACTGGGAAGTACTTGCATCAGGAATTTGCAATGTGGTGAACAGCCAGAATAGATGAGCCACTTTATAAAATTGTTTAACAAGTGTGCAGTTTTTCTCCTAGCCAGCAGGGGGTTCCATCAAAGTGAAGCCAATGATGAAAAGTGGAATGACTGATCACCATTAGGGTCAAACTATCAGGAACAGGAGAAATGACATGGCAAAGAAATGTGGTAAACTGAGTGAACAGCAGGAGGCCTGAATATAATGGTGGACAGGGGGTTTAGCAATTGACTTATTCAAAATAAACAATTGTAGCCACACATTGCAGTAAGGAACTCTGATCCTTGCGATGATGAACATCCCCGTTTGAATGCCCGCAAGGATATAATATGGGCTGATGTCAGGCACATACATACATACATAGACACGCACACACATATATATATATGCTTGAAAATTATTTTTAAATACATATGCAGTATATAAATTGTTAAAAATAATTTTTCTGTTGTACATTATTTGGCATTATAGAGGTCACTAAAAAACTTCTATTGTTAGAAAGCTGAGAATAAAATACGTTAAGCTCATGCATCAGCACATACTGATTGCCAAAATGGGCAATGAAAGAGTGCTGTACTTCAGTCAGTCATCTTACAAACTAACAGCAAACAATAATTATCTTCATCCCATGTTGAAACAGTGACATTCAGGTTTAGAATAACCTTTACCTTTCAGACATATTACTGATGTAAATGGACACTGATAAACACCATAACTACAGTAATCTAGCTAAAATAACTGAGTAATCATTCGTAACATTTCATTTGCCACCCTTTTCCTTCTGTTGTATTTCTATGCAATAAGCGGTTATTATTCATCTGTTTCCCCATGCGATGGTTCACCTTGCACTGCCCGCTCTGTTGTTTATGTCATGGAACTAAAGAGGAGTGGAATACCCCCACGTACGCCAGGAGCCGGGTATGAAGGGCGATACGTCAGTGTCACGCAGAGTACTCAGCTTTCAGTGTTTGTTTGTTACACAAGACGAACAGAGCGATAAACTAACAGCACGGAGAATGAGCGCGGGAGGGAGGCGCGGTTCCACTGGAGCTGTCAGAGGCCACAAGGACATAAACCCCCTTATCACACCAACACAACTTTGTTCCACTGATAAATGGCACAACTATGGATTTGAGAAACAGCTTCTGCAGATAATATTTAGTTAAAATGCCATGTTAAAATACGGGAGGAAGTGCAAGCATAGTGTTCTTAAAGTGATACAAGGAGCGGTGCACTAGGGGACTCTAAAGGCCTGATGTTCAGACCTGAACAATTGTCAGGGCATAGGAGCTGCAGACAAAGGTTGGGGTGGTCCACCTCCATGCCGTATCTCCAGCCTGGTGGTATCTGCAGCTTAACAGACATCTGCCTTCTGGGCTATCTTAGCTGCCCTGTAACCATATCTGCTTTTCATTCCCACTCCTGACTGTAAGGGTGTTAGGGAGCGTTACGGAACATCCCTAGCAGTGCTCAGTGGATAATGCCTTTATCGCTGTTTATATGATGGCGATCTGATTGGTTAGAAGTTTAGAAGTGTGTTGTTTAATTTTTTATAACTGCACACGTATTGCCAGACAGGTGAATGACAGTAATAAGGCAATACATTATGGTGATTTTTAATTCTAACTGACATTACTTACAACTCAGAAGACTATTTAAAATTAATGGGAACTAAACGGAAATATTTAATCCTTGTTGAAAAAAGTAGTTCTACTAATAAACGTAATTTCGGCTCATCGATATGAAAATGATGTCATTAGATACTTAATCACTTTCATCACTTGTGTGTTTTTAGAAAACAGAAATGTGATTTTTAGGTGAGGCAAATAATTGTGGTTACTTACTGAGTGTTGCGATTTGAAACCTACCAATCAGCTGTATTTTTAAACAGTATATTTAATGTTACACCAATGGCAGCATCAGCCGAATCTCGACATGCACCTCGAGGCAACAGAGTGTCATAAGGTGAGCAGGAGTTTGACAATTTAGGAAAAGAATGAAGAGGCAGAGGGTTAAATGTGAGTTTTAAAGTGTTAAAAAAAGTAAAAGGCATCCTTGGTAGTTTGTTATACTATAAACCAAGGTTAACTTGTTTAGAAAACATAGCTATTGTCATTAGAAAATCAAGAGGCCAAAGTCAGCTATATATTGAAGTCTCAAAATTTGGATTCATACCTCTGGATTAGGTATCAACTCTAGTTGACCAAGAATTCTAGGTGAGCTCCATGCTCATATGAAGGCTGGTCTATTTTCCACCCTCGATCTATATAACAGGAAAAGAGAAAGTCTTGCTTTGTTGATTAATTTATGAATTACAGTTTAGTGTCAAGTATAAAGCAGGATTACAGGACTCTTTTTGGTCACTCTTCATTCGGAGCTTTTAGTGTTGAAACAGCTAGAAAGACAGTATCTTTACTTGGTTGTCTTTGTGATCTCCCCCTACTGAGTAAACAATATTCACCACATTTTTAAAATCTCACCTTTATGAGCAAAAACATAATAAAAGGAATTTTAATGCTACATCAACACTTACCATCATGAGTTTTGCCGATAGGTGTCAGGAGACAAACGATAAATATTGACACAGTTTGAGTGCAGGAATAGCTATGTATGTGTGCGTGTTTGTGTGTCGCTAAGAATCATAAGCAAGGTATCCTGCTGCTCGCTATTTTTCTCCTCCTTTCAAGCAGTGCTGCCTTTTCTCATTGACCTATTAAAGGTCACCCTCGCGCCGACCTTTTGTGTCATATAATTCTTATTCAATATCGTGGATAGATCTATATAAGAAAGGCATAATATCAGCCATGGCACCAGCAGGGTCGTGAGTTTGAATCCCATCTCAGGCTTTTTTTTTTGTGCTGCGGTTTCCAGAAAGTGCTACCTGAGTGCTTTTTTTTCCCCAAAGCCACAGGTCTTACTCTAGTTGTATGTACGCATTGTGTAAGTGCCCTGAGACTTGCTCTCTCTCCAGAGTAAACTCTGCTCTACCTATTCTACCTACCATTGATCATAATTGGAAAAATATATATTAAAGCGAAACTCTATAAATGAATTGACATAATCGAAGAATAGGTAGCTAGGGCAGAGTCACCAGTGTAGGTGTTCATTAGTTTTTTTATTAAACGAATAAAAACAAAAACGAAAAAACATTGCTAAATATTGAACAAATTTCATATACAGTTTGAGAACATCTTGAAGAAAATGGGCATAAAATGTGAAAATCTATTTCTCTCATGTAGGCTGTAGATGGTAAATATTTACGACAATAACTGTTACTGTATATGGTGCTAGCTAAATAACACCACAGCCTATAGGCAGCCATATTTCACTATATTAAAACATGACATTTTCTATAATATGCCACCAAGAAGGGAGATGGAGAATAGAGTAATTGAACCATGTTGGGCCAGATTCGTCACACCTTTGAATAGGAGTAAAAATGGGGGAGATTGAAAACGAATAGTGGAATTTGTTGCTTTTCCTACTAGAGCATAATGGAACATCCCACAGTTAAAAATGAGCAGGTGCAGCCCTGCTCACTGATTGGTCCATTCAGCATTCTCTGTGTGACTGTAATACTATAGCCAACGCATTCTCATTGCGAACATAAACTGAACATAGAGGGGAAGTAGAGATGTTGGCTACCACTATCACGAAGAGAAGTGATCAATCAGCTCATGGCTCAAAAGCAGCCTGCTGTAGACATGATCCAAACCGGGAAATAACAGAGTACAGATCCACTGGGGGGTATATCTGGAGGAATGGAGACAGTACAAGATTTCACTCGGACTCACGGGATACAATGTATCAATTTTAAACTCTAATGAAATGCTATTTCACAATACAGCAGCATCTTTTAATCAATTTTACATTTTAAGTTCAGCAAAAGATGGCCTGGTTCTTCAGTGATCCCGTCAACCAGATTTTAGAATTTAAACTGTAATGAGTTGGGAATAACTCTCTTCATGCTGGAGTCTGAAACAAATAAAAAACAAATAAAAATTTACAAAAGAATGGTCTTCTGATAACACCACAGACTTAAAACCTAGATTCTTGGCAGGGCACATATATTGACAGGGCACCTTTGCAGCAGGGGCATTTCTAGGATTTTTTTTAAAGGTGGGAGGCTTAAGAGGGGCCATAAGTCATAAAGAGTGGCCAACCTTAGCCAGTGGTACATTAGCCAATAGTATATTTTGAATCTGTGAGTGACAGGGGAGAGCGTACTTTGGGGGCCAATCAACTTTCACTTTATGAAAACTTTCATGCAATTAGCGGTTAGCTTTCACTAGCACCCCTGTGGCCCTGCCTCTGTATACAGCGCTGCCTTGCATATCAAAAACATAAACATGGGACTGTCTGGGGGTCCCCGAGGATTGGTTTGACAAACACTGATCTAACTACAGACTGCTGAATGTAGGCAAAGCAACTAGAAGAAACCGACAGAAGCACAGGGAGAACATGCAATCTCCAAACACAAGGAGCAGGGCTGGAATCAAACCCACAGGGCCGGAGGTTCTGAGGCCACGGAGCACCCCACTGAAGCACCATGCTGCTCGTTTACATTCGTCTTACTGTAAGAAGCAGCATTTTCAGAGTGCGGCCCATAGCTGTAGGCCTCATCCATATGCCTCGGTGCACAATGGCCACATACAAGTTGTGCTTCCTTAATCTCATTACAGGTGGATCAATGATCCTGAGCACAGCTGTTTATTTATAAAGAGACCCCCTCCCGCCCCCAGTTCACATGCCAGTACTCAGACAGGAAAGGGGGTGTTAACAGCAACCCCCCCCATAACCCCCCACGCACACACCCTGGGCCTCTTGTATTCTTTATGAAATGTCAGCAGGTCTGCAAGTTTTTATTGTCGGGGGTGTGCAATCAGTTTAAGCCTTTCGATACTGTTGAAAATTGGATGAAAATAAGAGCTATTTCCCAGGGTGGGGGTGAATATCACACATCTCTAAGATTAGGGGATTCATGCATATCATCTCTCCATACTCACGCGCAGGTGTAACGATGTTATGACGGACACGCACTCAAAGAGACAGCTGCTCTGCCTAGTCAAGTTCTCCAAACCCTATGAGCCCTCAGTGGTTTTGTTATATTGGGGGATCTAGTATATTGTAATATAATCCAAATTATGGCAAACTGATACATGTATTTTGTCACATATGTTTAGCATAATTGCATTTACTGGAAGATGTATATATGCATTACATACTGTGACAGGATGCTGTTGTTCCCAGATCCTCAGGAGGGAGCCCTGGGTCACATGATTCATTTATGTTAATTCATTCCACCTGATATTTGTTCCTGGCAAGAGGACGTCACCTGTTTGTTCTGTTTCCTGTAAGCTGGATTTTGTGTTGACACTCGTGCCAGACCAGTAGCAAGCCAAAGTCTGTCCCAGTTTGTTTTTCACTTACTTCTGCTTGTTTTTCAGCCGGCTGCAGAATGGGATCATGCTTTTATTGTGGTGTGTGCATTCAATTCAAGTCCAGTCTGTTACCCCCGAAAATACCTCAAGCAAATACATCCTTCACTGCCCGACCTCTGCATCACAAGGTTCTGCTCATGGTTGGAAATGAAGCTATGCATTTTTCTTTTACTACTGTGATTTTTCTGTTACTATCGAGTAAAGGCCTCTAATATGTAATATTACATGAAGATTAACATTAAGATAAATTTGGAACTTTCTTGATCACCATCGGGAGCGGGGGAAGTAGGGGCGTGATTTCCTTGTCCAGCAGTACATTGTGGAAGGGAGAGGACAATAGTGCAATAAATAGGTCATGAATATGACCAATATGTAATACTAGTGTGTAAATATTAAGTTAAGTCAATTCAAGTAGGCTTTGCTGTTGTACTGTCCTTATACAGGTATTCAGTGAAACTGTATGTCCCAGAACCACCAAAGGACAGTGCAGAAAGAGAGGGACGTGGGGGTTTATATGCATAGTGCAATGTCCATGTAAACATTAAGTAAGCGATACAGCAGCGGGGTGGAATAACAGGTGGGTCAAAATATGTAGATATGCAATATTTTTTAGTTATGGCACATATAATATGGCAGTGACAATCAATAGACAATAAAGTGCTGTGGCATACTTACAGAAGTATGTCATATTTATGGGTGAATATGAGTGTAGCGCATTCAATATTACATAAGACTGACAAAATAACATCATTGCATTTGCATTTCTTTTATTTAGCAAGCACTTTTGTCCAAAGTGATGACATTACAAACATACAGCTGTTAAGGAGGCAGTTACACTCAAGTGTGGCTAGGCAGAGCTTCCTACGAATGCCCAGGTACAAGCATTATAGTGTAAACAAGAGGATCATTATCGGATTATGAAAAATGGTGTCCATTTAGCAGTAATTTTAGCCTATTGAAGAGGTGGCGTCATATAGGCGAACAGAAGTGCCTGTGAAGGAGAGTGTGAGGCATTCAGTTCTACATCTTGTTCAGATGAATATTCCCCAAAATATGCTCCTCATCACCGTGATTTCACTTTCATTTAGAGCAGTGTTTCCCAACTCAGTCATTGAGGACCCTCAGACAGTCAATGTTTTTGCTCCCCCCCAGTTCCTAGGGAGCAAAAATGTGGACTGTCTGGCAGAGAGCTATAAGGAAGCAAAGACATGGCTGGGGGTCCCCAAGGACCGGATTGGGAAACACTGATTTAGAGGATGGGCTTTATTGTCCATGATGGGGAGTAGTTTGGACGCCACCCTTCCCCGCACCGCCGCTCCCTGTTTGTCCATGCTCAGCCCTGTCACAGAACTGGCCTTCTTAAGTATTTTGTTCAGCCTTGCAGCCTCTTTTTGTCCATTTGTCCCACATCAGGAAAGAGCAGGACACTGACAACAGCAGCCTGCTAGACCAGCAGTTTGCTGTAAATTCCAGAGCATTTGAGCTCTCTCAGGAAGAACAGGCTGCTCTCCCCATTCCTGTAGTGTGCCTCTCTGTGGTCTTTCTAAGCACCTTGGTATCACTGATATTAACACCAAGGTGCTTGTAGCCCCCCCCACATGATGATTTCTGCCATTAGTCCTAAGGTTTACCTGAAGTCCACCACCAGTCCCTTGGTCTTGCTGACTCCGGGCAGATTGTAATTCTCTTTGCATCATCTAACCAAACACTCCTGTACTCATTTTCCTCCTCACTCTGGTGCACCTCACAATTTCTGAGTCATCATAAAGCTTCTACAGGTGTCACATATCAGAATAGTATCAGAAGTCTCTGGTAAGCAGAGTGAAAAGGAACGTTGACGGTACCATAGCAGCAGTGCTACTCAGCACCACCTCAGCCATATTTCGCAGGGCTGGCAACTTTGCTCAGCTGGCTGGTGTGAGATTTTCAACTCGAGACTCGAGCACACTCATTTACATGCTTGTAACAGTTTTATTACCTTGTAAATAGTCTGTAGGATTTGCAAACTACCCCAGCACTTTTGATGTAGCTAATTTCAGGTTTATAATGGAATAATATAGATTTTCCATAATATTTCTTGTGTGAGAGTCTGAAAGCGTGAGTGAAGCTTACTGTGGAGCCACACAGAACACTTTCTTTGTTTCCTCTCTGCTTTTAGGGATGGAGATAGCACACCTTACAGACCTTAACATAGTGACCCTGGCGTCCCTTACTTGTGCTTTCTGTGGTGAGACTTACTGCCAAATCAAATAACACAGTCATATGTATAAATGGTGGAAGACATCAAACCAAACGAGGACTGCTACTATATGCATATACATTTAGTGGCCACTTTATTAGGCTGTCCTAACTGGCACTGGGTTGGACCCACCTTTGCCTCCAGAACCATTTCAGGTGTAGACAAGTTTTGCATTCAGAGAAGCCAAACTGCACACTACAGTTGCACTGAGATGTAATTTTTGCACTTATCTTCCTGATAGCTATAACTAAAATAAAGTTTTGCCATCCTCCTCTGACCTCTTTCATTAACAGGGTGCTTTCAGCTCCCCTGACTGGATGTTTTTTGATAATTGCAGCATCCTTTGTAATGCTAGACACTGTAGTGTATGAAAATCCCAGGAGGGTGGCTGGAACCCCCACGTGTGGCACCAACAATCACACCATGTTCGGAATCGCTTAGGTTATGTGTCTTAGCCATTCTGTTCTTCATCCACACACTAACTGCAACTACATAATGCATTATATGTAGAAGCAGGCACCATGTACCTAATAAAGTGACCACTGTGAATATAAAGATATAAAGATATATAGCGGTATCTTTATGGATATACTGCCATGAGTTAATGTAGGTGGTGTTGTAGAGTAAGTGTAAATAATAATAGGCTACTATTAGTTATAGTACGACATGAAGTACACCAGAAATTATTTGACTGTGTGTATGGTGTAATATTTAGTTAGCTGAGACAGGGAATTATAGTCTGATTCATTGAGTTTTTTGTCTAATTTGAATTTGTAGCCTGCAGTCAAACGAGAGAAGTTTGTAATAAAATTCTACACTGGTAATTAAGTTACCACTGTGGAGTTATTCGATAACTATTATCTGTTATTAATAATGTATAATACCTGGAAACAGCTAATAAGTAGCTAATAAGGCAGAAGCAGGGTATGGAAGTGGGCAGTTTTAGTGAAAGCGAGCATAACTTCTCATGCAGTGCTAAAAGATCAAATGTGGAGGGAGTGAAATAAACACAGAACACACTCAGCATAGCACGCCAGATGGTCTCCCTGCTCACCCTCAAGCTGGCTAAATGCAATTCATTACCCCCCCC
>JAAGVU020000001.1:27782918-27797075 GCA_011763525.2 Mormyrus iriodes
CTTCATTGAAAAAAACTGTTTTTCTTTCAAAAATAAGGACATTTCGAAGTGACCCCAAACTTTTGAACGGTAGTGTAAGTAGATTTTAGCCTTAGATATCTAAGCTGAATTTTGTCCAGATTTCTCACATGCATTTAAACTTCAACAAACAGGGCGCAGATGTTTCAAGGTCCTGGTGTCTGCAGCTCCCACACACACTAAAACACATGGCCGTGCTATGGCATCTTGATAACAGAGCATGCTGTCCTGAGGACGCCTCTCGGGAATATGAGTGTTTCAGGGCCGAAATCTCTGACAGTGTGTCTCTGTGATTCATTGTCAGGTTTGAAAGGCAGGGTCACACGTGTGCTATTTGGCCTCGACAATAGAAATGCTGGTCCATTTTAATAAATAACCTTTACTCTGCGAGACTAACAAGCAACACTCTTCTTCCACTTTATCCAAAAGGACCTGGAAATAAAATAAAATAAATATTTAAAAATTGCAACTATTGACATTTTTATTCTTCTAACTCTAGTTAATGTAGCCTTGAATAAAGTCAGATAAAGAGTTATGCACCTTTCTGAGTTTCATATGCACCAGAATATGCTAAAATGGGTGTAATATGTATTACAATAAATTAAACATGTCAGCATTTAAATTGGCTGCCGATTATGCTGGGTTAGAGTGAGACTGGAGCCCAGAAACACAATGTACCAGGCTGAGGACACCCTGGATGGGATGCCAGTCCATTGCAGCACAAGCCATATATTGTTATACACCCATCTGTCCTCATCTGGGTGACAGGAGCCTAGCTCAGGTAGCACATGGCCATGGTACACACTAGGCAGTGTGTATGGGCAACTCAGGAGGAAACTGATGCTACACAGGGAGAACAAGCAAACACCACACTCACAGAACAGGGGTGGAATTCAAACCCCTGACCTTGGTGGTGTAAGGCTGTAGCAATACTCCATAAGCCCTCGATTTCTGGGAGTTGTGTAACAGGCCTTCCTCTTCAGTTAGAGATATGCTGCTTAGATTCAACTCCAAATGGTGCCCTGTTGGAAAGGCAGATTTGCACTGCTCAGCATCAAGCAGGACTGGTGGCTGCTTTCACTGAAATGGAGCAAAGCTTTATTTTCTACCTGCAGGAGTACAGGCACATTCAAATGAGTTTATTTTCACCTATACAATCTCACTCTCCTTTTTAAGCCATGCACATATATTACAGGTGAGAGTGAAGCTTGGGGCTCAAGCATTCATCCAGGGACATTCTGGGGTTGGGCCCTGCTTAAGGCTCTTCTGACAAGACTGGAACTCAAACTAGCTGCCTTCCAATCACACACCCCAAACCAGCTGGGGCACACAACACCCCCAAACATAACACCTTAGACAAACCCAGCTGGGACTCAAACCCACAATCTCCACCTAGAGACGGATGCCGGATCCATTAGGCTACTGGGTAACACCAACTCAGTGCTCTTTAAACTGGAAATGAGTCTAAGTGCGATCAGCATCCTCGGTGCATTGTGCACTGCCCTTCCACGCTGTGGTGGCCTCATCCATCGTCTCACTACTGGGGGCTCGATGTGGTGTGGATAATACAAGCAGATAGCTGACAAGTGGTTAAAAGCCTTTTGGGAGCCGTCAGCCACAGGGCAGGGCACGTATTGGTGAAGAGGCCATAAGTAGCTGTGTGTACGCTGCCAATGATGGGGGAGGCATCCCGACCCAATGATGCAGCATGTTAATGTACCCATCCACAGCCATTTCCTTTTTCAGCCATCCAAGAAGATGGTTCCTGCCAGGTGAAATCCCTGTTTAAAAGTAAAGTCCGGCCAAAGGGCAAGCCAGAAAAAAGATAAGCTGATCAGCATCGTTTCCAGGGCGACCTCATATCTCGGTTAACTTTTATGAAGCCTGTGAGGCCTGTCGGCAGACGTGGCTGTGCTCTGCGTGTACGCACTCCCGATAACGCGAGACCTTGCCGAGGTCTGGCTATGCCAGCGGCAATTTGAGCCTCATCCCGGAGTCCCACGCAGGGTAATGCACTGTGGCTCTTAAAGGCGAGAGACTGGGTCACGAAGTGCAGGGTGGAAATGGCGTTTCTAATCCAACCACCTGTCAGACTGCTCTTTGGACAGCTGCAGATGTTAACAATAACAATGAGGTCACTTTCAGGAGTGCAAGAATATACAAAAAATATATTGAATAAATACTTCAAATGTGTGGGATGGTGTGGTGGCTCAGTGTGTAGCACTGTTTGATACCTGCTGAAGGTTCCAGTTCTCTCTCTGTGGAGTTTTGAGGTTCACCGCCTGTGGGTTTTCTCCAGGTTCCCCAATTTACTCCCACAGTTCACATTGTTAGGCTACCTGGCACCTCTAAGTTTCTATTATGGTGTGTGTGTCGGTGTCCTATAATGTACTGATATCCCATAAAGGGTGTACCCCAGCCTCGTCGCCTGTGATGGACTGGTATCCCATCCAGGGTGTACCCCAGCCTTGTGCTCTGTGCTGCTTGGGACAGGCTCCAGATTCTAAACTCATCTGAAAATCTGTCAGAGGTAAAGCAATTGGATGATGGATGGATAAATGTCATGAATGTATTAAATATATCAATAATAAAATATATTAATAGTGAAAATTTGGCATATTGAATTCATAAGATGCTGCAGGTAATCCTTGTCATCAAAACATCAATATTTTCCTTTGAAAATAAATGTGTATTTGAGTTGTCAGTTGTCAGACGTGTTTAGGCTATCTGTCACTCCTGCCTCAAGCATAGTTTAGGCCTTGTACTATGGAGGGAGGGGTGCTTTGTCCTTGGGTGTTTCACACCTTATGATTTTGGTACCAGTGCCTTATTATGTATCTCATTGACAAACTAGAGGCATGGGACCTCATTATGGGGACCAGCTGAAGAGCACTGGGACAGAGTGACAGAGAACGTGTCTCAGAACTAATGTCATGCACTTCTGTTGAGCTTCATTCATCACAGTCATTACAGACTTGCTTTAAAGCTTCTGATTGGATCTTCTCATGCATTGTTGTATGGGTTTTTGCTCAATTCTTACTGATGATGTATCAGGGGTCTTTCGGGCGGTGTGGGACTCTGAGGTTTTTTGACTCCATGCCCATGACTGGAAGGGTGCCGGTTCAAATCCCATGGCTGGTGGAGTGATGTCACCGTTGGGCCCTTAAACAAGGCCCTTGACCCCAACTGCACCAGGGATGCTTTCTGACCCTGCGTTTGGACCCCAAACAACTTGCTCTCATCTGTATTTGTGTTTGTGTGTGTCATGCGGCGCAGGATGGGATATGAGAAAACCCAGTTTCCGCATGGGGATGAATATAGTATCAGTATTAGTATTTTCTGTGATTTTGGGCTAACAGCATTTCTATGTGTTTGCTTTCTCATTATAGTCATTGTTGGCCGCCCAGCAGATGGCGTCGACAGTAGCAGGGGTGATGCCCGGGGGCCCCCCTGGCCTGAACCAGCCCATCCTCATCCCCTTCAACGTGGCTGGGCAGCTAGGCAGCCAGCAGGGCCTGGTGCTCTCACTGCCCACTGCCAACCCTGCTAACCTTGCCAGCCTCGCTAGCCTGCAGGGCCTGGTGGCAGCAGCAGCATCTGGTGGCATCATGACGCTGCCGTTACAGAACCTCCAAGGTGAGCAGCAGGGGGCACAACTGAACGTCCCTGTCTGACATAGGCAGGTGCTCATTCATTGTAAGCTTGACTCCTACATCCTTTTCAGAGATATCAGCGCAAGTGTAAAACAGGATATTCCTTAAATTTAAAAATGTACGTTATAAGTTTTGCTTCCGGCCAACGTGGGACAATTATAGACCACAATGTGTTAAGGGACACACTCTTCGGGGGATTAAAGGAGTCAGAGGCTCAGAGAGGTTTCTGATTATACCAACAAAAACTACTTTTTCATGGGGTGAGAGAAGAAGTGCTACAATGCATTGACAGCCAGGTCCCTAATAAAAGGGGTGTTGTCTGTGATTACTGCCACCAGTATAAACAGACAGCTGGACTGAGGACGGGTCTAAAACTTACTGTGAAGGACAGTCACTGGATTAACCCTCTGTAACAGAGTAGCTTTGCCTCCTCGACCTCACAGAATATGATATATATTATAGGAAAGGAGAGCATATAAACCTTCATTTTTTCTCAACCTATATCTCAAATACACTACATCATATGGTATCTTGTCATTTTCTGTGATTTTCTCATTCTCAGCAGTACATGAAATTCAGATTTTGTACAATTATACATTGAAATTGGATTCTAAAGTAGAACATAGTAAAGCAATAAGCATAACACTTTCTCTGATTAATTCAATTTACAATTAAATATTAGAATTATATTTATGAAATAGACTACTTTTATGAAAAAATGTTTTAGTTATTGCATTGCCGTGTTACAGAAGTAATTAGGACTCAGATATTAAATGTGATTTAGGCATTGGTGATTCGGTGTCCCTAAATCCTTTGGACCATAAGAGGAAACAGACACCAAAAGGAGGCAGGAATCAAACCCAGATCCTCCTGGGTCCAAGGCTGCCCCTCAGCCATCATAGCTTCCTGGAGGAAGCTAGCTCATTGCCATAAATGCTTCCTGTTCTGAGTGAATCGCTGCTGCTGATGCTCAAGAGTGTCAAAGACCTCCTTAAACAGACGATTCTGGGATGGCTTGCCAAGGGCAACAGTGTTTTCCAGTTACCACTGGTACCCATTTCATCCAGCACATCACTGAGTTCTGAAAAACAGGCTAGAAACTGTAAGACAGGCAATAAAGGAAGAATCCATGGAGTTTTTTCCTTCATGTTTTTTATATGTGTTCTCTATGGCTTAAACAGGATATTGCCCCCTCTGTATGTTTTTAAAGAAAGCTACAGTGCCTGGGTGACACATAAGAACTGGAATTGTATATGTTTTATTATGTTTTGAATTAACTCTGTGTACGTTATTAGTGTTTGGTACCTGCAGCTTTTGCCCACATATAACAGCATGTGCTTATAAGTAGGGTGGCACGGTGGCCCAGTGGGTATCGGTGTTGGCTCGCGCTGCCAGCATTGAGGCTTTGAGGCCTGCCTCGGCTTTGCGTGTTTGGAGTTTGCACATCTTCCCTGCGTTATATGGGTTTGCACATTCTGGTTGCTTGGTGTCTTTAAATTGCCTGTTATGTGTGTGTCCTATGATAGATGGGCATCCTGTACAGGGTGCACATTTGTCCTATGCTCTCTACTGCCTGGCAAAGGCTCCACAATACCTCTGTGACCAGGCTGGAAGGTGGATGTTTAAAATGGCCACTAAATCCAGTTCCATTTGGCAAAGAGTGTTACGACTGAGCCATTTTATATAAACATATACTTCTGGTACATGATGTACTTTCGGGAGTCGCAACATTTTGGTCACTTGTTTGCAGGGTAGGTTTACTTAAAAAATGCAGGGTGGGGACAGTTTTGCAGGAGTTTGGAGGTTCACAATTGTGCTTGACTACGATTGTTGTTAGGGAGGGTTATTAACATAAGAATTATGGCTGCGAGTTTTGACAGCCTGCCCAGCGGGTCACCTGGGATCCAAAACACTGCATTCTTATACTTCAAGTTTATAAGAATTTTTAGCAGGATACAAAAGATTTTCTCTACAAGGCTGTGCACAGGAGAAAAAGCCACACATGCAACATAATGCATTTTATTCTAGTGATTCTGCAAGCCAACAGCTGGGTTTCCAAGATGAGTGTCATTGATGCAGCACTTCTTAGGGACAACATGACTTTGAAATAATGTGCTGGTTTTGTGTCGCTGCCAGTGGGGATTGTTTGTTCCTTATAAATAACAAAATGCCATGATATTTGCCCCACAAAGAGAGGGAGTTGCACTGAGGAACATGCTAGCCCTGGCTGGCCTAAGGGGCGATTCCTTCAGTGGTGGTGTGTGGCCCAGTGGATGGTCGCTGGTTCAAATCCTGTGGTTAGCAGTGTGATTTTATCCATTGACCCCTGAACAAGGCCCTTAACCCCCAATTGCTCCAGGCACCGTCTGACCCTGATTTCTCAAAAAAGGGGGAAAAAGAATCTACGACACTTTAGATAAAGGCGTATATAAATTAAAATAATTATAGTTCAGCAATGTTTGCCAAGCCCGCCCCGTCCGAGCCCATGCTTAGGGATATTCTGCCCCCCCCCCCACCACTCTGTATTTATCATGGCCTCTTAAACTTTCATGCCGAAATGTTCTCCTTTGATGATAGCTGTAAATGGCCTTCATCCTAATGTTTAAAATATTGTCTCTCTCACAGCATCCGATCAAGCTGTCCGCCATTAATGTTATATGAGGAGGCTAACACGCTAATGCTGTGGGATTGGCGCATAAATTGCACGCATGTGTATAAAGGAGTATTTATAGTTTATGTGTGTGTGTATGTGTGTGTTTTAACCATAGCGAAAGTCATTTCAACACTGAACTCCAAACGACAGTCCACTAATGGAGCCCTAATGGACATACATAAATAACAACACAAGTATCAGCCAAGCAAGCTAAATAAATGGCATCGTCATACATTTCGGACCAGCGGTACTTCTCCAGGACACGATAATGCACCGGCTAACCTACTTTACCCATTCTTAACTTCCCTTTTTAGTCTTTTTGGGGATGGGGCAGGGAGGCCCCTGATTGGCTTCCAATGTTGCCTGCAGTGGCTCTGTGAACCGTAAGGGTACATGGTTAGTGAACATGCTCACTCTCTGTGGTTTGATATTACTGTGTATAACGCCATGCGCTAAAGGAAAAATAGCAATGCCAGGCATTCAACTATTTTGATTAGAAGACAAATGTTACAACACCATGCAGTTTAACTTCCGAATTACGATATTTTTTGGTTTTATTGTTTCACTTGATGTACAGCATATAAGTTCACAAAAAGACAGAAATTAAGTAATTATTAGTTTGAGATACAATGTAAAATGAAATTAAATGAGTGAATGACACAAGGAACCGCATTTCCTGTTACGGTTCAGCTTCACTGACTGATGGCTCTTCTAAAAGAAGCACGTTGCTTTAAGATCTAGTACTGCGCTGTTATAGAATGCCGATCTTTTTGAATTAAACTATATTTATATTTAATATATTACTATATGAGCCCTTCATGTGAAATTCTGTATTACTGTAGATAATAATGGATAAAACCTATGCAAGTTAACGGAAAAAATGCAGCGCTCTGTAACAGCACAACTCCGTCCCAGCCCCGTCCCCGTGGCGCGTTCCCACAACCGGCGAAACCTGCCTCCGTCCCCGGCAGATAAACCAAGTCATTAACGCGTCGTGATTGCAAGACAGCAGATCGCGAGTGTTTTACAGCATGATCACGCCCAGCCAATTAACTTCGTGTTGGATAACTTGGCTGAGCGAATCTGGCGTGCGGCGATGGACGGGTCATATTTAAACTTTAATGTGCAGAGCTGGGGGTACGTTTTAGCTGAAGATCCTAGGAAACAAATCAGGCGAAGCAGGCTTTTCATAATCGCAGATTTAATCGCCGTCGTACAGCCTAGACGCTGACGTAAATATTATTTGAGATGACGCCTTGTTGTTAAATTGCAGTTGTTGATTAAATGCTGTTAAATGATGCATAAATTTTGATAAATGGTTAAGAACTGAAGTGGGAAACAAGAATACGCGCGCGCACACACACACACACAAAACAGCATCAGTCATCTAGTTAAACACAACACACTTTATAAGTTCAAGTCTTCCCTTAACCATCCATCATCTATTCTTTTTATATTTCATATAATTTATATGACGTCCTATAAGGAGTTGTGTATTGTTTAATAGATTTTCTTAAGCTTGTATATTTGCTTAATAAAATATACACCGAATCCAGTGACTCTAAATGTAAGATGAGAATAGTGATTTATGGCGTTTAATAAAAATAATAATAAAGTTGTAACAGTAATGAATGTGCAGATAATTAATAAATAACGAATTGATTCCAACCTTATATTGTAATATTTATTTGCCTTTTGGAATCTTAAAACCACCTACATCAACACAGAATGGTTCCCTTATTATAGTTAGAAAAAAGTAATCTTCCAAGGGCTTTAGGCAGTAATTAAATTCAAACACAATAATTCAGTAACATTCAGCATTTTTCTTTCTTTTCTATGCCGTTGTACTTTTTGTCTGCTCCAGCTATCTGACCTAGAGAAAAAAAAGGAGACAAAGGTATGTTTAAGTCTCCTCAAGCCTTCTAATATCCATAAGTGAAGCTGCCTGATTTGCTTACATCAGACATCAAATGCAGCTTGGTGCGTAATCCCAGCCAGCCGGGGCATGATAGCTCACAGCAAGCCCTGTTCTTTGTGCCTGTCTCCACGAAACACGGAATAGCTCTCAGGATCTACATAAAAGCCACCGTCCCACTTATGTAAAGTAATGAGAAACGATGTCAGTAATGATCAGAATGATGTTTCTGTTAGCAGGAATATCCCTCCGTTCGGTGAGAGTGACACAAATTACGCAAATCGGGCCCGTCATTACAACACCGGAGCGGAGGCTCCTGAGGGAAGATCAAAATATTTCCACGCTACATAATCCACGTCTGACTCGATCAATTCTAATCAGCCGGCTGCGTTTGCGAGATCGGGGCGCGGGGGGGGGGGCTTTCAGCTGCTCGTCTGTCGGGCCCAGCCAGCCTGGAGTGTCGTTCCCTGCTTCATTTAAAAATGTTCACGGACATAAATGTAAGAAAATAAAGTGAAATGTATGTTATGGTACATGAAGATTTCTTAAATGTAATTACTGCTATTCTCTATAGCTAAATAGTGGTAGTTTTAAGTAAAGGCATTAATCAACTCACTCTTTGGAGTATAATTCGAAAGGTTCTTGCAGGAGCTGAATGGTTAGCTTGCTGAAGGTTGTGTGCCATCTTGTTGAGAGGTTACATTTTGTTTATTTAGTAGGTGCTTCTTCTCAAAGCAATGTGCACTCATTAAGAAAGCAGGGTTAAATGATTCCTACAGCGTTTGGGGATTTAAGGGCCTTGGTGAAGGGCCCAATATTAAAATCACTCTGCTGGCTCTGGAATCTAAACAATCTTCTGATCACAGGCACAGTCTCCTAACCTGTGCTAACCCGCACACCACCCCACAGGGCTCATTTGAGAGACAAACAAAGCTACTCTAGCTACTTGCACAGTGGGGCCATGAAGACTCATGGTGGTGAGTTGATTAACTTTCTGTGACTTTCTGCTATTGTGATTGAGAGGTCCATCTGACCACCAATCTACAGTGATGATCCACCGTCTCATAGTCTGGCTTCTAAAGCAGACAGTTTATTCGTTATATCAAGACTATCCATCCATCCATCCTAGGAAGGAGACGGCACACTATGGGCTATTTTAAGGTGTCATTACATCTAGCTGCATGTTCTTGTACAGGGAGGAAACAAATACCCAGGAAAAAAAAAAAACATGATGCATTGACAACTACCAACATTGTAGCGCTATTGGAGGATAGGTGGATATTTTGTATTATTATAACCGCTTGGAAAAAATATACAGAAGATAACTGGACTGAGCAAAAACTCACATAAAAGGTCTACAGCTTTAAGAATTTTTATACCATGAGTCTTGCATAACAAGAAGTTGAAAAATTCCGGAATTTTGGAACTTATCTGAAGTACTGTGAAGGATGTAAGGTTAAGAGGACCTTGAGAGGGGCAATGGCACATAGGGCAGATTGTTGTGAAAATGCCCATTGTGCCAGGGGGGTACATATTGACACCACAAAGCCGTTCCTGTGTCCAGTAGCACTGTGATATTATTTCCTGCCTGTGATTTTTATGCTATCCTTCAGAGCAGTTTAATTCAGACGTGTGTGTTTGCTGGCTGGTGGCGTTGTCAGTCTGGTTAAAACCATAAACGCACAGCTGCCAGTGGAAAGCACATTGTCTGATGGAGGATAAAGTGTGTCGTTCAGTGAAAGATATTGTGCTGGTCAGAGTGGAAGAAAGGCAATAATAATGATAATTGGAAATGGCTTTGTCTGGGCCGAGGAAATAAGACATGACTTGTTTTCATGCCGAGAAGCTATAGGAAAAGACATTTCGATCACTTCGATAAATCGCGACTGAAATGGCAGATTTGCACCACACCTTAAGCATGTTTCTGCGGATTTATTTTTCCAAATCCCCTCCACATATTTCAGTTTCATAGTGTGGAAAACTCAGTCTTTGTTTTGTATAGGGGCAGCTGAACAGCTCAGAGATATTTTAATAGGGTTAAAGCGGAAGACGATGCATAAAGGAGTGCAGGAGTCTCTTTGGAATCCCACACAGGTTTCACTAAGTCAGTCTTCAGTTTCTACCAAAGTATTTATTCCTTGTTCAGCCATTTATGAGCAGAGGTGTGCACAGGGGCAGGGCCACAGGGATACTGGCCCCAGCTGGAAGCCTATTGGTCCCAAGAGTTCCTCTTCCCTGTCACTCACCGATTTAAACCATAACATCACTTGGGCCCTCTGTATGAACTATGGCCCCTCTTCTGCCCCCACCTTAAAACATCCAAGAATCACCCCCATTGTCAAAGAAATACACAGCTTTGTTTAAAACAAATGTGTGAATTTTTTTTAATGCTGCTTAGAATAAGACAATGGGGTGTTGACTTTATGGATAAAACAATAAACAAACAAACAAATTAATTAAAAAGTGTCACCACAAAAACTTCAGTCAAACATCACACAAAGGAAAATCTTTAGGAAAAGTAACCCTTTTTAATTGACTCGTTTTAGTGAGTACTGGCTGATACGATTGTGTCTTCTCTGTGTCTCCTTGTTAAGCAGCAAGAGATTTTAGCAAATGATTCCTAATCGACTGAGTTCCATCCTTCAACAACTCAGTAGCACAAGTTCTGTAATAATTTGTTTTCTTGAAGTGATACCACATACCATTTTTCTCCAGAGATACCTTCGCCATAGTGCCAGATCCAGTGTTGGATTTTCTAGCAAAAGCTAATTTGCTCCTTTTATTTCTCCATTCAAAAGGTTTGCGCTCCACATGTCAGCTGGCCTCTGCTGAGGTATTATTCCTGATGGCTTCTGGAAGAATCTTTGAAGTCGAGCATTGTAAATTAAAATTGATTTATGATTTACATGGCCAGTATGAAGAAAATTAACTTACCAAATGTTGTAAATGAAATATTAGACAAGGTGCCGAAAGGGTAGAGAGAGATGGTGATCTAGTGGAACTGAAATTCCCATCTGGAAGAACTGGGTGACATTTTTACATTTATCTGCGTTCTGCATGAGTTGTAATGTTAATGGTAATTTTATGGGACTGAACTGAATGAAATGGTGTTATCGCAGATTGCCTACAATATAGGATTGTGTTCAGTGGAGAGGCCGGCCTCACCGTTTTTGTATAATATGGCTCATTGCACTGGTCTGCCTCAGTTTTTAAATGCATTGAGACCTTTGGTGTGTATTGTTAAACGCAATAGTGTCGCATCATTGCAGAGAAAGATGGGGGTGTTATAGTGCCAAAATTTTGCACATTTAAGGAACATTTCAGGAAATAATCTACTGGGATGACTTTTTAAATACACTATACAGTACTGAGCAAAAGTCTTAGTCACAGAAAATTATGTTTAAATGATCTTCATTTTGGTGTAAAATTATGCTATTATGCCTGTCAATGTGTGTCAGCTTAGCCATTTCAAAACCTTTCTTAAAGTCACCCCAGTATTTGCAGCAACCTTCCAATACACCCATGGATTTTTTTTTTAAACTCAACCACAACCCCACGTTGTTCGGTCAATCAGTATTTCATTGAGTTATTTAACTAATTATGTTAATTAATTAAACGACACAGCAGTGAAATTTAATGGATGCATGGAATGGCTGGGGAGCCCCTGAGGAGAAGTTTGGGATCTGAAGTGGTGTTCATCCAACCATCCAGTAAGATATCAGTGACTTTTTGGAGAACAGAAGAAATTCCCGTAATTTTTTTTAAATCTTACTTTTAATTTACATTTGTTTTATTGTCATGTTCTCCTTTTTTAAGAAGATATACCCTTCTTACACAGATAGATAGCTTTAAGCGTTTTCTTTAACTGCCTATGACCTTTTCTCAGACTAATCTGTTAGGTAAACACCAAAAAAATGTAAGTAAAACAACAGAGAAATTGCTGCCATACCTTTAAATTCCAAGTAAGATCAGAGCTGCTAAAAATTCCTTCCTGAGGAAAATTACACGTGAAAGTGGTAAAGCATCCTGTCTGTAACCCAAGTCGCCCAAAGGTCAATATTAAGTGTAGGATTCCTGCTGTCTGCCTCTGAAAATGCTTGTGGTCACTCTCAATGGCAAATGGCCTGAAAATAAACCTAGGCATAGCTAGCGGGATGGAGTGGTGCTAAGTGGAGGCTGTGGTTTGTAATAGCAGGTTAGAGCTTAATTATCTTAATTAATAGCCCTACTTCCTGGGGGGCCATGTTTGAGGCAGCACTCCAGGCAGAGTGTCAGTGGGGGCAAGGGACCCCCAGGGAGGAGGCTGGGGCTTCTAATGATGCTCAGAAAACCCCAGTGGACGAACCGCAAGTACATCACGAATAGATCAGATAGCATCTGGCCAGACCTCAAAGAGTCCCGGCGCGCTGGTGCATGTGTGAGAGAGGACGAGATCCATTTCGCCCCGATTGAGTGAGCCAGCATTAAGCACATCTTAGAAAAGCACGTGCTCTCTCCTCTCTCCCTGAGTCCAGTCCTTAGGCTTTTTCCTCCTCTGTCTGTTTTTGCTGTTCCTGTACCTTCTCTCTCCTGTGACAATCTCATGCTCCTTTTTTTTTCCACTTACAGCCCCCATGTTTTTCTCCTCCTGTCTCAGTTTCATTTCTCCTTCTCTCCTTTTCTATCCGCCTCTTGCCTTTTTCTCCTCTCTTACGACGCATCGGAAGTACGTCACATACAGATCAGAGAGTCCCCGTGTTTTCCTTCTGCTCTCTCAACTTCATTCCTCCAATTTCCATCCTCCTCTTGCCTTTTTCTCCTCTCTTACAACGCATCGCAAGTACGTTACAAACAGATCAGACAGCCCCTGTGTTTCTCTTCTCCTGTCTCAGCTTTATTCCTCCTTCTCTCCTTTTCTTTCCTCCTTTTGTCTTTTTCTCCTCTCTTATGACGCACTGCAAGTACGTCACGTACAGAACAGAGAGCCCCCGTCTTTCTCTGCTCCTGTCTCAGCTTCATTCTTTATCTTTCTCCATTTCCATCCTCTGTTTCACCTCTCCTTTTATGGCTCCAGATTTGAGCTGTACTTTATTTAATTAATTGATTCGGATAACGATTCAGTGTGGTTATACTGTTCAGATCGTGTTCTGTATTAAAGAGTAAGAAAAAAAAGTGCAGTCTTTGTCACATGACCGGACATATATTTTCCTGACGATGACACACCAGAATGTTAGCATGGAAGAACTGTGACAGATCCTCTTTCAAGCCCTCAGAGAACCTCTTCGTTTTGTGCACACTGGGGACTGAAAGCAATTAGCGTAACTATGATAATTACCTACTGCCATCGATTTATTAACTTCCTGCTTAATTACATTTCACTGAAGTTCACACAGTGAAAGATTTAGATCACAGGTGAAATGTGTGACATGCACTGTAAATACCTAGTATGCATAAGCACAAATGGGTACAAACACACATATATGAGGCCTCTACTTTGTGTCTCATCCTATTACCTTTCCTGTTGCCATATAATTAGTTTTTTTTTATTTGCAGGGTTGATAAAAGCAGGGATACAAACTGCACGGAAGTGAGCCGATAAGGTCATACGCACCATGCAGACAAACGGAGCGCAGCACAGAGTTTACACTCCCCAGGTCTCATACTGCAATGCTCGCTAAGAGGCCCTGAGCTTATCGGAACAGATTTCACACCGAAATTAGCTATTTTCCAATTCAATTTGAAACATCCAACTGAAACAGTTAAATAAAATGGGAGCACCCAGCTGATATGAAAATAGTCCAGTCCAATGGGTCTCTACCACCTCGTGTCTTTTCATTCTTTATTCACACGCCCCCACCCCCCCCCCCGCCCACCCAACTCAACCCTACCGCACACGAGCAAGCTCATCCCGATAGCGGCAACACGTTTGATCTTATTTT
>JAAGVU020000001.1:27797175-27809395 GCA_011763525.2 Mormyrus iriodes
CGTAAAAAAAAAAAACAACAGCCAAGGGTGTCTACCCCCCCCCTCTTTTTTCTTTTTTTTTCCCCCCCCCCCCCCCCCCCCCCGTTCTGCACCTCGTCCTCATCTGGAGGAGGCTTGTAAGTTCCGGGTGCATACATTTCTCCTGATGATATATTGTCCTGGTGGAAAATTTCATTTACTGCCGCTGCCCTTTGCTGAACCTGTTGCTAGTCGGCACACATGATAAGCGTATAAGTAGCATGCTAGTTCATTTATCACACGTCGTTTCGGACACTCGGATATCTACCATGAAATTCAGAAGGAAACCACCAGGCCAGCAAAAGCAGCTCTGTGGTAAAAAAAGAAACAGCATGAAGAAATATATAGTGTTTCTACACTTTGAAATGCACAATATATCTTTCACGAATAAAAAACAAATTACAATAATACATATTGAAATGTATCGGACTTCTGTCAGTCAACTAAGTATATCACAGAATATTAAATACAATATGTATGTTATATATGCAATGCATGAGCAATCGCACAGTTTCATCCTGATGAGTTTATTGAATTTCAGCTAGCTACATATTTGGTAATAATTAGCATACGTAGCTAGATGCATTATGGGGCAGTATAGGCACGCATCAGTACCAAGGAAGGGGTGTGTCACTCTGAAGTTCTATAACTACGTGTCATAGGGCATACGAGTGTGTGCCGCGAGCATGTGACAGCGAGGCCATGTGAAAATGCTTACTGTCTCATCCGTGTGACTAAAGGGAATAATTAAAGTGCGAACATGCCAGCTGAAATGTTATTGTTTGTGAGCTTTTTTCATCTGAGCGAATATGCGCCTTAGAAAAGCCTCTCTGCCTCTGGTACGTTTTCAAAAGCATATCTAAGTGTGGTGGAGGGGTACAGACAGCCCTCAGATGTTCTCCTCCTTGCCGCATTGCTTTTTCATTATCTTAAAATGATTTTTATTATTCGCAAGTAAGTCGATCTTCATTCCTATCAACCTTGGCACCGCCTTGGTTAAATAACTACATAATGTGACAGTCGACAGACAAGACAAAGCATGCCATGTTTTAGGGACGTCGACAGTCAACTGTCTTGGTTTTCTTGTAATGGTATAATTGTTTTAAACCCCCACAATGGTAATTGCTATCAAAAAAAAACCCAGCAAAGGCTAATAAAAGATGCGCAGGCTATAATAAGAGCTCGAACACACTCCATCTCTTGAGCAACAAATGTAGCTCCTCAATCTCCGTGTGCTTTTAGTGTCAGTCAGAGAGCACTCTGTCATTTCAGTGCATCAAGCCAGCAGTATTGATTTTTCCACCCACCGAAACGGGCGTATAAGCATAAATTTTGCATGAGGCTTTTACTCCAGGCCTGTGCTTTGGTCCGACGACACATGATGTGAACATGAACACCGCGTTACTCCATTTGGCTGTGGATCTGGCTCCCAGGCCGGCTCGCAGGACAAAAGGCGGAGGTGCCTCTCCTTTAATATCATTTCCATTTTTCTTCAGACCCGTGCCACCGAACCTTATCACTGATATCAAAGGCAGATGGCAGCCATCTTTGTTCCTGGGGAACAAGGAGATAATCAATGGGTGAAACATCAAACACATATATGACATTTTCCTCTCTGTGATTCCTCCCCTTTTCCATCTAATCCTAATGGAATAGAGCTGGCCTTTTTTTCTGATACAGATGGAATTATACAACCTCTTTTAATGGCGACACAAAGTCGAAGATTTATCTGCAGATCCATAAAAGAAATGTCTTTAAGATCCATAAGGTAATTTAAGTCCTCACCTGTCCTGAAATCCAAGGATGTCAGTATGCAAATCACATCTAGCGTGAGTCTACTTAGCCTAGCAATATGGTGTTAAAAATTCAGCGATTTTCCCAGTGGGTGGTCTTTAATGTTTAACCACACATATATGGGATCATTTCTGCTTGTGGTGATCCGGTGGTGTTGTTGTTGAATATCAGACACACACACACACACACACGCACACACATACACACGTGTGCACATGTGGTTCAGGTGGATTGGTGTCTCTAAGGAAGGAATGATTTCATGGAACAGTGTTTCACTACTGGACAGAAGCATCCGGAAAACAGATGCATGAAGTGTGTGATGCTAAGCACACCAGAGGCCAGTCACCGCTGCACTCATGCGTGTAGCATGTCACGGCGTGACGCTGTCGCACATCCAAGCCATACTCCTAGTGTGGAGGTCCCCGTTTTCGGAATCAGCGTGTCCTGAGATGGCGTATGGGAGCCGGTTTGTCCCCACAGGGTACCGCATGAATAGAGGGGTGTCAGCGGCACAGCGGGACCCGATTGTGCGGGAATGTGCAGTGTATCTGAATGCAAACGCAGATCCCGTTGGGTGCTATTGAAAGGTAAATGGCTGACAGTGAGTGGCTGCTGCACACACTGACTGCTCCGGAGGGGAGTGCTGCGTCTTTAATATAAATATAGTGCACCTGTTACCTGTTTACAGGGCTTCCCCTGTCTTTGTGTTGTGTGAAAACAGTACCTATGTACATGGACCACCTGGACGACGGAACTCATCTGAGCCGGGGGGTTGGTCCTAAAGTCCGTTGGTTTGCATTTGTTCGGCTCTGAAAAAAAAAACCCATATCATTCCACCCTCTCTTTTAAATGAGGATAAATATTTGTGAGTTCTTTAATAATTGGTCACCAGTGCATTCTGTTCTTAAGTGCACCCCCCATCACCTCCGCTTTTCATGGATTATGCCTATATAATACAAAAAAATTACATTTTTTGTGAATATGTTGACATTGAGTTTTTCAACAATTTTACGATAATAGATACAATACAAGATGGCAATTTCGGCTGTAAAAGTCCAGTGTAATAATAATAATTACTATACCAATAATAATAATAATTTATACCAGTTCCTTTTCAAAACAGGTTCTTTGAATTGAATACTGGGCGCCAACTTTTACAGATGCAGAGCTTTATTCATCTCCCCTTCAAAACAGAGAAAAAACAAAGGAATATGCTACTTGAAATAAATTGCAGTTGGTAACTGTCCATACGCTTCAATGTTAGAAGATTGCAGATAGAGCAGACTGCCTGTGAAAAGGATGCATTAATATTCTGAGGTTAGATCAATAGATTAATTCAGTACCAAAAATGCATCGTTAAGCAGGGTATCAAAGTGCTCTTCTTATTTATAAAATAGACAATTAAAGAGTTAGAACATAACAGAAGCACCAGATAGCTTTAGAACCTTCTACTGGTTATACCTCCAACACATACTCCAATTTTAATAATTACATAAAGCTGTTACAATAAGCTATGGTAAACAGGCATCAATTACAACCATTTAAAATGGCTCTAGACATGAGCCAAAGGCTTTGAGGATGTCAAAATGAATTTCCGGCCACATTCCAGTTAATGTAGTTAATCCAGTTAATGAACTGCAGTTGAGAGCAAACTACATACGCTCCCAAGCATGGTTTATAGCCAAAAACTTGCAAATGTATTGTGGGAGGATGAGGCGAGAGTGCTCTTTTTGCTGACTGCCCTTTGATTACTGATAAATATTAACCCTTTGGGACATGGAGCTGCCTCAACTGGAGCCCTGTGGGAGGGTTTGGCGGGCTTTTCGTGCAGGATGAAGACCAGGGCATGGTGGGAAACTCATTAGCTCGACAGCTTGGGGCACTAAAAGGAGGCGAAGGAAGACCTCGCCCGACTTTCACCAGGGGCAGATAAAAAGGAGCCTTTATGCTTTTATTGGACCTCATCTTACATGCTAGTTAGAGTAGTGGATGTGGGTGATGTTCAGGATGCTCAGACGCAGCGGTTCAGATGAAGAGATGGAAGGGTTCAAGAAGGGCGAAGGAAAATAGACAATAAGCTGAAGTGGTGGGCTAGGGGTAGGAGAATGGGTGGGCTTCATGACGGAAGGCAGGGCTATTTGTGTTTAAAATATAACCCTAAACACCATAAATCTGCTCATATTTTAATGTTTTGCAAATAGTAAAGTATAACCACAGATCTGTTTGAAATGATGACTTTTCCTGATGCTGGAGGTTGGCTGAAGTGTCGAAGACTCATCGTTAAATTCTGAGGCTGTTAGCAGATTTGAACAGAGCCCAGGGCCAGTATGGTTGGCATGGCTGCTGGGTGACATGCACTGCTGCCTCATACCTTCATTGTTGCGGGTTCAAATATTATTCTTGATTTGTGCTGCATGGGCTTCCCCCTGCAGTTAAGCTAACCGGTGTTATATTTACACATATATATGACACTTTTATCCAAAGGGATTACAGTAAAGGGAGGTGTCACAATTTATGTGTGCTCCCTGGGACTTGAACCCACAACTACACTGCCAGGGATAGGTTCCAGGCCCTGCCGACCAGGATAAATGGTCAGATGATGGATCAATATTAAGCAGAACCAGATTGTTCCCAAATCTGCATCGACCCTGCAACATATTTACTTAAATTGTTCTCTTTTTTTGCAGAATTAAAATGAGAGATCACATTTTCTCAGAGGGATATGGTGAAAACCATGAAATGTTACTTTGATTAGTGCTCTTTTCTTTAGAATTTTGAGCGTAGTTGCACGTTTCCAGGTCCTTAAGCCACCATCAAAAGAATCGAAGAAAGATTGCTTTACTTCTAGACTACCATATAACTTCTGCAATCAAAAAATTCCTCAGTGCAATCAACACATTCCTTTCCCGCTCCAGCTTATTGGCAAGTGGGCCCCACTAGTGTGGCGATTTCTCTGCGATCCAGGGAGCTACTGGGTGCACAATACCAGCTGTAATATCAAATTACACACTGCTTACGCGCAATACCAGCCATATTATGACTTGAATTACACACTCTTACACACACATACCTGCACATGGAGAGGAGTTGGAGCAGAAATAAATAAATAAATAAAAACAAGGAGAACACCACAGAAATCAAACCCAGGTAGAAAACAAAGGTTCGAGACAGCGACTGAGAGAGGAGAGACAGCAGGCAGGGGTACGGTAATGTGGAGTGGCAGGAATCGAAGCCGAGGCCCCGTAATGAGCGACAGGCTGCTGTTCCTCTAGCTCCTCCTCAGTGACACGGAGCACCAACCTGACACTCGTCTGATGATTAAACCCAGGTCTGACCCTGCCTCGTGACCTCTGACGATCAATTCTATCTGATGTTTTCGCAAAGCCTTACGCTGTGGCTGCACCCTTGACATTTGGCTGTGGAGTTGTTCAGCTCTGGCTTTTTTTAAAAAAACAAACATTGGCTGATGGACAATGGGGGATGATGGCTCTTACGGCGGGCGAAAAACTTCCTGACGCTCAGCCAGAAGAGTCAAACCGAAAATAAGGCAGACGCTGTTAATTCAGTGGAGATTAGTTATTGGCTTCGTAAGTGTGCGCTTGAAACACCTAGCATCTAAAATCGCCAAATAAGTTAACGTGGTGTGTATTTACAGCATAATCTCTAACAAAAACTTGTGCAAATACATATTTCTGACATTAACTAGTAGGACATTTTTCACAATGGATTCCCTCTGTCGTGAAATTGAAGAGCAAATTTCCAAAACTCACTCAGTCCATTCGTTGTTGTTTTTGAGATGAGACCAGCAATAACCTAAAGTCAGGCTTCCTCTTCATATGTCACAGCTCTGGGAACCAAGTCCACAGGCATTTTCTTGAAGACATATACCATGGACAGAAAAAGGAAATTTGATCTTTAACTGGACACACAACAAAATGTTTATGGCACAGTACTAGTTGCTGTCACTTACACCTAGCTGAACTCATCACTCATGCATAATTCTGCTACCACAGTGATCTCAGGAGGTCCACCTGTCCCCTGACTTGGAGAGTTTACACCAGGTCTTTGGTTTATTTAATTAATCCTCTTATCTGGGAAAGTGAAGAGCAAATTTTCAAAATTCACTCATTCCACTGGATATGTGGATGGGATAAGTTCGTAAGTAAGTACAATTTCTACAGACTTTTCTGTGGAGTTTTTCTGTAATGAAAGTTCTTTGTTGGATTACATAAGGACTGAGTTTTGGCTCCCTGAATGAAGCACTGAATGGGCATCATGCAGCCCACCCATTCTCCTACCCTCAGCCCACCGCTTCAGCTTATTGTCTATACTGTAACATGTGGTGAGGAAGCCTGACTTTAGGTCATTGCTGGTCTCATCTCAAAAACAACAACGAATGGACTGAGTGAGTTTTGGAAATTTGCTCTTCAATTGTGCTTTGGCCCACTTAGCTGGTGACACACAGGCCGTAATCTTTGAGGTACTCCTTTGATGCGTCAGACTTGTCTGTCATGAATTGCCAATGAACCTTGCGATCGAAATATTTAATATGTCCATGTGGTCACACTGTAGTTGGAAACACTGCCCTGAAAAAAATCTTTTTTAAATTCCGGAGATCTATATTGTCAGCCATCAATATACATGTATACATATGGGATGAAATATCTTCTCCATGAACATTTACTAAACGATATACTTCACATACTACATTTACGTAGCGATTAGGCGATATGCTACATTCTGTATACCATAAAGATCAAAAGGAACGCACAAGAACCTAATGGATCTTTCCCCTCATCATCTACTCCTCTAGTTGCAGCAGGGAGAAAACAACAATTAGTCTGCAGGAACTGCCGCATCCCTTCCTTGGCAACAGGAAGCAGAGAGCAGTGAGAGAGTGACGTGATGAAGCCGCCCGGCTTGTTAGTGTGGAAGGAAGGTCAATGATCTTGACAGTCTTAACAAGATGACAGGCTTTATAAAGAAGCTCTGTTAAGGAATATAGCTACCTGCAGTGCAGCTATATAATAAGCCCACATGGGGCTTCATGGTTATTCTGCTTGAATTTGTTTTTCTTCTTTCACCATTTTCTTTTGTTGTTCTTTTTCTTTGGCCTTGCGATCAGTGCTGGAGGAAACTCTCAAATCAACTTTGATCTTCCTCTGGTTTAGATAATCTTCTGACAGAACTTTTTTTTTCCCTCTCTCTCCCTCTCTCTCTCTCTTCTCGCGAACGTGGCATACAGTCTCGAGGTCCACTTGCAAGCGAAATGAGCGACCGCTCTTTTTTAGAGCTACCCAGACAACTTGCCCCAGCACTTCAAGTGAGAATCGGACTCCGGGATCCGAGTGCAGATTATATATAATTCATGATCTGATACGAGAGTGATGTCAACGTGTCAGAAGGCAGAAGAAATATAAAAGTGGGCTGTTTATTGGTTAACCGTCCTCGTCTTTTTCATTGCAATTTTCACTATTCAGAGCGGGAGCGCAGAGCTGGCAGCACACTGCCGACGTTTCGGATCAAACGCTCTTACTTGCCTGTCATGGCATCCTACAAACGCAACTCCATGGTAACCAAAGATGTAATTGACTTGATTGTCCCTTTTATTTATTGTATAAAATTCCATGGGCTGAATTATTAAAGCACGTGTATTAATTTTGCATACGTTCTTCTGCCTTATACTCCGTAGCACCGTTCTCTGATGTTTGTATGTTCCTTGGTCCTATTACATGGGCTGCACCCGCGCAGATGAGCTGCTGTTGAGTGTCGTGTTGTGTTAGGACTCTGAAAGGTTATCAGTTGAAATCCTGTCACTGTGAGAGTGATGTCACTGTTGGGCCCTTGAGCAGGGCCCTTAATCCCATTTGCTACTGACCCTGCTGTCTAATCCTCAGGTGTACGTCGCTTTGGACAAAAAGTCTGCTAAATATATGTATTGTGTTTCAAATATGCATTTATGCTGCTGTTAATAGTCTCACTAGTGCAATTTATTTTTCAGTTTTCATTATCAATAATAACAATGTTACAAACCTCATTTAATTGAATAAACTATCTCCCATAACACGCATGAAGGTAAACATGTGGTAGTATAAAAACCTTTAATCTTCCTTTATTGTGGTGAGTTAAATTTGAGAATTTAAATGATCATTTAAATGATCGTCAGTGTTTCATTTTGACATTCCATGTCAGTGTTTGTCAGACATCTGCATTTATCAGAGAATACAGACTAAAACTGTGCTTTCCATGGACATGTACAAAAGTGAAGTCTAAAACTCAGATGATAAGTAGAGTTTTTTTTAAAAATCTGAGTACATCGCTTTTACTGTGTAAGTACCTACTAAAATCCGTTTGCAGCTCATGTAATACATGGCAGTCTAGTGGAAAACAAATTATGTCTGAAGTTTACGATCAAGATAATGTATATAGCAACCTGTCAGGTATAGAAAGCTTTGCTGAACTTCTGTAGGTAAAATGTCTCCATGTTAAAAATAAATTTCAGTTGGCAAAGCACCGACTTTGAAATTCACTTCAAGAAAACACATTTACGTATACAAAATACATAGTTATATAGTGTATTATAGTGTATATGTAGTGTATATCCACTTAAAAATGCATTGAATTTGATTTATTGGAATTTAAACATTGTTTTTTAAAACATATAACAATATTCTAATTGATTCTGCAGTGTTTTCGGGATATTTGCACTAGCCCTTAACATTATGCATTCAGCAGTGAAGCTTTTTCTGTTTCTTCTTATCACTGTGAAGCCACCCCCCCCCCCATCCCTCCCCCCCATCCCCACACACACACAAGCTGTTTTGTTTAAACTTACACCCGACATTTTGGGGCTCATGCGCCACACAGACGTTTTCCGTGACTCTGTTTGAAGCACTCCTCATATGAAGCAGCCTTCTGCCGTGTGTTACTATGTCCCATGGGATGCCGTTACTATGGCGTCACGGCATACTTCCTCATCAGTCATCTAGCTATCAACCAAGAGAGTACAAACTGCAATTCCGATAAGCCGATATGCTTGGAGGAGAGCTTTGAAAGTTATTTTAACATGAAAATTGATACATCCTCAAATAAACACTGCTTTATCTTACTACAGAAAAAGAACAAAACAGTATTCATGATATTTCTTATTTTTTCACATTCGAAGAACCAAAGAAATAACATGATATAGGAAAGTGGTCGTATTTAACTGTAAGCAGTCTGGTAAATTCAGCACAAAATTTCCTACGCCTTACTTAGAAGCGTAATTTAATTTAGTATCAGAACAAAAAACAGAAGGATTTTTGTTTACAGCAGTGTCAGATAAACACTCAAACAGAATCCGTCTGGCAGAATCCGTCTCTGATATCTTTAATTGAGTGCAAAAGCAAAATACACTCTCTCAGAGGTCTAAGATTTATTTCCGCTCTCTGGGTTTGAGGATGTTTTTCGAGAGGGCCAGTCGCTGAATCAATTGCTGGCATGATCTTTTATAGCCTCCGTGTGATGGGAAGAGCAAGGTAACTTTAAGGTGGCCCTTAAAGAACGAGACCTCTCCTATCCTTACGATGCACCTGCCTTTCCTATGAGTCTGCAAGTGACAGAGCCATTAACAGATCCGTGTGCTGAAGTTTTCCCTGTCTGTGGTAAACAACGTGATACAGGTGCCATAAATCAGAAACACACATTCCAAATTTAGCAGAGTTAATCTTCTTCCTTCTCCTACTGATTTTCCCCTTTCCAATCCTCCCGTTTCATAATAAACTGCTGTACTGCATTTCCTGGGTACTAAGTTCAGTTTCTGATTCTTTGCAGTTGCAAAAAATTTGGTACACTTTTTAAAATTATGATTAACACCTACAATTATGATAATAGCTGTTTTTCTTTGCATTCATTAACATTTTAATCATTGGCTGTAATTATTGGTTTCTTATTTTAAAAGCCGCACAGCATGCTTGAGTGTTTCCCACAGATTAATAAGCCTGTGAGATACCTACTGAGTCACATGACCACCGTAAAGGGTGGCCATTTTCATTACATAATTGCAAGGGGGTGCTCCAAGACTTAAAATTACGGTCAATTTTATTGATCCCAGGCGGAAATTCTTGTGTATAAAGCAACAAGTACGTAGTGCACAGACGAACATACATAATGCCAAACAAACTGCAAATTCAGCACAACAGAGTGGTACGAACAAATTTAAAAGTACACAAACAGACTATCCTAAAAACAGAATATGGGAACATTTAGAAAATAAATTAAAAAAAGACAATAACTTCTATTCACGAGCTGCCAGGTCACCTCTACGTAAGGCAGCATGCAAATATTACTGATGTTACACTATGGGCTCAAAGCTGTAGTGGTTGGTCATTGAGGTCATAATCTAACTCAGCTGAGAGCTTCCAATGACTACTTCTGGTGTAAATCTCACTCAGAAGTCACAGCGCTGAAAGACCATGGTACCGGCCTCTGCCTATAGCACATGTTGTCATGTGTGAGTAAGCCCCGCCCCTATGTGCTCTCCTCTCTCCCACGACAGCTACCTCATCCCTAAACTCACAGCTGCAGCACCTGCAGCAGCTCCAGCACCTGCAGCACCAGCAGCACCAACAGCAGCAGCAGCACCAACAGCAGCAGCAGCACCAACAGCATCAGCATCACCAACAGCATCAGCATCACCAACAGCAGCAGCACCCGGGACCAACGCATGCCCACGCTCAGCATCCGCTCTCCTCGCCGCATCAACAGTCCCCAACCGGCCAGCACCAGTCCTCATCTTCCTCCTCTTCATCCTCCGCCTCCACCCCAGCAGCCCACGGCACCGCCGCCCCCACTTCTCCTCCGCATAAGCAGAGCCAGTCGCCAGCCCGCAGCTTGCCCTCGCCATCAACGCCACCCACACCCCTCCAGGTGAGGCCCGCTCTCGGGTGTAAACCACGCCCCTTTTCCTCGTCCGCACGCTTCCTCCCTGAGGGCCTTTTCTATCTGTGCTGCCACCTATAAGCCTGTATTAAAGAAACAAAACACCAGCCTCAGTCAGGGGCGGATTCTGGCAAGGGCAAGACAAGCAATTGTCCAGAGCGGCATTTTCTGAGGGGGTCTTGACTTAGCAAATTGCTCCAACCCACCCTCCAGGGTCGTTAACATGTTGCTTCCAAGATCCAAGATAAAATTAAATTGGATGCTGTAGTTTAGCCATTGGAGGGCGTTGGTGAAGAAACTTGCCTAGGGTGCCACATGGACTTCAACCAGCACTGTCACCCACCCTCCCATCCACAGTCATCTCCTTTGTCCTTCGTACATAGGGTGAGACTAACTAGCAAGAATTTATACCCATAATCCTGCACTGTGAGGTAATTATGCATATCAGGAAATCTGCCTGAATGCATTCTGGTTTATTCAAATGAACCACAGCATGGTCACAAACGAACAGCTTTACTTTCTTGTTCTGTCATGGGGAAATGGAATCGCAGGCCTTCAGACGCATACGTGACACGTGTCACCCGGAACAAGGCGCGGCATCCGATCAAGTCGCCCTATCCAAGTGTCTCCCCGGAATGCGCGAATGACTTTGAGTTTCGGCTTTATTCTAGATGTAAAGGAGCCCGGGAACATTATTATTTTTTCCTTGAAAGATCCCAGAGTTCACCGTGGAAGGAATGTCAGCAGGCAGAGTGCCTCAGAATCCACAAATAACTGGGAGAATTTCCTGCTTATTGCTATGGATCAGAGCACCTGCCTGTTTTGTTTCGGGTGCAGCGAGCGATCAGAGCAGAAAATGCGGATTGTTTTTTATTTCGCAAACGAGTTTATAGGGGGGTGGGGTTGGGGGGGTGGTAATTCAAAGTGACATGTCAGATTCCATCCCTGAAATCTCCAAAGCTTTCAGTTTAAGGCCCCATCCTTTTACATTATTAACAATCTGTCTGGGGAAATATTAGTTTAGGACAAGCTGGGTCTGAAATGATTGTCAAGAAGGGGGCAATAATTCAGGATGATGATTGGATTTGTTTGGAGAAATCCCAGATATTGCGAATATTGTTTCTCGAAAATGCTGCTCGTCCGCTATCAAATCTGTTGAAATTTCAGTCACCAATGAATCACCACGGTGATGTTGCCATGACGTCGCAGAAGCCAAGTCGCGCGGAGAAATCATGAACGCCAGCTAGGATCTGGTTTGCCTTAATTTGCTAAAAGATGTCAAGTTGAATACAGCTGGTGTACAATTCACACATAATCACATAAAGAGGCAATAATCTTTAGCAATTAATGCTGAAAGTGGTATGAATCTAACAGCCTAGAAGAATATATGCATTTAAAAATACAGTCCAAATTAGCATCTCCTAAAGCTGATTGCTAATTGTAAAATGTTCAATTAATGGAAGTAATGGAAATAATCCTATTCTTGTGT